>JAMWET010007695.1:287500-485000 GCA_024036415.1 Prochilodus magdalenae
ATGAAAGTGAGAGAGCGAGAGAAAGAGAGAGAGTGTAAGAGTAAGAGTAAGGATGAAAGAGAAAGAGAGAGAGAAAGAGAGAGAGTGTAAGAGTAAAAGTAAGGATGAGAGTGAGAGAGAGAGAAAGAGAGAGAGTGCAAGAGTAAGGATGAAAGTGAGAGAGAGAAAGAGTGTAAGAGTAAGAGTAAGGATGAGAATGAGAGAGAGTGTAAGAGTAAGAGTAAGGATGAGAGTGAGAGAGAGTGTAAGAGTAAGAGTAAGGATGAAAGTGAGAGAGAGAGAAAGAGAGAGAGTGTAAGAGTAAGGATGAGAGTGAGAGAGAGAGAAAGAGAGAGAGTGCAAGAGTAAGGATGAAAGTGAGAGAGAAAGAGAGAGAGTGTAAGAGTAAGGATGAAAGTGAGAGAGAGAAAGAGAGAGAGTGTAAGAGTAAGAGTAAGGATGAGAATGAGAGAGAGAGTGTAAGAGTAAGAGTAAGGATGAGAGTGAGAGAGAGAGTGTAAGAGTAAGAGTAAGGATGAAAGTGAGAGAGAGAGAAAGAGAGAGAGTGTAAGAGTAAGAGTAAGGATGAGAGTGAGAGAGAAAGAGAGAGAGTGCAAGAGTAAGGATGAAAGTGAGAGAGAGAAAGAGAGAGAGTGTAAGAGTAAGAGTAAGGATGAAAGTGAGAGAGAGAGAAAGAGAGAGAGTGTAAGAGTAAGAGTAAGGATGAAAGTGAGAGAGAGAGAGAGTGTAAGAGTAAGAGTAAGGATGAAAGTGAGAGAGAGAGAGAGTGTAAGAGTAAAGAGTGAGAGTGAAGAGAGTGTGGATAAGAGAGTGAGAGAGAGAGAGAGAGAGAGAGTGTAAGAGTAAGGATGAAAGTGAGAGAGAGAGAAAGAGAGAGAGAGTGTAAGAGTAAGAGTAAGGATGAGAGTGAGAGAGAGAGAAAGAGAGAGAGAGTGTAAGAGTAAGAGTAAGGATGAGAGTGAGAGAGAGTGTGTAAGAGTAAGAGTAAGGATGAGAGTGAGAGAGAGAGAGAGAGAGTGTAAGAGTAAGGATGAGAGTGAGAGAGAGAGAGAGAGAGTGTAAGAGTAAGGATGAAAGTGAGAGAGAGAGAAAGAGAGAGAGAGTGTAAGAGTAAGAGTAAGGATGAAAGTGAGAGAGAGAGAAAGAGAGAGAGAGTGTAAGAGTAAGAGTAAGGATGAGAGTGAGAGAGAGAGAGAAAGAGAGAGTGTGCATTTGCTCTTCCCTGCCCATGTGTGTATGTGTGTTCACGTCTTTGGAACTCGTACAAGTCTAACTCCGCCAGCACATCCCAGGATTACACCACAGCTCCCTAGCAACCGCTTGGAGCCGCATGGCGACGGCTGGCCCCTAGACAGCCGGCCCGTATTGTGGAATGGAAGCATAATTCTTCCAGATTGGCTTCACCTCTCGCCAGTGGGCACTGCATTGTCCTCCACTGGCCCAGCTGACAGACAATAACTATGATCTAATATGAAGAGGATTATTATAGGCACTTTCTAATCAATGGCGTAATCAAAGGGAACAATGGCGCGCTCATTATCTCTCCAATACAGACTTAAACAACATGCATGTCACTTACTGAGCCATTCAATGAGGGGAAACTGTAGTCGCTGTGATGGAACCAAAACATGAGCGCATGTCATGAGGCTTACACTGACGTTTGGCGTTGTGTGGAGAAGATAAGTCAAGAGCATTTTTAAGCCTGGGGGCGCACCAATACCACTGTGTTCAGATGGAGCTTAAGTGCATCATTTTTAGTACTCATCGATACTGAGTCCGATACCACAATGAACTTCCTACTTAGAATCAAGTAGCTATTAGTGTAAATGAGTGCAGTGTACCTTGAGAGCAGCCCTCTCATTGGCTGCTGCCTGAATTACTTGTTTATCATTTCCCAGACCACCTTACACTCTGTCAGCTGGGAATGTTTTGAGTAGGAAAAATAAAAGATGTCTGAAAGTATCGAAAGGCCTTCCATCACTTGAAAAGCTGAAGACTGGATTGTTTCTCCTCTCATAATACCACATTGTCTGCACTTCCAAGCAAACTACTGACCTGGAAAATTGCTCCAGACTGTGACAATGTGTTAAGTCAGAGTTAGAATCAGACAAACAATCGAGTAGTGAAGTCCCAGCTTTAGGCCACTTCATAAAACAATTTAACAAAATGATCATTTGTTTCAGAGAAAAATCCTTTTAGCACAACACCAAACTGATGCCACACTCTTTGTGTGGACAAAAGCCTGGAGAAGAATTCCAACCAGACTACACTATAAGACTCTAAAGCTGTATACACATGGACACGTCAAAGTCTGGGGTTATTTTTCTTACAACGGTGCTGGTGAGTATATTACTGGGGAATATTATTTAAGAAAAGACAAGAAATAATAACCACCCGGAACATTTGCAGGGCTGTAAGCAACATTAGTCTGGCTTAACTGGATTCATTGTCAAATCTTACATAAAATAAAATAAAATTACATATGCATTGTCGAATATCACATAAAACAATTTTTGGTAGTGTTATTTATTCAGTTCTCCGTTCAGATATGCATGTACATTAAAACCAAACACAAGAAGTCATCAAATAAAACTTTACACAGTTAAAGATATCATGACATTAGTAGTACATCCACGATCATGTATATCTGTTCATGACCTAGATGCAAACCTGCAGAAATCTGTAAACGAATTACTCAAATAAAAAGCATCTGCCACATACCGGAGGAAAACGACCATGGCCGTAACCAGGTCCACTAATGAGGCTCATGTTAAAGAATAGTGACCTAGGTTAAACTAAAAGCTGAATGTTTATTACACAACTGTCTTTTTCTTCTACAGTTTTTTCAACCAAATCATCGCCCTATTTTCTGTCATTCATTCATTCCTTGTTCCATTCTTCAAGACTTATGAAACACCTGCTACTGTTCCATAAACTCCAGCTATTATACTCATTTTAATTAATTAATTATTCACCCATTTGTTTTCCTGTGTATTTCAGTTGAAAAGTCGGTTCCTGCACACACATCAGTTAACAGTTCCATTCATTTTGTTTCATTTACCTCTCCTTGTCGCTCAATTTACATGCCTCGTTTGCTCTATTTCTTCTTTGTCATTAGAAATTACTGACTAAACATACATTAAAAATACTCTAAAGAAGACTGCCTCGTCTCAAACTCCAGCTAAGAGGAAAGAAGACACTTATACAGTTACACAGACACTTTACAGACACCTTATATACAACTTAATACCTCATATGCTACATGACACTTTTTATTTATTTTTACATTTTGTACTCTTTTATATTTTATATATATATATATATATATATATTTTACTATATATATAATATATATGGGGCAGTCACAATATATATATATATATATATATATATATATATATATATTTTTGTTTTATATATTTTACTCTATCTAATAATATGTGGCTGGGCAGTCACAAAAGCATTTCACTGCCGATTGTACCATGTATGACCATGTATGTGACAAATAAACCTTGATTTGATTTTGATTTGATACAGCCAAATGTATCTGCTGATTTCTGCTGATTATACCATTCTATACCACAACAGTGAACGTCCTCACGCTGGTTGTAGTATGTTATGAGTAGCCTATGCAACTTTTACCACATTCATTAGCACAGCTTCTTGTGTTGCGAGAGACGCACAGTGACAAGCCTATGGTGAAATCATAGCTGTTCTGAGGTCAACTGATATCCAGTTACTGCGGACTGTGAAGTCTTGTTGCTGTTTTCACATTGAATCTGATAACATGTTTCAGAAACAACAGAGGACTTCTGTGTTACTACTGAAGTTATCTACTGAAGTTAGCATGCTAACCAGCTAGTACCAGTCTCGTAAATACCACTTTATACCTCTAGAGGTGATAGTGAACCACTGTAGCATTGAGCCAAATCAGTCCATCTTGAGGGGATGAGAAAGTAGCAATACTGCAGTGATGGCATATTCCAACATCCTGTCAGTTACATTAAAGGTTCTGCTCCAAATTAGATCATTTAAAGATAGGTAGCCAATGAAAGGAGAAGTAATGGCTTAAGCTCTTGGTAAACAACTACCACTGCCCCCGGGGCTTGACAAGAATCTACATTTAGCAGCTGGCAAAAGAAAAGATAAATAGAAGAATAAACACAGGCGCTGCTTTTCATCGCTTTTCAAACCTTTTTTGCGAGTAGAGAGATGAAAGTTGCTTTTCTTTAAGGCTGTTAAAGTAAACAGCTGTTAGCGATAACTGAGGAGCAGGGTCTGTGCATTTCCTTGTTTCCTATGATAGGAGTGAACACCAGAACTCTCTACTGCTATGTTACCCCCATTGTCTGGGGTATGTATTTGAAGGTCGTATCATGATACACATGGTACCTTTAAACCTCATGAATGAAGATGAATGACAAACCCTTCTGAAAATAAACCAATGTCCAGACCATCAGGTGCTCAAAGCTGGCTAAGGCCATTTTAACGTATGGCACAGATATCCAAACACCTTTTGAGGCCACTGAATATTCCCATAGCATATAAAGTGTGACTATGAAAATCTCTCCATCTTTGTCTGTGTTAAAACGTTTCATGTGTTAAATCCCACATATTCTTTCCTCTTCTTCTTCCTCTCCTCTCTCCTTATGTGAACTCTGCATGTAAGCGCATGTGTCTCTGTTAACCTGGCCATCCTCCCTGACGTGTCCTCTGCCTCTCCAACATCAGCGCCCGAAGCTTCTCCCAAAAAACTGCCAGAAAAAAAAACACTCTCTTTCACTCCTGGAAATAGACCGACTCTCTCTCTCTCTCTCTCTCTCTCTCTCTCTCTCTCTCTCTCTCTCGCTCTCTCTCTCTCTCCCTCTACCCCCGGCATCCTTTTACATATATATAGAAATGTATGTGCCAGTGGTTGCCATACCAACCGATTCAGCCCACAGAGAGCTAGAGAGAGAGAGAGCGAGAGAGAGAGGTAATTATTAAGAAAAAGACAGGGTTGAAAACACTCCTCAATCCCCTCTATTTAACCACCTCCTCCTGTGGCATGTCACACTTCTCCTCCCTCCCTCTTTCTGTGTGTGTCTCTCTCTCTCTCTTACTCTCTCTTTCTCTCTATCACTTTCTTTCCTCATCTTTCTCTCTCTTTCTCATGCTTGCTTCCTCCAGTTTCCCTCTCATTCATCTCTCACTCGCTTTATCCCAGTCACTCTCTCTCCATCTTTCTGTTACTGCTTCCTTTTTTCTTGCTTTTTCTCTTCTCTTTTATCTACTTCTTTTTTCTCCCTCTCTTCCCCTGCCCCTCTGTCTTTCTTTTCTCTCTCTCTATTCTTTCCCCCCTTGCCTGTCTCTTTTCGGTTTTCTCTTCTTACCTCTTTCTTTCTCTTTCCCCATCTCTCTTGCTGTATTTCTCCTGCCATTTAGCTCCCTCTCTGTCGTTCTCTCTCTTTCACTCTAGTTTTCTCTCCTCATGTTTCTCTCATTCTACTTTACTCTTTCCTTCTCTTTTCTTTCTCCCCTTTCCCACTTTCTCTCTTTCTTTTTCCTTTTTCTCATCTCTCTCTCCCTCTCCCTCTGCCTCTCTTTTCTTTACTTTTTCTCTCCATTTCTCACATGAAGTTTCTTCTTGTTTTCATCTCCCAGCTTATTTTCCTCTTGCTTCTTCTTCCTCTTTTCCGATCACTTCCGTCAGGTTCTGGTGCGTTTTGGGTCCACTTTTTCGCAAACTTAACCGTGTTGTAATTGCATGTTGAGAAGCCTCCTTTATTTCACACCCCCACACTTTGTTTTATAACATCCCCCTCTCTTCCTTCTCTTTCTCTCTCTCTTCCCAGTCTCTCATTCTCTCTATTCTCTCACAGTCTTCAGTGTGACTCTATTCTATCCGTCTCCCGTCTCCAGCTGGCATATTTATCCTTCCTTTTTCTCTCTCTCCATCTCCTCCTCCTCTTTTTTTAGCAGCATTTATATGCTGGTTCTGTTACATTGAGGTGATTTGGCCTTTAGAAGCACATTCAAAAAGATGAAGAAAACTGCATTGAGACTGATTCCTTCTCTGAAGCAAGCTGACAAATAAAAAAACACCAATAAACATCAATACCATGCTTTATGTGTAGAGTGAAGCATCTACTGATACTGAATACTGAATAATGTTTCCTGCTTGTTTAAACCTCTCCTGCATTCATTTTAATAATGAAAGATGAACTGCAAAAGATCTGATTCATTCATCCAACAAGTTTACGTGCATATAGGAGTTCTGGGTCTCCATGAAAAAATACAGCAATAAAAAGCTTTTTATGAAAGTGACAAGAAGCTGGTATCGTCAATCACCACCAAACTAGAACAAGTAGATTTACAGTAATATGTGGATAAGTTGTTGATACATGAAGGAGAAATCCATACGTTATTTTCTCAAAATGTTTCTCCAAATATGAATAATGAATATTATATCCCTGTGTATCCCTGTGTATCCCTGATGATAAAACAGAACCCTGCATCTCCATTTTTGTGTTTTTCAGTTTCTGGCAATTTGACAATTCTGTAAATCTTAACCTTGTATGTAAATTTCTTGATGAATAGACCAAAATGGCTTTGGTGGAGTCTGATTGCATTTACTTCACAGAAAAAGAAAAAACACACCACTTTTAATGTAAACGTATCATTTTGGAGATATTAGGTTTTGTTCCAACAGCAGTGAGATATAAACACACTCAAGGTCTGCACTGCAGTGAAAGATCCCAGATAATCTGTCGATTGCATAAGCGTCTTGTCTGTGTAAAATGTGTGGTGTAACACAAATCTGTCGAGAGAAAACTCTGAATATGTATTAGCTCGCTGCAGCCTGGAATTAAAATCAACTAAACACTGTAAGAGCTTTCTACAAGTGGGGAAGTGAAAGAGTAACTGTTTGACTCAAGCTTAACTAGCCTGAATCATAACCTTTTACGGCTTCCATTAAGCATGAAAACAGCCACGTTACCCCAGACGGTAAGAGTCTCTACACTACTGCACAAGTAGTTAAATCATCAGCCGAGCTGTATATGATTCTAAAATGAATGAAAAGGTTGTAAAATGAATGAAGTTGTCTCATATCTAAAGAGCCTTGCTGTAGATGACTTGACAAAAACACTGTAAGTAACTGCTTAATTTGCATTTTATAACATTGCATTTTCATTGTAAATCAAATAACACAAGTCACTAAAATAAGAAATCTTCTCAGCAATACTGTAAACAAGAGACACCTGGCTATCATTTGGCAAATTAGGCTTTTTACTATACTAACCAGTTTCAGAGATTTCTCAGAGAGAGACGATTACCAACTGTACCAAAATCACTTAATATCAATGCTGGGGCGCCTGCAATAACAACAGATATTACTCAGAGGATGGAGGGTTATTTTGTTCCTTTCCCAAATCCCAAACCAGCTATAGGTCAAACTGTGGCATCAGCCCCATCCAGGACAAGTCAAGTGGTCTTTATTGTCATTGCTCAATATAACTTGTATACACTTGAGCAAAATGCCATTCTCCACGCCCCATAGTGCAACACACTACAGCAGCACATTAAATGGGACCACATTCATGACATATTTCTAGCATCGCCATGGACTAGCGGTATAACAGTGCACTGTGGAGAATGGACAATGATGTCATCTAATGCACCGATCAGCACCAATCAGCACCTCGTCCCATCACTCCTCCTGCGTCCCAGCAGCATTGTAACTAGAAAGTTGATTTCTGTCCTTCATTCAATTTATGCTCTAATTATCATGAGAAAACCAAGTCGACCGTGAATCAAATCTAATCATGAGACGCATACCAATGTATATCTGTTTGGCTCATTTCAGAATGGGATAACACTTTGTTAAAAAGTTTAGTAGCGTTAGCATAAAGCTAACAGATCTTGAAGTAACTGCTCTTTGAGCTATCTTTTTAAAAAGCCTTTCATTTTAAAAGCTAACCTCTTATGCCCACATCTGGTTAATAAGTTTACAGCCCTCTGCCAAAAAAAAGCCAGATCTAGTTAGCAAAACAGACAGCAACGTGTGCCATTTTGGTTCAATATGAAATGTAAGCTTATCCCATCGTATAATTAAAATGGCATAAATCGTTTCAGCTTCTCCACTGCATAGGTCACTGCATGATGTTACAGCTCATAAAAGGTAATGAGGTGTCAAGAGGATGATGGCAATTTACTCTTCCAGCTTCTCTCTCCACATTTGCCACCCGTGGAACAGGCACTAGTCCAAAATGTTTGCGAATGGTCAATAATTCTCTAACATTTTACAGCAGTCATCTTTAATACTGGGCTAATTTGCCATGGTGCACAGGGTTGCGTCTATTCGATGGTCCATACAGTATACTGATGACTGTGTGTGGAGTGTATGCTGATGACAGCATCTGTTTGTATGTGTGTGGAGTAATGTATAGTGTGTGAAGATAATCTGCACTAATTCAATTAGCCCTTTACAGAATCCCCCTAGCTTTCTTAATGGCTTTAGAGAAAATACAAAATGATACCTTCAAGGCATGGCAATACTGACAACATTCCTTCATCCCATGACATCTTGCATGAGTTATGGAACATTTTTCTGGTCTAAAATAAATAGTTTTATTCATCTCCCTTAGCTCCCCCAGGATGTAAGCAGTGTTCGGGGCAGAAACAGAACACTATAGGTTTCTTTTTTTAACCTACTTTACAGGTAGTGATAAAGAGACCACCCAAGTCTTGGGCTTTTTAAAGTAGTGAATGAACAATGAATTTATTTGCCTAAGGGATACACACACCACTCTTGGGTAGTGACCGAGTCAGAGACAGTTCAAACAGCAGATGATGGGGGTGCAGCAGCAGCAGCTACGGGAAAGATCAGTAGACAAATACAGGAAAAAGAAGAAAACTGTGAAACTGCTAATGTGGAATAGATTTTGCTCAATAAGACACAGTCAGTGTTTAAACTGAAACCGCAGCCTAAACATGAGTCTAATTTTGAGTAGGACAGCAGACACAAGCTGTGCTGAGCTCTTGAGCAAAATGTCTGACCGAAGCATAAAGCATGCTTATTATCAACAGCAGGCTTGACAGTGTTCTAGCTAACTACTGTTCCTGTTTTCTGATATGGAGCTCGCTGTTAATTGCTACTATCCTGGAGTTCTTTGCAAGCATTCCTGTTAGGGTAACATGTGGCCATCAAAGTCAGAAAAGCTGTGACAAAAGAAAACAGCTCGTCACAGATTTCCTGAAATATGAAATTATACATTGGGTGTAATATATAAAACGTTTTTGGGAATTAACTTTTATTCGCAGGTTCATGTAAAGGTCTTAAGAATAATTGACATTTGTCAATTTTAAATTAAGTTTGGGTCCCAGACTTTGTACTTTTAAGAGAACCCAGAATAAGTTGGTCTTGCCAAGTACTGATTCAAGTTTAATCAACCAGTGCCAAATATCGGATCAACCGCAATACTGAGGCACAAAGTGTGGTTACACTTTTCAAAACGCTCTACGATATTAGCAATGCAAAAGCTGGGCATAGCAACACATCTAATCTGAACACCTGGTCTAACAGGTGTCTAAAAGCTGTTCCGTATTTTAGAGCCTGAAGGTCAGGTGCCTGTCTGAACTCTCTATGGAGGATAAAACTATAAGTGAGGCATCGACAAATTCATCGATATCTTCAGATAAGAAATTAGTTGGTTAAATATAGTGTAGTGGGAGAGAAAAGGGGTTTTGTCACTGTGTTGGTTCATTTAGTTCATTTAGCATTTTTACTTCTATGAGTTAACAACATCACAAGCAACGACAGACAGCGACCGAGGCAGCTCTGGAAATGTCATTAACAAAAAAGATTTCATTAACATTTCTATATAACTTAAGTAGTATAAGGCTTTTCCATGTGTAATATGTAAAAATATATAAAGCTGAAGGCAAAATAACAAATACCAAAAAAGTAATTATGATGACTGTTGTGGTCATTTTATCATATCATATTTTTGCCCTAATTTTGTCATTGCAAGACATCAAAACAAACTCTAGCCGGAAGTCAGAAGAGCAGTCTTAAACTGGTCAGTGCAGAATGCAATTCAAATGTATGTGTAAATCATTGTGTAACCCGATATTAAATTAAATATGCACTTATGTAATTCCCACTTGAATAGTACAGCATAACAAAAGTAAAAGCTCGCAACTTCTATGGGTTAATAGAAGCACTTGTTTGCATGGCTGTGGGATGAATAAGTGGTTTACAAATGTCTCTCTTATACAAAATATAAAAACATTATGTCAAGCATTTATGTAAGGAATCATTGTGCTACACACTATAGAGAAATATTCAGCAGTCCTGAAGCACTACCACTAGGGAACAATGCAATAGGTATCCCAATATATATTTCCCAGTGCAACTTTGCCAGAATACCTTACAACTAGAAGTGTTACGGAAATTGGAAAAGTAAATAACTGATAGACGCCTCGACGTCCGCTGTTCTCTTATTCGAATCAAATCCACTGTCAGCAATCAAAAAACAGGGATCTGAGTACAGCCTATCAGAGTAAAGAAGGTAGAAAGTAGGAGGAGCTTATTCTATGCACACACCCAGCCTGAAACTATTGCGATTTTACTAAATTCAGTTTCGTCAACCTTTTTGCATACAAAAGGTCCAGAAAAGCAAACTATGTTTATTATTAATGGCTAAATAATGTATGCGGTTCCAGTCCTAGCGTTTCCAAAGCCCTAAGCAAATCAGTTAGAGGTTGGTACGCAAGTTACTTTGGCGAAGAATGAAGATATGTCCTTTAAATTCCACTTCACATCATCTGCTGTTAATCTAACAGTTCATCTACTACTATATTTGTTGGTCTTTAGAATCTACTCACTTATCTTAACTTTTTTATTGGGGCATGTGGGAAGAAGCATTCCAATAATTCCAAGAAGCTTTATTTTCTTCGAGTTTTGATGTGTCACTATAAAGGCATGTATGAAATGTAGTAGGTTTTGCAGGAGTCAATACAATTTGCCTCCCAATGTCTAAACGTCCTAGATATTGCAACCCTCAAATCATACATGGACTTTCCATTCCTTTAGTTTTTAGTAGTTATGTGACTTTTTGTGCATGTAAATAGTTTGCAGATTTCTAAAGCCCAGAGTACACGCCAGAGAAACCATTTTACTCGGCTTGCTGGAATTCCAGTCCTTTTCTTTGTTACTACTGGGGCATCAACTAACGGTTATTTTGGTAGTCGACTAATGAGTCAACCTTGTTTTTAGATTATTTGATTAGTCACCGATCGATCTCTGCTTCTTGTTGGTGCAGCTTCTACTCTAAACAATAAGAATAAAAACCCAAAGCTATATTAACATTGAAGGTAATGCATCATTGTTTATTACAGATGGTGCTTGTGTCAATTAAACATAACCGGTTAAATATCTTGTAATTGAATTATTGATTTGCTCCAACACAGAGCCTAACTACCTACTGTTAAGTGGAGGTTTACTATATAGAATTATTGGTGCTATCGACGAGAGGCAAGAATAGGCGAGATGAGACAGGGTAACATTAAACTAATGTCACTTTCTATAAAACACGGGTTAATTACTGCGCTTGACATGTTACCTAGCTAACATAACTGAAATGGTACATTCCATGGGACCTCGTCCTCTGACAGGAGAACTAGCAAACATTGCAACACTAACATTAGACGGTTAAAAGAAAAGCGGCAGCAAAAACCATCCGCAGTAACATTAGACATCACGGCTCGAGGGTGCTTGCTTTCCAGACGCTCATGCATCAGCGTAGTGCTGCTGTGCAATGACAACTCCGCTTTACAGTGTCTGCTTCCAATGCATTTCATTCATAGGTTTATTTTTGCTGAAATGTTCCCTACTTTTGAAAGTTTCAGACAGACTTTTTTACCTTGTGTTCTTCACACTCTTTCTACTGCGCCATCACTCAGTATGTTCTTCTTCATTAGTACAGAATGCAGTCATGGCAGACAACGGAAGCAACACTGCTTCCAGCAATCCCTGTAGTGTGCTGCAGTTAAAATGAAGGCACTAAAAATTTTATAATCACTATTGCCAATTATATCGATTAATCCTTACAGCTCTACAAGATGAAACCATTTTGTAACGAAACCCTCACTGACTGTCAAGATGGCATACCCTCACACAGCACAAAGACTAGACTTATCACTCTGAAACGTCCTGCTCCAGTCTAAAAGTGGAGCAGGTCTACCAGTTTACTTCACCTGGCCTTCACGGTCAGATTCTGGCTTAAACTGAATCAGCAGAACACATCCACAGCCGTGGGAGGCGGGGCTTAGACACAGGAGCTCTAACAGAGCCTTTCAGACAGGGATATACAGCATGAGAATATATTGTGTTTTTGAAAAATTGAAGTAATTTAAAATAAATGTAAATTAAACCCCAAGAATACGATTAGAAATGAACATAATAGGTCCCCTCTTAACAGTCATTTAGTTGAATAAACTTCTAAATAAAATTGGTTAAGCATGATTATCTTTAAAATCTTTAAAATAATTGTGGTAAAGTGGTAAAGAATTTGCAGACAATTGGTTTTCAGCAGGTTGAGCCACATGATTTTTATTTTTAAAGTCATGTGGCTCAACCTGCTGAAAAACAGTTGTCTGCAAATTCTTACTTCCTTAAATGTTCAAATGTCAGGCAGCACTTTCTTGACATGATTCCCTGAAATTAAAGCTATATAAATTGGCTGTACTACAGGTGTTTAAGTGTTTGCTTTAGACAGCTGTAATATTTTACTGTGTCTGCATCTGGGCCACAGGTTGCCAGTGGACGATTCCTGTTCTGAGCTTTTATCTGAGCCGTATTCTATATTGAACACAGAAGATATTAAAGATCAAATAGATTTTTGACCTTAGAATTGGAAAAGCATATGAAACCTAAAATATGTGCACGGTTATCTACAGTTACCTACAGGAAGCAAATAACAAATTGATAAAACTGATAAATATCAAATTAAGGTAACACTCTTGGCCAGACATATTTTATATCTTGATCGCTGTAAAGTCCGCCTGTGGTTAGGTAATCCAGTGTTCTTTAACATTTCAAAATGCACTCATGTTGAGCCACAGCCGTGATTTGTTTTTTCTACCTTGTTCCCTCTTTTTTTTTTTTTACAAAATGACAAAACAAGTGTGTTTGACTCCCACTCTTTTAGTCGGTGGCATTTGCTAAAAGTCCTGCTGACATTTCTTTTCTCTCTATCTCTCTCTCTCTCTCTCTCCATGGTCCCTTCTATTCATTCCCCCGCTTTCTATAGAGTAAAGCCAACATAGCCTCTTTTAGTCTGGTTCTTTTCATTTTCTCTCTATTGCCTCCCCCTGTCTGTCTATCCCTTGCTCTTTGATTTCTCCCCCTCCTTCATTCTCTCCCTCAGTAGTTCATCAAATTCTTTTAGTGCAAAAAGGCAGTGGAGTATTGGTAATAGCAGAAGTGACAGTAATACTAATATGAGCCTATGAGCCCCATTGCGTCTCTGACCACCACGCATCTTCACACTTTCACTTCAAAGCGCTTTGCTCAGTTCCCTCTGCACCATGTTAGCTGCGATCACTGGGCCAGATAAAACAGCCATGGACACGAACACTTTACCACAGCACGTACACTGACTTCAGTGACAATGCCATGACCTTGGTGATAGTTCCAAGTAAAAGACTCAAAACTATATATAACACTGAGTGAGGGAGGAATGGAGAGAGAGAGAGAGAGAGAGAGAGAGAAAGAGAGAGAGAGAGAGAGAAAGAGAGAGAGAGGGGGGGAGAGAGAGAGAGAGAGAGACAGAGAGAGAGAGAGAAAGAGAGAAAGAGGGGGGAGAGAGAGCAATCCTGTAGAAACATAAGAAAAAAAAAACAAGATCTGATGGAAACCAAAAGAGAGGAGAGATAAACGAGAGGAGAAGAAAGACACAGAAACAGAGAAAATAAGAAAAGGAGAAAGAGAGAAACCTAGGCGCCATTCCAAAGAGAAAGGGATGATGGAGAACTACAAAAAAGAAACCAATAGAGAAAGAGATTATGAACAACAGAGAAAAAGAAAGATGGAGAAAGAGACTAGATAAGAGACAGATACATAAATGAGCTCAACCAAGAGAGAATAAAAGACAGACAGAAAGAGAGTGAAAAGATAAAAGAAAGAACCAGAAAGACAACAACTGAACAGAAGCATAGGCCTAAAGAACACAGAATGTGATGAAGTGAGGAAGGAGAAAAAAAGACAGACACTCTGTAGGGGCAAAAGAAAGAGATAAAAAAGAAATGGGTAAGAGTAAAAGATAGACGAAAAGAACAAGAAAACAAAAGGAAAAGGTGAGACACAGAAAGGCAGCAAAAGAAAGAGGAGTTAAGTAAAGGACAATGCAAGAAAGAAAGAAAGAAAGAAAGAAAGAAAGAAAGAAAGAGAAAGAAGTCAAAAACACTAAATAAGAAGGAATGGTAAAAAGAGGAATGAAAGACAATGAGATAAAACGCAATGGTGATGGGATAGAGAGATGTGATAGAGAGAGCAGAAGAAAGAAGTGAAAGTGGGAAAGATAAAGCAACAAAAAGGACAAGATAGAGACCAGACAGAGAGATACAGAGAGCAGTAGAGATCTAAAAGGAACAAAGTAAAACCAGACCAAGCCAGAGAGGAACAAAGCTCAATGAGGACTGAGCACAACAGAGAAAACTGTTCAGGGTCTTTTGATAGCCCTACCTTGGCAGCCATGATCATGGAGGAACCCCCGCGGATGCCCAGGATGGGGATGTGCGTCTGGGCCGAGATGAAGTCCAGGATCTGGGCGATGGCCTCCTGGTCGGTGTCGTCTCCGAACACCACGCCCTGAAGCCAGTTGCGGGACATGAGGGCACAGATGCGGTTGATGATGCTCTTGGGGTCAGTCTCATTCATAGTGACCAGGTCCACCTTGGGTGGCAGAGGCACGTGCAGGAAGTCCTCCTTCTCCAGGCCCTCTGCCAGTGTCACCTCGCTGGAGTTTCCTACCAGGATGACGGCAATGCTAAGCCCCTGAGCGAACTTGGGTGGCAGAGGCGCCGCCACGGGGTTGGCCGCTGCCGGAGGGTAGTGTGGCGGCCCAATGATAGAGTGGCCGCGGGTGCTGCTGCTCACGCCCCCCGCCACGCCCCCACCTGCAGTGGACCCGCCCCCTCCGCCCCGCCTTGACTCGCAGGCCGGGAAGAGGAGGAGGAGCGAGAGAAGGAGGAGGAGGAGGAGAGAGAGGCGAAGGCTGACAAGCATGGCCGACAAATGAAGACGCAGTCCCTGGAGGAAGAGAGGCAAGAGAGTGAGTGAGTTTAAAAATGAGACATATGTGTCCCCTTTTTCATGGTCAGCCATCACTACTCATTACTCTCATGTGCTGGAGGAGATTTCTAGGAAAACGTCAGGATCTCTTAGAGAATTCAGCCATGCGCACTGCCAACGCAAGCTGCAAATGACAAGTTGGCCTACACGTTATCTATACATCATCACAGTGAAAACTAAACACTCTCAAAACTCCTCAAGATGGTAACTCCACAGGAACAGGAGAAACCTAAACGCAAACCTAAACCTTAACTTATCATAGAAGTTAATGTAATATGGTTTTTGGTCAAGTACTTTCCCCCGCCCCCATTTCCTTTGCTCCATTCACTTTGGAGATGCAAGTTTTTTTGCACGATAGTGTTCACACTAATGCACATTCACACCATGCCTTGTGTTCATTTCCTGATACTATAGGCAGCCCAGTGAAGCAAGGTTATAGTTATAGGTGCCATAGAATAGAAATCTGTATTTATATTGTCATGGTTGACTAAGGAGAGTTCAGTACATTGCCAAACTCAAACACTGTTGTCTCTTTCCTCAAATGCAACATACGACGACAGAGCAGCAATAAAGAAAAGGGTGGAATGTGGCCTCTCTAGGCTGTTAAGTCGATGTTGCTACTTAAGGTTGAATGGAAAACTTGTATAACAAGCTGGCAACTTCAGTTCCCACATCCTTACCCAGATCCAATTTAATCTTTACCAAGACCGTTTTATTGGAATGTAAAAAAGTTTTTGTTTTTGCTGCACACTTCATTGTGCAACTTTCTTAAATCCTGGACAATATCAAGCAGCTTCGCTCAGTATTTGATACTGAAAAGGAAAGGAGCAGTCCCACCTTCATTAACATTACAACACCAATCCACAGCTGTAAGCAGAGGCAGTGTGTGGCTGCTGTCTCTGTCTGTATGCAACATGTTGCTTCTTTGTGATCAATGTGGGGTCTCACTGTAAACCAGCAAATCAGAGCAGAGCTCATCTAATTATACATGACCAATATACATAGGTGTAATCTGGGCATGTTTCACACGGACCAAAGTCACATACATCAGTTACAAATATCCATGGTATGGCAGCTTTAAGCCATTTACAAAGGTGCTTCAGTATGCTGTCTGAGTAAAATGTCACTCAAACAAATAAGGCAAAAAAAAAAATACATTGTCAACTATATTGGTAACAGTAATGACTCGGGGCGGGGTTTGTGTGAATTTCATTGGAACAGAATTTTCCTTAGATCAAACTGAAATATACTTTTCCATTTTATTTTACTTTATGTAACATAAACAATTTATTCATTTATGTCAACATATATCCAGATTGTGGAAAGTCCTACATCATTTTACATTATGTGAAAAGTTCATGATGACAATTCATAAATAACTTCACAGTATATTACCTTTACATTAACATTTAAGTAAACAACGCTTTGCCTTCTTCTGTAACATTACCATTCTGGATATTTCCTTTTTTTTAAATATAAAATATAAACACTCAATCAATATAAACACTCATCTAGCACTTTATATTAGGAACACCTGTACAACAAACTCATTCATGCAGTTATTTAATCACCCAATCGTGTGGCAGATATGGATCAACAGCAATCACCCATGAGGTAAAAATGAGAACTTTTGAGCGTGGCATGATTGTTGGTGCCACACAGCCTGGTTTGAGTATTTCTATAATAGCTGATCTCCTGGAATTTTCACACAGCACCATGTAGAATTTAGACAGAATGGTGCAATAAAGAAAAAACATCCAGTAAGGCCCAATTCTGCAGACAGAAACACCTTGTTGATTTGAGAGGTCAACGGAGAATGGCCAGACTGGTCAAGCTGACTAAAAAGCTATTAGTCACCCAGGCTTCCACTCTGTACAAGCCCAAAGCTATTTTAGTGAAATGCAAGTCAAAAGAACTCTCAAACCTAAATCAGCAACAATCAATCTAACGTTTTTCTATACAAACAGTACTGCTACGATTATTGTATCTGTAAACATATTTTAACTAAAGGTGAGGGCAAACAAATGAGGGTAGCTTCAATTACAAAGAAAGCAACTTACATGAGTAAAGGCTATGCTTTTCCATTAGCCACTGTAGTAGTAAAATGGGAAAAAAAGTCAAAAGTAAAAGTTAAGAGTAAATGCAATCATCTTCCAAGGCCACTGGAGTAGATGTCATTCAAATGAGTAAAGACGATCTGTACCAGAAGTCACCTGCACACACTACTTAAACAAGTAAACATACCACCATAAGCTGTTTGAGTGAAATGCAAATTGAATCACAACAATGTTTTTTCATAAGCCATTTGAGGTAATTTGAACAACTCAAATGAATAAAGAATTCCTCCAAATCCATTTGACTAAAAGGTACCTCAAATGAATAAAGGCAATAATTTTCCACAAGCCATTTCCGTAAACTGCAACATAAATGAGTCAGGGCAATTATTTCCCATAAGCCATTTCTGTGAAATGCAAGTGTAATGAGTTGAGGCTACTGCAGTGCATTAACTTCCATAAAGTTGGTGGTTAAGTTTTATGGCTTGATGCGCTTATTTCTAAGGTGAGGCGTGCCCTAGATGTGCATTTGTTACCGGTTTTTATAGTTTGGTAATGCATAAATCATTTGCATGAACTCCACCTCCGGTTTTAGAGTGTGTGTGACGGTCTTGTAAAGGAATAGCGAAACACACTCAGCATGAGAGCTCTTAAAGAAATTGATTGTGAAACACAATGAGAAGGTTTTTCCCTTTTCCAAAGGACAGTGAGAACAGCCGTGAAATAGAGTGAGAGACAGATGATAAAAGATAGCGACAGACAGTGAGAACGGGTGATGAGAGGCAGCAAGAGGGACTGTGTGTGTGCAGTGCCCACAGAATGTGTTTAGACAGAATGACACACCAGTTGATTGATCAGCTGGCAGAATGGCTCACACACAGGACATCAAGTCTTATATGTGACCCACAAGTTATCTATATATGTAATATCTGGAGCCCACTGTCCACTCTATTAGATACTCCTTCCTTCTTGGCTTGGCTAGATGGGTTTGGTAGGTGGACTATGCTGTGTCCAATAGTGACACCAAAGTGATAAAGGACTTCAGCAGTCCTTCAGACACTGCTGTGTCTAATCCGCTCCTACCAGTGCTATACACACACCAACAAACCATGTTAGTGTCACTGTAATGCTGAGAATAATGCACCACCCTGTGGTGGTCCACTGCTCTGTGGTGGCCCCGTCCAAATGGGCTTTAACAGCAAAAGACCATGTCACATAGTCAGGTGTCAGCCAACAACAGAAAAGATGAGTCTGCAGTGGCCACAAGACCAGGACAGCTGAAGACAGGAGAACGCAGCCTAGTCTGAAGGGTCTCGATTTCTACTGAGGCACACAGACAGTAGGGTTAAAATGTGGCGCTAACAACATGAATCTTGGGAAGCGACCTGTCTGGAATGTTTTCTTGGCTTGTGCTTTGTGCTGTTAATGCCAATCAATTATCACTTGAATGGCACAGTCTGTTTCATCCCTTCAAGGTCACAATTTTCGTGTTCTAATGGCTACTACCAGCAAAATAATGTACCATGTCACAAAACAGTTAATGTTCTTTAGTAGCTTTCCCAGTCACCGGGTCTGAATCCAATAGAACGCCTTTGGGATCTGTTAGAACAAGGGATTCACAGCATGAAAGGGCACCTGAAAAAACCAAAAGAATTTCATGATGCAATTATGTGAACATAGATCAGAATCTCTAAGGAGTGTTTCCAACATCTTGTAGAATCCACTTCACAAAGAATCGAGGTCTGTTGTGAATAGACACACACACACACAAACACACACACACATCCTCTTGGTGTCCTCAACTTTCTAACTTTTTACCTTAAACCTCTTTTCGCCTTCCAGCACTACTGACAATGTGAAAGGATTTGCCACTCAACATTTCTGTGCTTTATCATTAATGCCTCTATTCCGATTAGATCAGTAATGCTTCCTCCTGATGCACCTTACATGCAGGTCAAATTTGTACTGTTGCAATCTAAAGGTAGATGCATGCTGAGACTTAGAATGGTGCAGAAGCTATTGGCAAATCCAGTAATGAAACTCTGGCGTTCTTAAAGGTTGTCCTTATTGTCTTATGGTTTGCTTTTGGGTTAAATTTGCTGGGTGGATCAGCCAGGCCTGGACATGTTGGCAGTGTTTTTAAATCTTCTCTACTTTTAGATCACCTTCTTCATAATGCTATTATTCTATTTGTAATATTTTGTAAACGCTTGGAGGATGCATGTACGGGTGTACGTACTTTTACGACATAAGAAAATGGCAGTATTTGAGTGCATACAGCTTAATTTTCTTTTTAGCCAGCCAAGCTGTTGGCTACATTTAACCATGACATCACTTCCTCCAGTTTAACAAAACTAAAACCTTACCTAAAATCTTATATTGCAACATAAGTTTTTTACTAGACACAAAATATCACTTTGTGTGCTCAAACTTCAAGTTCCTGCAGATCCATAAGGATGATGGGGCTATAAATATCTGCTGGGGCTATAAATCCAGTGTGTGACAGGTTTTATAGATTGACAGGAGGTGGTACAGTGAAGTGACTGTCTCATTCGAAGTGTAGAAAATGTCTTCCAATGGGGGATGTTAATGATTGGCCAAAAGGAGTGACTGCATTTGGGTGTACCAAAGGCCATAGCGTGAAGGAAGTAACTGAATCTACAGGTGTATGGAAGTGTCATACGGGTCTACCAGCAGCTGAAATCCCAGTCTACAGGAAACTCCCCCCAGAACTGTGCCAGAGAAGTCATCCACCAAGTCTGGTCCAACTGTGTCCAAAAGTCTTTGATCCAAGAATGTCTGAACACTGATGTGGCCTACATCCAGAAACCTGTCCAGTCCAGGCCAAATCGATGCACAGCTGTTCTTTGTGCTCATGGAGGTATTACACGCTATTAGATACGTTTTAGTCACAGAGGGCTCTTTTTGTCCATTGGGATTATACTGCTAATAGGAAGTCCTGAAAACATGCCAGTCTATTTCACATTCCACAGCTCACACGGCGTGAGCTTCAGGTACAATGAACAAAAGCTCACCAATTTGACTGTAAATGTATCTTTGACTATAAAGCAAGGTCCATTTCGATCTTGCAGGGCAGCCCTGTTTTTGTTTTTCTGTTTTTCACAGTCAGAACATTTTGGTACCTAATGTACTAAACACACACTTACAGTGACTGACTGATAGCAAATGTCTCTCTAATATGTCTATTGACCCTTCTCTTTTAAAATTTCACCCGTCTCTTTCTTTCTCTCACTCTCTCTTTCTCTCCACACTCATCCTTGTCTTCCCTCTCCCTCTTAGCCACTCTCCATCTTCTTTCATTCCTTTTGAAGTGCCTGAAGAGATCTCGTTATTGTTTACTGCTGTTCTCATTAGCAGCAATGCAGAAAGAGACAAACACTTAGTCAGTACCACATGTGCAGAGAGATTGTGTGTGTGTTTGTGTGTGTGTGTGTGCACGCAGTAGCATTTTCCAAGCTCATATATCAAAACTGGTCACAGAAGCAACACCAAGGTATGTTTGTACTGTTGTAATTTGTATGACAACAATGTCGTGACTCTGTCTTAACCTCAAATTCCAAAAATTCTCTTCTAATATATTCTTATATATTAACAAAACAGTATGTAAATTAATGTGTAACACATACAACATAATTACATACAAATAATATAAGAGCTATAGAGGGTATGCACTGATATCACTTTCCTGTCTGAACACACCCCTTCAGTCAGACTGAACAGCTAAATAATCTGCAGGCTCTGTTTACTGGTGACACAGCGAAACCAGAAATGAAACAAACGATTTTCTGCTTATAGGAAAGACAGCTGGACATGCCAGTAAAATATAAACTCTTGTGGCCATTTTGATGTGAAGGGTTTCTTAGCAATCCTACCTGCCAGCTTATTTGAAATTTCCCATTCAACAATCTGGCCTGAGGCTCAATAATGTAACTGCAGCACCATTTAAGATGGAACAGAAAAATATGAACAAAAAGCTGGCAATTTTAACCTCATGTGATCCATCTGCTCTTTTCTTTAGTCTTAGTCTGTAAAAACAGCTCTGAATTCTTACTAAATCTATGTGTACAGTCAATTGTTCCATAGAGTCAAACAGTTCTTACTCATTGTACTGGTAATATATCATCTCTGTCCAAAGAAAAACAAGTATCTCCAAAATAGCAACTTTACACGAGGGGCCAAAAAACAATTTCATTCTAATGTAAGTCAATGGAACCAGACTTTTTCCAACCGATCTTTGGGCCATTTCTGTCTATTCATCAGTAAATGAATACACAGTGTAAACACCAGGTCATGTGATCAAATTATACATAAAAGTGAAAATCGTCAAAAATGGAGATACATGTTTTTCATTGGAAAGCGACGATATGTATATTAATTTAATAACAAAACAGTCACCATGGGTGTTTAAGGTTGTAGGAACTTCAGGCCCCCGCAGAAGGCATGGCACAAGGTTGTTCAGGCTAGAAATACCTGTGGGGTGTGTGACAGGATCCACAGATGGAGAAGAGGTGGTAGAGTGCAGTGAAAATGTGTTACAAATCAGATGTTAGGCTAATGATTGACTAAAAGGAGTGATTGAATTGGCAGTGACAAAGACCATAGTGTGAAGGAAGCAGCTGAATGTGCAGGTGTACGGTTATACGGGTCTACCAGCAGCAGCACAAATCCAGGTTTACAGGGAATGGAAAGGCATCCAGCAAATTTGCGTAATTCTCTGATGTAAGAGTGGATGACAATTGATGTGGCCTACAAACAGAAACTTATCTAGCCCATGCCAAATCAAATTGCAACTGCTACTCGTGCTTGTGGAGGTATTACATGCTATTAGGTATGTTATTTTTGTAGTCCGGGGAATTAATATAAATAATTTAGGAATTTTGTACATTGATGTATGATTTCATTAAATAAGAGGAATAAATCTCCCCTTATTACATTCACCAGACAACAGTGGTTATGCTCAGTCAACTGGATGTTTTTACTCTATCAAACCCAAAATCTCCTCAGCAATACGGTCAGCCTCTTTAGTGTTTTACCCGCCCTAAAATCTTTTATTAAAGCGGATGTGAATATTATATTATATATATATATATATATATTAAAATGTGAATATGCACGTCCATGTTGGTCATATTTAAATAGATCAGCTATTGGAATTATTGCTACAGTTAAGATGCTGCCTTTATTTTGTTCTAGTTAGGATCTAGTTAAGCTGCCTTTATAGACACATTGTGACAGGTTCTGTGTGAGTGTGTACAGTCAGATCACTACGACCTCATTATTGACTAGAACATGCCTGCAGTGTGAAGTGTATTCCTTTTCATGTGTGTGCTTGCTCAAAATGGCTGTCTGTGACATGGCCTGCAAAGGTTCAGCTTTCTTACACTGCATACGTTCATTACATAGTAAACAAATGACATTACAGTATTAAAATAAATCACGTTATTAACAACGGAAAACACGCTAATCAGTAGAAACAGTATAGGCCCTAAATGCATTAACCCTAAAGGGCTATTAATGCACTCCTCAGAAGCTGCTTTAATTTAATTGTTTTGGTAATTAAACTCTAAAGGAAGTAACGACTGGACTCCTGTATCGAAAACGTATCCCATCAGGCTGCAAAAACCACAAGATCAATATTCTATTGAGAAATGTGTGCACGGCTGCACCTCTTGTGTGTGTGCGTGTGCGCCCTGACAGTATCTTTCTTACTGATAGTGTTTCTCTTAAGGGGCTGACATGTGCCATTAAGGGGAAGAACATGAGCCCAGTGCTTCCAAAAACATGACGAGCGCTCTGGGGAGGATGAGAGGCAAGCGAAAGAGAAGTGGAGAAGAAGGCTGGGGGGGTGTGGGGGAGAAGAAGGAGAAAAAGAAGAAGAAGCGGAGGGATTACTCTGAAAGAAAGGCGGCTCTTACAGGGCTAATTACTGGAGGTTTGTCAGCGCTAATTGCAGGTACACATGCTAATTGTGAATGTGCTCACTTCTGTTGAGACGAACGACTGGAGCGAGGGAGGAGGAGAATGAGTGGGAGGAAAAGAGCAAAGGGAGGGAGAGGCAGAGGCAGAGGGGGGGCTAGGAAAGAATGAAACAAGCACATGCAGAGCACTAAAAAAGAGAAGAAAGGAAGGAGAGACACTAAAATGTGAGGAAAGTGATATCGAGGGTAATGAAATAAGAAAGAGGACAAGAGAGAGATGAACGATTACAACAGGAGGGAGGGAGGGCAGTAAGGGAAATTAGAAGGAACTGAAATTATTGGATGGACGCACGTACAATACAAAAGAAACAATGCTAAATAAAAGAAAAGAGGGACAGATGCAGCAGATAGAGGGTGGCAAAATGAAGGAAAGGAGAAAGAGAGAAAGTGCTCGAGTATGACAGAAGAAAGAGAAAAGAGGCAGAGGAGATGTGCCGTTCGGTTTTGCCTTTCAGTTTAGCAGCGCTTGGTATCCATAGCAACTATTCAAATGAGCCATCCTCCCCACACACACACACACACACACACACACACACACACACACACACACACACACACACACACACACACACACACACACACAGAATCTCTCTCTCTCTCTCTCTCTCTCTCTCTCTCAGCACTACAGTGAAACAGCGATGCAGTTTCAGTTTTAACAGGGTTATATTTCTACTTATAGAAGATCATATGAGCTACATTATCAGTTTACTGTGCTTTACCAGTGATGGAGACGGTTTCACATCAAACACCACAGACACGCGCAGAGCGCACGCACGCACGCGGCACTCCTACACATTTTCTTATGAAAAGCTGTAAACCCCATAATGTCGCATGTTGCACGACTTCCTGCTGATACGATGACGAAACCCAGCATCTCGCCGGCTTCTAAGCGTTCACATCTACACGCAAAGCACATGCACACTTGCACACGCTGTCTCACAGGGATGCGTTTTAGGTCCGCTGACAGTTTAAACCTCATACACTACGGTGACCCTTCAAATCTGTGACCCTTCAATCATTTTATTTCCATCAAAACAGCCATTAAATCCCAGGGGGTGGCTTTATCACACGGCACTGACGCTTAAAGCTTGATGTGGGCTACATACCAAGTATGTGTTATGTTCACCAAGATGTGAACACAACATGGACGCACCAAAAAAGACAACGGGTAAAGCGCCTTATTATTTTAGGGTGCTGAAGGCTAGCAGTGAGATCTGTTGGTAAGAGCATGTCACTCTGTATTCTAACATTTCTCCGTAAATATACGGTGCTCAGACTTTGAACGTCTCCAGTTACCCAAAAAAAACTCATGTGGTGCTGGAGAAACACAGCAGGCTAAAATCCCGCAATGTTTGAAGTTCGTTACACTTATTTTTGTCGCGGTACGTATGGTGCACCCAAGTCGGTGCAAATGTGCAAGATTCCGAGGTCTGCATTTTTCAAGGGCTAGTACTGTGCTTGTTGGAAAGAGACACTCTGACCTGCGGAAGCTGACTTTGTCATCTTCTTGTAGCAGTACTCCCTTCTTCTGTGGTTTTATTCATGAGGTTAGCATCAAACAGACAACTTTTTTCATGTTTCAGCACCAAAAAAAAGGCAGGACACTGAACTATTACTTCAGGACTCAGTGCTGTCCACCCTTTCAGATAAGCAATTCCCAACACACTCTCTTCTTTACTGTCTCTATCGTCTATAGGACTTCACAACAGCTACACAACCTTCACAAGTCTCTATCCTTTCACACCTGTTTAGAGGGTTGAGTGTTGAGTCTCCTTATAGTGGTGATGGACAGGAACACATGTATTTTTTTAAAATCTGGAACAAGAGTGAAGCTTACTGATGAAAGCCTTAAATGCTGTGTACCTGAAGGGGACAGTTTCGGTGGTCTATTGAGTCCTACGCTTTTGCTAGGAGACTCATTTTTCTCTGTATCTTTTAATCAATTCACTTTAGAACTTACTTTTTCCACTTATTTCCTTGTTCGCCTTTTCATACTTACGTAAGTGGATAATCTTATATCTCATCTCCTCAGAAACATCCCCTGGAAAATGAATAACTCTGATTTTTTGGATATTAAACAGCTGAAGTGTGGTGTCTGACTTCTGCACAGTAGAGTTCGTTAATACACAACAAAAAACATTTCCAATAAAAACACCCTTAACTAATTTCCAGTATCCAGTGTGTGATCTTAGAAACACATTAACGTACCCTAAATGTACCTCATCTAGAGTCAAAATGCTGTTTTATTAAAACCTCATATGTCTGAGTTTAATAATGGTAAGTTTATAAGAGAAGGAAATCAGTAGATGCTGACCTCTACATCAGCCTGCACTCCAACTCTTACTTATAACTACAGAAATTATATTATATTATATAGTATTAAAGTATATCAGTACCTAACCTTGTTTTTACTAAATAGTAAGTCTTAAGTTTAATAAGTTTAAAAACTGAATAATCATTTCAATTAGTAAAAACAGAAAAAGATAATAGTGGGGCTATCTATTTTTTTATTATAGAAGATGACAAGTCAGTGCAATTTCTAAGAAGCTACTTTAAAAAACATGTCTTCCTGCTACTGAGGTTTTGGTGATGTTTAAAACTCTGTACATGAATTTAAGATGCATACCATACAGAATATCTAGCCACCTTCTTTACAACTGAAAGTGGCAAGTTCACATCGTCCACAGCCTGTTCTGAAATCACGGTGCACTGAAACATCTTTACACATATAAGGTTGTTCTGGTACGTCTGTCGTGCGGGCTGATGCAAATGCTTTTAGATGAAGTCTGAAATCAGAGGAGTATTTCACTTCGGTGACCATAGAGCACACACTTCTTATAGACTCCAGTTCGTCACTACAACGCATGCTTTCATCTCAAACAGGCTGACTGAAATGCCCAATTAGCATCTCATCAGCCATTTTATCTCCTACAAATGGTTTCATCAGACCATTAAAATTAGCATTTCTGTATACAGCCCGACCGTCCTGCGAGGCACAGCTGTCAAATATTATGGACAGTAGTTATATGCATTTATATGAGGATGTATCCTTCGCATATTTCCACAGAATAACAAATTTAGATCACGTTATTTCTAAACAGTGGTCTCCAAAATCAAAAACAGTTCTAATGGAATATTCTAGCTCTACTGAACAAAATCATTATCTGCCAAATGTGTACAATATGGTTTGGTAAATAACTTTGAAGACAATAATTAAAACACATGTTTTGCACCCCTGCTGTTTCTAGGCTGCTGGTTGTACTGTGTTATTATGTTTTTGCGTAATCAATAACACTTGCTCGCAAAATGAAAAGTTATTAACTGCACTGTGTCTCTTAAATTTGAAAATAAAATACAACATTCTTGGTTTATTTCATTATTAAAAAGATGCCAAACATGAAAAGAATAAGAGGAACATGCTGCTACCGGAGTTCAAACTAAGCACATAGTTAGCTGGGTAAGCAAGAAATTCTGCACCATGAATTCAAAATGTAACTTCTTGCAGCTTTTCTGAAGCGAGCATCCATCTGCAATGCAGAATTAACCAGCCATAAATGCAGACAGATTGTGGTAGTCATTATTTATAGTAGTCACTGTAGTTTTTAAATTTCCTTAAAAATTAAATGGGCGGCATAAAAATTCTGCTTAAAGTCCTCAGAAGGCTGGAGCCAGCCCTGTCTATAAGGGAGATCTCATGAAAGCTAAAAGATTTCAAAGGAAAGATGTTGGGGCTTTGTGGGAGCATGTGTAGTGCCTGTAGTGAATTCGTGTGGCCATAATGTTTATGATGTGTAGTTTAGCCCAATGGTAAAGGTGACAACTAAAAACTTTATAACTTCCATAATTGCTTAATTATAATAGGGCACATGGGGAACATTTTACTGGCGCACATGTCCCAGTAAACTGGATGTAAGGACAGCTGTGATAATTAAAAAAAAAAAAGTTGCCTCAGAATGCCACCAATTTATCCCATTACAAGAATTGTCTTTGGATAAACAGCAAATATAGTGTTATAGGTGTTATTTAATAACCTTGTAAAACCTTGTCCTACTTGTGTGTTGACTCCTAATACAGTTTAGCATTGACTATAACAGCTCAAATAAATGTAGAAAAGATATGGCCATCACACATGTGTGCAGATGTGTATAGTTCAAATGGTGCTGGAAGGCAGTATTCCTAAACAACCAGTGAACATGTGATCGGGAAAATATAAGCAATTACAACAATGATAATTTGTGCCGCACTACATGTTCTCACAATACTTCAGAAGTAGTTTGAGGCAGGAGGAAACTGCACTGCTGTTGAGCTGGGTGTTTCTGGAAGCCTATTTTAGATAAAAGGAAGCAGTTCCTTTCATGCTCCATTGGAGTATATGGGGGATATGTCTGTGTTCCATGAAATGCAGCTAAAATCTTTGTGGACCACCACAACAAAGTACAAACTAGTTGAAAAGTCAAAATTAGCTCCAGCATTGATAGCTTGGTAGCAGCTTTTTGTTCCTAAGCTCACAGACGTCCTAACTGGACATCTGCAGGGAGTCCATCCATGTTTAAGAGCAAACGACAGGTTAGACAATAACTGTCAACCGCTATACATGTTCTCATACACATGAACTCCCTCTTGGTGATGTTGTGGTATCAGTATCCCTTCATGTTCCAGTTGATGACACTCTCTTGATCATCTCGGACACATTTGCACAGGGCCCGAGGCCTAATTTCTGCTGATTGGCTGCAGATGAGAGACTGGTTCCAGCACTGAGACCTAATTGGCTACAGATGAGAGAATGGCCTGGGTCCTGGGGCGTCATTGGCTGGAATCCCGAAAGATGGCCCATGGGGACTGGGCATGTCCGTTAGAGTCGGCCAAGATGACATTTACAAACAGTATTGATCTGAAGACCAGCCGGACCAGTAGACTACCAGACCGTGCAGGCACTTGCACACATGCACAGACAGGCACAATCAGGCCAGGCCAGTGCTGACGGAATTAACCAGATCGCGGCCATATGCCAATGTGTCTCCCTAAGTAATCAAACATTTTGAGCTGCGTAATCTGATGAGCTGCACGTGGATGGAGAGTGACAAATACATTCCATATTTGATAAGCGTGAACTGCGCTGACGGTGATCAGTTTGCTAGGACAAATTTTGATTAGTAATTATTAAGACCAAAAAAAAAAGGACAGTTTATTCATTTATCACAGAATCCACTGGCCAGAATGCAGGAAACACAATGGACAGGCCGCCAGTACACTGCAGGGCAGACACACAGACGTATATACTTACATACAGGCGGCAATTCATCATCTTCAGTTCACCTGACTGTATTTTTTTTGACTGTGTCAGGAAACCAGAGCAAACCAACACAGACGCAGGGGGGAACATGCAAACTCACACAGAATGAACCACGAGGTACTGAGGGTCTTAAAATGCCTCTGATGCTTAACTGGAAACCAGAAGGCAATGTACTTTTACATTTTGTGTGCTGGTCCCAAAACATCTAAAAGGCTGTCAATTTTACAGCATTAAAATATTGCTCTATTAAGTCAGACCTAATAAATCTCCAACGATACTCGGTGTGGCTTCATGTGTCCAGTGCTGATGGGAAACATCTGACTTTGTGAAAGGACTATGTGAAAAACTAACTAGCGTCAAATGGCAAACAGTAAAGTCTGGCAGCATTTTAGAGATTCATGAGCAAGCAATTCAGCTTCTATTAACCGAGGAGGAAATATGACATAAACAGGTCTCATGGTATGTCTAAATGGGTAGCAAGGATTCATCTAACTGGAAAAAAACACGGGTTTGAAGAAATGTGCGAGGTTACCCACCCCCGTTTTCTCTCCTTGAGGCACTCCAGTATTTAAAGTTTTAATCCAATACCTGCCTGATCTAATTATTACTCCATTAACTTATACTTCATTAAGTTAAATCAGGTGTGTCATCTAGAGCGGCACCCAGGGGAAGAGGAACCAAACCTGTGTTCCTCTAACAAGCTCACAAAATATCCGTAGGTTTTCTAAAAACAAGATTTTCTCCTGGCTATTTATCATATTCAGTTTATTAGTATTTATTCTGACATTGCTTAACGCTTTTACCAGCAAATACACAAACTACATACACAAACTACCTAATAAAGAGTCAATTACTTCTGCACGAAAATACTGTATATTAATGTATGATTATGTTTTTGATTATGTTTTTAATTATATCATTATAATGATTCTAATATTAACCAATATAATGTCTCACAGAAACAAACTTTTTTGGTAAATAACAAATTAGCACCTGGGGGTGCTTCACTGAACATAAGGTGTTACTCTCGTGTTTATGTGTAGACATATTCTACTTGTTTTATTAAGTGATGGCATTTTGTTTTCCATGTAGGGCATGAACACAGGAAGTTGGGGGTTCTGGAAGTGCTACTGCACCCTCTGTTTTTTTAGGGCAGCAACTCTTAATAATAATTATTTACACAATTTACAGTATTCCAGACTAACTGTTTAAGTGACAGCCGTATTTTTTAATACAGTGAGCCGAATACAGCTGATTGAGGCGTAAAGAGATAACATCTATGCAGTGTATAGAGCAGTTCTGAATCCCAAAGCTATCTAATACTGTCTTTACATTTTAAAATAGTCATCTATCATAATAATAAACATAAATCTCTCTTTATGACTGTAGATGTTGCCATACCAAAATAAGAAAGCAGAGTAAATGATAAGTGTCAGAGACTTAATGTGTCAGTTACATGTGTATACTATCATCTCTTGCCTAATTATGTCACTGTATGACATGTTCTGTTGCATGCAAATAAATACATAGGGCAAATCATGTTACACAATGTAACTGTTCATGTGACATTTAAAATTTTGGCACCCCCAAGGGGTGAAACACCCTCCCACACTTTGTGGTGAGCTGTTACCCTGTTGTCTGTAGTCTGGGAATTTGAATATGTAAAACAACACATTCCAGATTATCAATAATAATTTTGTTAAAGCTGATAAAGGGAGAGGAAATAAGTATTTGGACACATTACCTTTGGATAATGTTGTTTAATTTAGCACAAATATGGTACGTATTCATAAATACAAATGTTATGTTTAAAAAAAAAAGTGGATAATTATTCACAACAAAAGTTAAAGTTAAAAATTGTCATTGCCAAACACAGTTTTGCCCCATCTACAGTGAAAGGCCATTAGCTTTTTGAAGCACTTTATGTCCTGGTACATCACTCTGTTCATGTTTCCATCGATGTTGAGTAATGCCTCGGTACCATTTGCACAGAAGCAGCCTCATACAGCAATGCTTTTCTTCACTGTGGCGGTGGTCATACATGCAGCTCTCTCCAAACATGACAAGCTGAATTACTGCCATGTTTGTTTTATCTAACTAGAACACGCTGTTCCAGAGAGGCTCTCATTTGTCTATGTGCTCATGTGCAAATTTCAGACATACACCTCTGTGCTTTTTTTTATCAGAGGAGTTTGGCGTGGGGTGTCGGAATGAAGAGTAATGCAGAACAGTCCATTGCTTAATGCTCTCTGTGTAACTGTTGTTCATTTCAGGAGCCTGATGACTTCAATTTTCTGTTTTAACTGCAGCCTAAGACAGGGGTCTCCAACTCCAGCCCTGCAGAGCTACTTTCCTGTAGACGTTAGGTCCAACCTGTTTCCAATAAGCTGCTCTTCCTTAACTCCAGTACATCAGATCCAGTCAATTAACGATGGGATTGGGAAGAGGATGATAAGCTGGAGCAGGTGTGGCAAACCATGGCTCTGCAGGACGATAGTTTTCCAGGACTGGGGTTGGAGATCACAGATCTCCAAAACGATGTATGGCGCACCCCCACTGTGGTTCTATTAACAGTCCTGCTTATTATTATGAAACTATTCGTACAGATAGGAATGTTTAATGCACTGATCAGAATACAGAGTATTTTTGTCTTTTATGATGTCCACCATGTCTGATTAGGCAGTTATACCGCCATAAATTCTTGCTGTATCTTGGTCGGGAGTCTGGCAACACTACACATTTGATGCCGACCAATCATTGTTTCAATCATATGTCCATATGACAGTGTGATCATGGCTACAGAAGAGATGTGTGTAAATGCTAGCAGTTTCATGTTCCCTAAAGAAAAAGAAAATCTGATAGTGAACGGATTAGTCACGAAATGGAAAACATGGGCTGTCCAACTTTAAGGAGAACTTGAGGTAATGAATGTGTTAACACTGAATGTGCCAAGAACAGTTGTAGTGAACTGTTATCTTGTAGCCATGGTCAGCGCTTTGGTAGGATGTTTGTAACCCTGCTAATGTTGTAGCTCTGTTAAATTGTGATTAGATGTTATAGTGACCTGTGTAATTCATGGCTCATTGTTCCATCTGACAGCTGCAACAGCAGCATCACCCCTCTCTCTCCTATCACATGTGTGGCAACGAGCACTCTGTTGTCCGGTTGGTCATGCTCAGGGGACATGTAGGATTTGTCAAACTAGCCGGGAAAATAAAAAAATTCCGGTATGCTAGATTTTCCGTTAAGGTGCTGTGGGGCGACCCAGCTGCCTCATCGCTATTCTTTAAGTAGTCCCACGACAAGGCCCTTTCCTCATTCCTGTTGCTCATACTGGGCCCTAACGCCAAAACTGTACCAAACATTAGGCTGAATTTGTGTAGTCTGATCCGGCATATGGTCTTTGCTATGACTTTATATTATTTGAGGGTTATCCAATAATGTTGTCCCCATGAACTTCAGGAATCTCCATCAACTTTGTCGTGAATGCAACTTGTTGCATGAAATCTTTGACAGAAATGTCTTTATAAAGTCATTTAGAATGACATCTTACAACCTCAGCATGAATTTGAAGAGCTTGTGTTTTATTTTTTAACCTTTACATTATGCGTATGTATTACGCATTTTTATATGCTCATAAATTCATACTTTTTTAATTGATATGGAAGTTGATAATTGTTGGAAGTTAAATTGATATATGCACTGGAAGTATATTAAGCAACAGAAAAAAGTCAGAATTCTTCTTTCCCCTCGCTGTTAATCCGCAGGTCGTCAATGTCAAATTGGTATATTGGTCGGGCACGTCAAATCTGTGCGTACGGTGGGGGGTGTTTATAAAAACGCGCCTGGGTGTGCACATCCGCTTACACGCCGTCACCTATCTCTGTTTCTTTCATTACTTTCGGGACACGGATAAGCGCAGTTTTCTCGCAAACCTTGAGCTCAGTTTTTCCTGGCAAGGCAATAAATTATGCATTAAACAAAATGTTTGTACAAAAAACCCATTGCAGGTTTTATCCCTTCCCCAAATTAGCTCTGTTACGGCTTGGGAGAAAACCCTCTGATAACAACCCGAAACACAATTAACATTTATTGATGTGTTTATACAGAATGAATTTAGAAGTGCTGATTCAATTCAGGAACAAAAAAAATAAAACACCACAAACAAAAAGATAACTGGATTATTGGTGCTAAGCGATGAGTGAGGTTTGTAACATTCTGTAGGACAGGAAATACATGGAAGGAGGCGTAGACACACACACACACACACGCATGCACACGGATTCGCACTCACACACACATTCTCACACACAAGGTTTTGAAGTGGTGCATTGCGCGAGGGGGATTGCGCTTGTCTGGTAATCCAGTTTGACACTATGGAGGTATGCCGCCTGCCTCTCTCCATCACCAAATAATTCCCTCTGCTGCAGACGCACACGCGCGCATGCACACGCTAATGCGCATCCAAACATAGCAAGACTGTCAGAGCAGGAGAGGAAGATTTAAGTGGTGTTTTTCCTTTGCTTGCAAAATAAGCTCAATTACACAGACACACAAACATATACGTACAAGCACACATACACAAAGTTGAAGAAATGAGTCCAATTACGGCCAGAAGTGCACATTCAAAGTAAAACTCTCTTGGCTAAAAATGAAATTTAGGGTGCACTCGGCTGCAAACCGACAATAAACCTGATAACAAATAAAAATAGACACAAAAAATAAGCTTACTAATATTATTACAGTATGGGTACACTACACTACATGCCACCTCCTCATCAACAAAGATCTGCTGGTCATCCAAGGCAATGAATTCCATTAGCTTTTTAATTTAGGCCTACAGTTTGGCACATTTCTTTTTAACTGTTTTCCATCAGGAACTTTCCTTTCTGCATATCGAGTGGGACGCTGTTCAAGTATTTAACTTGTAACTAAGAAGTTCTTAGATGACTGAACACAAAGAGAGTGAAGGAAAGAAAACTGAATATTAATCACTATTTTTCAATAAGCATCTATGATATTTGTGACACATTCGATTTTGACACCTTTATTGTAATCCTATATTTCCCTCATTAAAATGTCCCTGTTAACCAGCATTGCTTTTTACACACACACACCTCATTTTCTATGAGCTGAATGAAGTTGTGTGTGGGCATCAGGTGTTGGCCACTCAGAGCCTTTATGAGGGGTAATGGAGCTCTGCCAGCGAGTGGAGTTTCACAGAGAAGACTGTGTTGAATAAAAAGGAAAAACAAAAGGAAACAAAAACACCACCTGAAAGAGTCAAGTGTACAAAATAGTCAAAACAAACAAACAATAGATGCTCCACAGTACATGCAGTTTCAAGTTCAGTATGATTTCTGACTATGATGACAAGATTTGCTTCTATAAATTAAACTGCAAAACTCCTATTGCTTTACACTGATAGGATGAACCCAAATGATCAATGAATGAATGAATTCATTCATTAATGAAATATAAGGTTAATTACATTTTTTTATACTTAACCTTTTATTTAATTGACTTTTAAATTTACTAATGTTTATTGATTTTTATGTACTGAAATTGTTACAGTCAAATTGTTATAGCTAAATGTTATGTGTATTGTGCTGGTGAAAAAGTCTTAGCTAACAAGCCTCCAAACACCAAGGGCAGTTTAGTTCTAAGCCAAAGGCATTTGTAAGTCACTTCATTCTACTTTCAAACTCACATAGTTGGTGTGTTAGGTCTGCATATCTTGTAAAACACCAAAATAAAATCATTGCTATAAATAAGGGTGTTTTTTGTCTGCAATAAAATCATAGAAAAATTAAATGTTTTGCAATTGTTTAAATAATATTAACATCACCATGATGATTCATTATGTAAACATATGGTATTTTATCTACTTTATTTTTTTATTTTTTACTTAGTCTGGCTAGTTCTATGATTATATACACCAACATGTCAAGCTTTTTCCTTTAAATTCTTTAAATTCTGAATTGTTGGGTAAACCTGAACATACTCTTTTACAGAAAGAAGAGTCAGTATTGTTTCACTCACTGATGGCTTCAAACAGTGTAAAACACTGCCAAGCTAGCTTGTTCAATGTGAGACAAAATATTATTAGTAAGACAACAGGGCCCTTGCATGGGAGTGTAGTTTGCCTGTAACTAACACAGTGTGTAATTAACAATAAATAGGTAAAAATTATAATTTTATAAAAACTTTTAATGAACTCTAGAATCAAATATGCCATCTTTCAACTAACTACAGTCAGCTGGAAAGTAATAAGAGTAGTAAGATTAGTAAGAGTAGTAAAAGTTAAGCCCAATAACTAAAAATTGTGCAGAAATTGAAAAAAAAAGGCAAGTTCTAATCCCAACTTTGCAGGTTTATATGTTATAGACATTTATATAACGTACAGTACATAAAAAGCTCTTCTCATAATTACAAGTTACTCATCATAACCAAACTACCAGAGTATATAAAACCCAACAAGCAGCAAAAAAAAAGATATTTAAATGGGCTTAAAAAAACAGGGGCAGGTGTATATATATACACATATACCTGGAAACACAACCAAATTATAACCTTTATTTCTATTGTGCTCTTTCAGAGTAAAGTAGAAACATCACCAAAGCTCAGTTTAAAATCTGTGCAATGTTTTGGCCAATACCAATTTGATTTCAGTCATGTCTGCGGATTTAAAGAATAGAATAGAATAGAATAGAATATTATCATGATTATAATGCTTTAATGCTTGTAACCCATCAATACCACAGGACTGAACCTAAATATCACAGTAAGGCACCAACACTGCTACAGGTCACACACTGTCCAGAGTTTAGACAGACTCCATCACCGGAACATCTAGTAGTGTTCTCACTAAGTAGTGTGTGAGTGGGCGATTGGGGACAAGCCCGTTGTCTCATGGTATCCATGTGTTGATCTTCATTTGGCCTTAACGAGGAACAGCTTGCTAATTAATTAGCCATGACCAATGGGCAAGGGGGGTGATCCCATGCTCGCACACGATTGGTTGAGGCAGAAGGAGGCTATCACCAAGCCCTGAAGGGAGGAAAAGATCCTTCACCCAAAAACCTGCTCCTCAAGCCTGGGATACAACAATCAGTGAGTGAGTGCAAGTAAGTGTGTGTTTGTGAATAGATGAGGCTGATGTAGAATAAAGTTCTTCTGGTGTAGGTTTGAAAGTGCAAACACTGGTGCATTACATGTATCAAATCAAACTTAAGTATAATTGATAGTCCAGCAATATCATAATACTGAATCCCTGGGGTATTAAAATAAGCATATTTGGGATTCTAATTTTTGGGATTGGTTTTGGGACATGGGCTACCTAGGTGGGAGGGCTAAATCTTTATATCGTCGATGTCCAAAGAAAAACAGGTATCTTCAAAATGGCAACTTTACAGGAGAGGCCAAAAACCACATTTAATTTGCATGGAAGTCAATGGAACCAGACGTCTTTCCAAGCAGTTTTGGGCTATTTCTGTTGGTCCATTCCTTATGAAAGGCTCATGTGATCAAATGGGGCATAAAAGTAAAAATCAACAAAAATTGAGATACATGTTTTTCTTTGGACAGCCTCGATATATGAAGCCCCTCTTGTTCAGCCTAGACACTGTAATGACAGACAGAAGATGAGCTAAAACATAATTATTTAGAAAGGTCTAAATCACAGACAAAATGCTACATCCTGTACGCATAGGTCATTAAAAACAACCACCAATGGTTAGGCTATAAGGAACCCATATACTAAATCGGCACTTTAATACGTGAGCTTATGTCAAGATATGTGAACCATGTCTAGAAGAACAGTGTCAAAACTCATGAGGGCTGGTGCCAAACAAGGCAAAACTGCCTCAGGATGGTGGAAGAGTGGTTGCAAGTTGAAGCTCTCTGACAGGGATAGATGGACACTTGGAACAGGACAATTACCAGAAAACAATGAAGCATAAGCACTAAAATAACTGCAGAAACCAATTGCCACGATTTCAGAGGAACACTCCGGTGTTTTTCAACCTAATGCCATTCCGTCACATCTGTAGCATATGGTCAATTACCACGGACGATAAGCGTAACCGTAACCGCTTTCCCTGCACTTAGAAAAGAAGAGATTCGTTCACTCAAACAGTATTTATAGTAGAAGCCAATGAGCAGTGTCTTTAGCTTCAGCACCTGCTCACTAGCTTCTATTACATCTGTGTTTATGTGTCAGAGCTTATGTGGGAAAATGCTGTAGTCAGTTTATCGGTTGACTTACATGACTTAAAACTAAGAGTAAGTTAAATAATGTCACCCAATAGAAAATGGCATAAACCTAACAGACTGTGCTACCGTCTGCTATTTATCAGAATGCTTGCAGAACAGAGCACTATTTGGACATTGAAGTGTTCTTCAAGATTACTACAAATTACATACTCCTCATATCACAAAGGCCAATACTGCACAATTAAAAAGGCATATAATTTAGCTCTGATTATAATAACAGGCAGCGTTCAAAAGAAATACAGCCAGGTTGAGTCTAATGAGCACAAGACCTGGATTTTAAAGAGGTGGAAGAAAATAATATGCATGGCTGGTATGTCCTTTACTCTTGTTTGCCAAATTTTAATACTTTCTGAGAGGAAAAAAAAGACAAATTAAATTCACATTACTTGTCCGTATAAATTGCTAACCATATTGATGGACCTGTCGTATGTAAAAAACTCCAATACACAAATAAAAACATCATTAGCGCAACCCTCCGTAACACATCGTAATTATCAATTGTCATAGACATTGTCTGAGCTAGTCATAGTCCTTTTAGCACAACAAGGAACAGAGCCAGATTCTCCTCTAATTGTTATGGAGGTGCGAACAGGTGCACATTAATAAACTGATAAACCATCACCACAGGTGATGCAGACACACACAAACACACACTCACCCACACAAACACACCCAAGCTAACCTAAATCCCCCATAATTGGTTGGTCAATGTTGTTAAAGCCGCTTGGATGAGCCCAGTTCAGGATAATGACCTTCATGTCTATCAGTCCATCTCTCCCGCTGACACGAGCACACACTCCATCGATCAGAAAGAACAGGTCATCTTTAGCTCGCTCACACACACACACACACACTCTAACAAACACTCAGACGCTTTGCGTGCGCAGTCACGAACCAAGCAGTTTAAACATGAGGAAAACATCAGTACGACAGGCGCAGTTCATTCGGCAATATAAAGAAACTGTGCTCTTTCCCCGGTGCCCAGAAAACAACCGGCTGCAGAAAATGTCTGCTTTGGTGTCTTGCTGTTTGTAACTTTGCAGAGGATGGATTCGGTGCAGAGTGCAAAACTCATGATAGCAGAGCTGTATTTGAAATGGTCCCCCTAAGGGGGCACTTTATAGAGCATTATTACAAAGAGCGCTACACAGAACAGGGAGCACTATACAGAGGACAATTACAGGCAACACCACATGGAACACTGTTATGGGGTACCATACAGAACCCTACCACAGTAAACACTGCAGACAACACTGCTCTATACAGAATACAATATACAATTCTACAGAGGTATTACAGGAAACATGATCTAAATACAATTATATTATATATAATAATAATATAATAATAATATATATATATATATATATACACACACACACACATATATTAACATATATATATATATATATATATATATATATATATATATACACACACACACACATATATTAACATATATATATATATATATATGTATACATCCATACATACGTATATATATATATATATATATATATATATATATATATATATATATATATATATATATATATATATATATATATATATATATATATATATATATATATATATCATGTATAATACTCTTTTAGGGCTCACTATACAGAGCGAAACATTATTATTATAAAGGACTAAAGGAAAGTATTACATTGACTGATATGATGTCATTGTAGGAGCATAATGATGTAAATAGGCTAATTAGGACTGTGATGACAACCGCATTACTGCAGGACTATGGTCACGTGAGTCCATTATCATCATGGCCAGAATGTTTTTGGTGGTTGATTCATCATTATTAATCCCCTTTGGCTTAATATTGTACTAACAGCTCTCTATTAGTGAGCTAAAGAAACCTAGGCTGTAACATTAGCTGAGGTCTGTTTATACAGCCTGCCTTTCTTTCTGTACGATATAAGTGATGTTAGCTACTGTGGCTTTCTGTGGTCTCAGTGTAGGATGAAAGGAGGTTCGAGGGGGGTAAACCCCTTAGAGCTAATAGGACAAATTAGGGTTATGTGGCAGAACAGAGAATCAGAAAGAAGTGGATATCATAAACAGCACTGCGCTGGTACAGCATTTTATACTGATCCAAGATACCAGAAAAATAGGAAGCTTTTATAATCTTAAAATTCACAAAACAAGCTGGCAAATAGGATGCCAATTTCACTCTGGATGTCGAACAGCTTCACTCAGTATTTAATACTATAGAGAGGAGTCATTTTATTTGCCATTATTAGCATCGCATTGTGATGTAAGTATCAGCCCTGTGATTTTATTCATTTCTTGATAATTAAAAGCTTAAAGCCCATCTTAAATTGAAGGTTCCATAATGACTAACAACTTAATTTTTTACTTTACTGTTGTTGTGGAAATCCAATGGCTAGTATAGGTTACATTAACTTCTAACAAACCTCCAGAAACTAACTAGCACAGATTAACGACCTCGCTTATTTACATGGTGGTTTATTTTAATTTCCTGTCTGTGTGTATTTTAACATGTCGCAAGTTACCTATCCGGAAGCAACATTTAAGTGTCCAAACATTCAAATTCGATGTATAGAAAGACGTTATAAGTACTTGTTTTCTTTGTATCAACTATTTATTTATCATTTAAAATAGTTTATCAAAAGCATTGTACTGTACACATAGATTATTAAGACCAAGCTGAACAAAGTGATGCACTAATTTAAAGTGTCACCAAAAGTAACGTCATGCACTTATGGATTTAGTCGACCAGTTGACCTTAAAAACCTCCAAAATGGAACTTTACAGGAGAACAAAACAGCTTTCTTGATTTCCAATGGAGGCTGATATAACAAGGTTATTGCCTAAGCAATTTTGGACTAATTCTGTTGGTCTGTCCATCATGAATATTCACAAAATTGTTATATGTAAATTTAAATATTGTGATACATGAGGAGTATATGAGGTATTATGAGGTTTCAGACAGCTTATCAGTTAGAGCTGTTAGGCGTAAGCCTGTAGCGTCAATCCATTTGGTTGGGTGTATCTAAATGTCTGACTGGCAGTGTATATATATGACACCAATGGTGCTGATGTACTGCATGTTATACATGGTGAAATGATACCCAAGCAGTCTGTACTCTCATCATTAAAAGAACAGTTGAACCCAGAAGGAAGTGTCGGACTGCAGTGCTATTGGGAAGCATAATAAAGGTTACCAGGAACAATAAGTGATGATAAATTTAAACTGTTATGGGTAATTTTTTTGAGCTACACATACAGAAGTAGTGTCTCTCAGTATGGCGTCGCTTGCCAATGCAACATGCCAGATGTCTCAGCATGGAGATGTTTCTAATGGTGTCCGGTGATAATCTATTTCATGCAGCTTGAATATTCTCACACAGTTCCTGCTGATTTTGCAGTAGGGATGGAGATGGAGTGACATCAGACCTTCTGGGCGTGTGGCGCCTGACAACAAACCGTCCATCTTGGTGCTGACCATGGTGCCTCCATGCGCTGATTCGTTGGTCGTCTCCCAAAGCAGCACTAAAGATGACCCACCGCTATTCTGAGTCACTCCATGACGTCACACAAACTTGAATCATTTGCATGTATCACAATGTCTACCCACCAAGTTTCATTCTCCTGGCTGATTCCTTTTGGGTGCAACTATTTCTTTGATGATGAGCGTATCTGTGAAATGATCCCCAAGCCGGAGCTGTAGGCATCCAATGAATTGTAATGCTAAAGTTAATGTAATGCATTGTTTAAACGCGGTATAGGTTGTCAGAGCGCACTAGATGTTCCCCACTACGTTTCCAGACACTACACAACAAAATGGGAGACTTCTGAAACAGTGCACTAACGGAGTGAACAGGTCACAGTTACGGCCGCCGCCACTAACAAGCGCCAAGCGGTTTGGAACAGTAACAGTTGTGTCACAAGCGGGTTCCGGCATTGCCCACGTGTTCCGTTGCCACACCACTAGAACCTGGCAGGGATGCAGGGAAGATTTGAAAGATGCTCTCGCTCTCTCTTCCTTAATCCCTCTGGTGCCTGTCAATCAGCGGCGAGCGTGACTGGCAGCTGCGCCGACCCCATTGAGCAAGGGTAAAGCAAATCTGTCACCTTACATTAATAAGCAAAGGAGAGTCAGAAGGCAGGGACACATCATCAAACATTTCAGGCTAGCTGACGAGTCCGGCCCCCTCACACACACACCCTCCCGCTCACACACACACACACACACATCGCCTCCATCCCTCAGAATGAGTTCATTAGTTCTGTGGAACACAGCTCTGAGAAACAGAACAAGGAATGAGAGAGCAGTGCATCCCCTCTTCTTCCCTCTCTCACTCTCTCTCTGTCTTTCTCCCTTTCGTTCTCCCTTTCTTTTTAGTTAACCCACTTAGTTGCGATGTCTGGACAAGACTATGGGCACATTACTCAAGCCTGAAAGAAGGCAGCACGACCAAGAGCAATTTGGGAGAACGCCTGCAGAAGAAGACTGTGAGGCTCTGAGTATCACTCTCACACACACACGATACACACACACGCGCTCACATATTCAGGGTGAAGCAACAAACAATTAGAGTCCCAAAAGAACAGGAGATGGCATGGAGAGAGAGAGAGAGAGAGAGAGAGAGAGAGAGAGAGACAGAGAATAAGAGACAGAGAAAGCCTGAGCAGGAGAGGGAGCGCGAGAGAGACCGTGAGGAAGAGGAAGAGCGCAAGAGACCCCACAAGGCAGATGGATTGTAGAGTGAGAGACAGAACTTTTGAAAAAGCTAGAGGGATGGAAACACAGAGAGAGAGAAAGAGATAGAGAGAGATAGAGAGAGAGAGAGAGAGACAGAGAGCGATAGAGAGAGAGAGATAGAGAGAGAGAGAGCGATAGAGAGAGAGAGATAGAGAGAGAGAGAGAGATAGATAGAGAGAGAGAGAGCGATAGAGATAGAGAGATAGAGAGAGAGAGAGAGAGAGAGAGAGAGAATGAGAGAGAATAAGAGACAGAGAAAGCGTGAGCAGGAGAGGGAGTGAGACTGAGCGCGAGAGAGACCGTGAGGAAGAGGAAGAGCGCAAGAGACCCCACAAGGCAGATGGATTGTAGAGTGAGAGACAGAACTTTTGAAAAAAGCTAGAGGGATGGAAACACAGAGGGAGAGAGAGAGAGAGAGAGAGAGAGAGAGAGAGAATAAGAGCGGGTAAGTGAAAGAGACAGAGGGAATGTGGTGAGAGAGAGAAATAGGAACAGAAAGGGAGAGATGAGAAAGAGGGAAAGAGTGGGAAAGAGAGAGGAGCAAGAGTGACTATATGATGGAAAGAGTGAGTGGGTGAGTGCAGGAGGCAGAGGGATTATGGAGAGGGAGGGGGAAGAGAGAGAGATAACTTCACAAAGCTGGAGGGCTGGATAGAGAGAGGGACGGAGAGAGAGAGAAAGAGAGAGAGAGAGCAACAAAGAAGGTACGAAGGAGAATGAAAGACCAGTTCTTACCTTTAACATTGCCAGCCCAACTATTATCATCTCTCCTCAACTCTGGCATGATGGTGTGAGCTGGGTCTCCTCTCTTCCTCTCATAGCCTCAGATGGAGGGATGACTGACTGACTGATGAAGCAGCACAAGGGGGTCCTCGGAAGGAGGGAGGAGGAGAAGTCTGTCGTGGAGAAGGAGTGCTGGATGCAGACTAGAGCTTGGGGTTTGGCTGTACTGTAGATCCAGATGGAGGCTTGAAAGAGTCCAGCAGATGATTAAGAAGAGAGTTCAAACTACATACGACTCACCGAGTCACAACACAGCGCGAAACCGACCACAGGAGCACAAACCGGGGAGTGTCAGTCCGTTCAGCCCGTGCGGAAAGACAGGAGCTGTCACACCTGAGGTCTACGTCTCTGTACACATCTCCTCCTGACCCACAGAAGTCGGAACCGATTCAGAACAGGCCGGTTCTTTCACCAGCTCATTGTACGTTCGGCTGGTCAGCGTCCTGATGACACAGTTCTGGGGTCGTTCAGGTAGAAAAGAGGTGGTGTGTGGAGTAAACCAGAGCTTTCCTCCTGGAGGTCTGAGGTTCTTCGGCTGTCAGCGGTTTTGTTTGAGTGAGGTCCACCTGCGTCGTCTCCTGATTGCGTCACTAGAGAAAAGGCGGGAAAAACATCAAACCGTCAACCCAGTGTCTCCTCGCGGGTGTGCGCGCGAGCAGAGCTGGAGGGGGACGGGAGTCTGTTGTGCTAAGCTAACCAGCTTTAAGTAGTTCTTACATCGTGTCTGTCAAAGTTAAAGCACCTCAGAGCTCATTTTGGAGCATATCCAGTCATTCATGGCTATCAAGTTAATAAGGGACTCTCCAAAACTTGTTAATTCCAGTTTAGCCCATTAATGCTCACCCCGTAAAAAGTGTTTCATTGGTCCAACCTGACTATAAAATCCCTCTTATTTATGAATGATCTTATTTATATATTTTCGCAAACGAAAATAGACTCTCTGAATGAATGCTACTTTCAATCAAAGTTTTTTTTTTGTTTGTTTGTTTTTTTGCATAAAACTTATTTAAATACAACAAACTGAAGTTATGTTTAGGTTGCCCTTTTTTACAGAGCATATCTGAAATTCCTTTCCTTTCCTGAAAGATTCCTTTGGTCCACAGCTTTTTTATACACGTATCTGAAGAAAAATAAAGTTTATCAACCCAAATGGCTAAAAGGTGGGTTTTATTAAGGCATTAATCCTCCAGAGGCCATGCGTACCTGTTCTAAAAGCTCCTTCTCCCCAATACAATAACAGTAACATATGACCTAGAGTGATTTTTAGCTACAAATTGGCAGCCAAAATAAAATTTGATAAACAAACACTGGAGAACTGGGCTCCTGAATGAGTAGAAGAATGTTCGGTCTCTGTATATTGATGTCATTTCATGAACTTTTTAAAGTGTGGGGCTGTGTATTAGTAGAAACCTGCCACGAAAATGGTACATATCATGATATCAGGGGTTACGGTTCGATATGTTGTGATATATTGTTACTGTATATAGTGATACTGTAACCAGAATAAATTTAGAAAACTGCCTTAGTACAATAATACACCAAACATAGGTTCGCTAATGCCAGGGTTAGCAGTGTACCTAGACGTTTGAGTGGAAAAGTCTAATGGCTAAACAACACAGCTATGTATCGGTAAGGGGCTTTAAACACAACACAAATCTTTAACTGTAAACTATTAATTAAAAATCGATACTGCATCTTTGAGAATCGATACAATATCACAAAACACAATATTGTGATATTTGGTATTTTCTATATTTTCTGACAGGCTTAATAATAATAGAAATTCAGAGAAGTCGTAAATTATGAGATAGTAATTTTGTAATTAAAATAGAAAATACAAATAATAAAAATTATGATATTAAACATTTTCATTGCACACTATTTAGTGAGTATAGAGAAGTTTGAGATTCAGTCTTGGTTTGATGCTACTTCTGACTGAAACATGATTATTTGAATTATGTATGTCATTTAAGTTATGTTCTTACTAAGTACTTAATACAAACCTGTCCTATTAATGATGGAGTTGTTTTGCATGTTTGTTCTCTTTTACCCTGTTAGTTAGCTGACCAGCCTAGTTCTAGTTAAGTTAATTAGCCCCTCTGTTTAAACTAAAAAAGAGGTTTCCTACTTCATCAGTACATATGGTGGAGTTTATTCCTTATTCCTTATTCTCAGGATTTGTCATGACATGAATTTCATAGTTTCTAACATGGCTCAGCCAAATTCGATTTTAGGAATGGTTTTAAGGAAGACATTTATTTTATAACATAACCTGTTAACATAAAATTATTTTATCATATTAAATTTAGTCTATTTGTCATATGTGATAACTGATTTTCACAAAAACAAGAGAAAAGATCAAGCTTAATTGTACATGAAAGTATGAACTATAAAACACTGTTATGTGTATCCAAAGCATAACTTCAGAAAATGTGATCACTTTAAACCAATCTGAACAAGTTCTGTCACACATTTCTTTATAATAAGCTACTAAACATTGAACGCAATTAAATAGATTCTTATGAGAATATTCTTCCTAAATGAGGAATACCATAAAACTAGGCACAACAGTTGTATAAAATCTACCCTACACCAAAATGTTGGGCCAAATTCACAGTAAAGCTGGCTGCTGTCAGTCAGGTTGGGTTTAGATATTATTGGCCATCAGCTAACAGGGAACATTTTAAGAAAATCTCATTTCAGTCATTTCACTTTCTAAATGAACAAGACGTTGTACCGGATACGTATTTGTAATAATGAAACTGAATAAAATGATGCTTTATTAATCAGTGCCTTTAGCGTGCATATCCCATATAACTTGAGTCCACCCTATTTAGTCTATGGAGACATGGACATCCAGTGTTGAGTCCATTAACTGATTAGCCTTCCAAATCCACAGAGACCCCACACGCACATGCACACATACAGTAAATGGGTGTCGGCATGTCTTCCTGTGTTACTTACCCTTCTAACCATTTGTGCAGTGTCTCATTAATGTCTGGATGGTGTTGGGAAAGACTGGACAAACGGCACAGAGGGCACAGAGAAAGTACAAGGAACGCAAGAGATGGTCTCCCCTGACATGTCCATCTAGTTGAATCACAGGCTTTCAAAAGACGTCCAAGCAAGTCGAAGAAAAAGGGTAAGTAGGAGGAGGAACTGTAAGAGTAGGCTATTTAAACCTGTCTCATGTCGTTTTGAAATGAGACCAAAAGAAATGACAGAAACGAAATGCAAACCAGTAAACCATGATGGGAGGAAAACTGGACTGGAGAAACGGGAAGGTGACTCGGCAGGAAACAGATGGATGAAATGGAGGGATCCTCATTTCAGTTCTGGGTGACAAAATGAGACAACACCACCATATTTTTCCAAATGTAATCACAGAAACTGTGCACTGATTAGAAGAAATGCTTTCATGAAGCACATAAATCCATGTTTGCCGAATACTGGGATTTTGCGAATATGACTTACACACTTAACATGGCTTGTTTGAAAGCTGCACCAAAGAGAGCTTTACACAGTACTGCAAGTGTTAACCACACAGAAAACACATTTCCAGAACAGAAACATACCATTTATTTAGTGTTCATGTATTCTCTACTTTTGGGCAAAACCCAGTAATTTACTAGATGCCATGAATACCCTGAACAACACAGATTAACAGAGCAGCAACAGAGACAGAATATTTTTCATAGAGTAGAGTCTTATCATAAGGTTATCCAGCATTACCTTTAAAACTCTCAATACATGTCACAGTGTGATGCCCATACCAGTTTGCCAGTATCAGTTATGTACATATATATACCTTGCCCAGCACTAATCCTCACATCTACAATACTTAGTCTCTTGGTGTCATTCCACAGTGCATGAAACCTGGATGTATTTAACAGGTATAAAGACATTACATACACGTACATACATTAGCCTTCCTTAGTCAACGTTAAAGTTACGTGTCAAGAGCTATTGACAACGTACGTGCCTAAATCCCAGACCTTAGACCGAGATGTCAAACGCATTTCTAAAAGACAGGATTAACAGACGTATGTGTGGATGAATTAGACTGAACTGAAGGGATGGAGGAAAGTTGTTTCTTTCATTTCTCAAATGGTTTTTGTTCTCCTGCCTTCTGGGACACAGCGCCTCCTTGCACGTCAGCTGATCAGGGGGACCCGCGAGAGATGGAGCGAGGAGGGAGGGGCAGGAGGAGAGGAAAGGAGAGGGGGATGATGATGATGATGATGAGGAGGCGGAGGTGGAGGCCAGAAAAAGTGCGAGCTCGCCTCCCAGGTGGTAGACGGGGCGGAGGTGGAGAGGGTTGGGGGGGTAAATATGAAAGAGTGACACATGAAAATTAAACACCCAGTGAAAAAGGGGATCTATAACGGTAGAGCAGCCAAAGCCAGCAGTGATGGATGAAGGGATGTAGAAAGCGAAGAAAAAGGAAAGAGGAAGAAAAACACATACACTGTCAGATGAGAACTTTGTATGGTTTCAGACGTTTGTTCTAGAAGGGTCTAGTTCTCGGGATGGTAAACTAGGGATTAAGCATTCGGGAGGTTGGTGTCTTGCCTTAATTGGGAAATAGGCCTGGAATGCAGAAAGCCAGCTATTTTTGGTGTCTCGGACTGAAAGCCTACATAAATCAAGGCAGGTTTTTATTTTTAGGTTCCCTCAGAGTGACTGCCTACATAACGTCTCAAGCAAATGAAAGCACAGCTTGGTCCCTGCTTCTGGAGGCCTGTTGAATTAAAGAACAAACTGCTTCACGCTGCAGTAACACCAAATGACTTCACTTCAGTGGGTGTGGTGATGGCTGTACTCAGGACTAAAACAGAGACTGAAGACGGACAGGACAGTATGAAAACGAGCTCTGTGTATTTACGTGGTGACTATAAGTCAGTATGTGGTTTCAGGCCAACTATGTGTACATGTGTTTCAGGAGACTCCTTCGAGTAACAGACTACAGAGAGAAAATGGAGAGACTTCAGGGGATGGACAGTGAACAGAGGTTGGAAGGATGGCACAGTTGGCTTGTTCATCCGTTTGTTTCGCACGTGCGTGTCAAGGTGTGCTCCGCGTACGCGAAGCGAAAAGGGGACGCACAGGTACACACACACACACCCACGCACACTGACAAAACAGGTCGGACAGACACTAAACAAGTCGTTGGAACCTACCTAGAGGAACTTTAAAGCGTCCGGCAAAAAAAGGAGTGAGGTGGGACAGGCAGTGGAGGAGCAAGGGAGGGAAAAAGGCAAAGGAAAAAGGGAGGAAAAGAAAGGGATGAGAGAACTTAAAGGAGGGATATGCTCTTTTGTTTTTGTTTCTTTCTCGGAATCGTGTCCCAACTTTTCATTCAGTGAGCGCCGCAGCGTTTTCAGAGGAGACGGGGACGCAGAGAGAGAGAAGGGAGGGTGGTCCGAGGAGAGATGATGGAAAGGAGGGCTGGATGATGGAGGGGTGAAGTCGGAGTGCAAAACGAAGCAAAGAAACGAGAGAAGCCCCTCTCTTCCCCTTCCTTCCTCTCTCTGGAGCGGGTCATAGGTAGGCGAAATTGTACACCAGGTAGATGGAGAAATAGATGAGCAGGCAGATGATGGAAAGAGCGAACAGGTGGAAGGACGAGGCACCAGCCAGCACCACGATGAGGAAGAAGAAAAAAACGAAACGAAAGAAAAAAACGAATACTCCAGCGCCTTCCGTCTTCCCTCTCGTTCCTCGCTCGCTCTCTTCTCGCAGGTGATTTGAGGTGTTTTCTTCTCCCTCTCTCTTTCTCTCTCTCTCTTAGTTCACATTCCTGTTCTTCTCATCATTGGCATTCCTTTCTTCTTTTGCCTCCCCTTTTTGTTTTTGTCTCCCACCCTCTTTTGGCTTGTCAGAAAAGAGTCCTTCGTCTTAGAGTAGGAAAAATAGCCCTTTTCCATAAACAGTAAGTGAGGCAGGGGAAAACTGGAGGAAGAGGTGATAGCGGTTGCGCTGTCTGCCTGTGAATGCCACAGCAAGAGTGTCTCTCTCTCTCTCTCTCTCTCTCTCTCTCTCTCTCTCTCTCGCTCCCTCTCTCTCTCATTCTCTCTCTCTCACACACACACACGCTCACACCCTCCCCTCACCATAAAAAAGCGAGGGAGTAGGAGAGAGTCTGAGAGAGTGAATGGTTGAAGGAGAGAGTGAGGGGTCCCTCTGCAGGCTTACAGGGAGATGGTGTGTTAGAGGGGGTGTGTTAGAAGTGAAGGTTCATCACATGCAGTGTGGTGTAAAAGTGTGAATTGCTTTCAGAGTGTGATACAAGGCATTTAGCTCCCTCCACTGGCCCGGAATGAGCTCTCTCTCCCATCCTTCCAGATGCTGCAGAATTTGAGCGTAGTTGTGTCTAACTTGATGGGTATATCTGAAGCCTACATTTTAGGTACCAATGTTTATATTCTCATAGCCATTAATAATAAACCTGATTGGCTACCAGCTACTAAGAACAAGACCACGTTCACCATCACTGTCAAAATCACACGTCTTCATATTAATGACACTCATGCTTGGACAGACAACAGGAGCCAAGGCATGGCAGTTCGTGACCATTGACAGAAAACGGTTGGCGGAGACATGGTAGCCAATGACAGAGGGTCTATGGTGTCAAAGCTGAGAAAGATGGAGGAGGAACAATGAATGCCATTAGCTCCGGAGGATTGACTTATGTGGGCTGTAATTTCCTGTTTGCTTTCTTCTGTTCTCTGTTTGTTTATAGCTATTGACCGGCAATAAATTGTGAAGTTGGACAGTATAGTTTTGAGAAGTCATGGGAGGACATCTTTTGATAAACTTGCAACCTCAGCCCTGTAATATTGATCCTTGATCAGTGTCTTGATGTTGCACAAAATTCAAAAGTCAGATACACGTCAGTCCAGCTATTAAAAATAATTCTCAGTTATCACATTGCCTAAACATGTCACCAAACCGTCATGCTTCCAGAACATTTGTCCCTACATTAGGGGAATTTTTGAAGGCATCAAACCCATTCTTTACACACAAATGGTTAAAATGGATAAACTTGAAGTTCAGAAACTTAATAAGACATACCAAACTTCATAAGTCTGGTAACTGAGTTTCAGGTTTGGCGATTGCGTTTTATTGCATCCGTAATCATATTCACCTTAGTCTTACGTTCATTTGTTACGAAAGGCTTGATGAACCAAATCAGGCGTGTAAAAAATATTGACAGGTGTGCTTGTGAATAACAGGAAGTTGACTTGGTCTGCTATCAATAACGAGCAGGGTGCATGGAACTCCAGTCCTGGAAGCCTGAAGTCTGCACTGTTTGGTGATGTTACTGCACTGCTTCAGCCTTTATCCACACTGTAACCATCGATAATGTTCTCAGAGCTGGATACGTTTATACATTAGAGCATGACTGTTGGGGCAGTCGTGGGCTGGAGGTTAGGGAACCAGCCTTGTGACCGGAGGGTTGCTGGTTCGATTCCCTGAACTGACAGTAATGACTGAGGTGCCTAACCCCCAACTGCTCCCTGGGTGCTGTGGATAGGGCTGCCCACCGCTCTGGGTAAGTGTGCTCACTGCCCCCTTGTGTGTGTGTTCACTAGTGAGTGTGGGTGTTTCACATTACGGATGGGTTAAATGCAGAGACTAAATTTCAATAAGGAATTAAATCTAAATGTAGATCATTGAAGACAAAGTGACAGAGATGACATCTGTTGTCCTATGACTGGACCCTGGGGTTGTAACAGTCCTGGCTCCAACAGGTCCACAGTATAGGACAGACTTATTCAAGTGTTGTTGTTAGTATTCTCCTTTAGTAATCAGCATATTTCTTTCATACCAGAAAATTCACTTTGTATTTTTTGCTGTACAACACCCTGGCAGCCTCTCCTGGCAGACTTGATTTTTTTAACTCAACTTATCCACCTTTCCTGGCACGCCACAACAAAGCACTTGTAGGAAACACGACTCTCCTGGAAGCAGTAGATGAGTGCTTGATATAGCTGTTTATAGCCTCTGTGTTTATCATAGTTTTTATTCATAACTTTATATTACTGTTATACAAATACTGATTTTGTGCTTAGTAGTGTATATATTTATTGTCTAATGTATATTTTTGTATTTAAGTACTGTAAGGGACTACGCACCTAAGTTTTTCACTCACCTTCACACCTGTGAAAATGTGGTGAGACAATAAAAGTGATTTTAATTTATTTGAATTGTTTCATTTTAGATGGAAACATTTTAAAAACACTATAAATATCGACGCTGTCCAATGAAAAACATGTATCTCCATTTTTGTCCATTTTGACTTTTATGCATCAATTGAAAACAGCCGCTGCCATATACACACTGTGAGATTTGCATGATGAACGGACCAACTGAAATGGCCCAGAAGTGCTCGGAAGGATGTCTGGTTCCTTTGACTTACATTAAAATTGAATGAGGTTTTTGGCCTCTCCTGTAAAGTTGCCATTTTGGAGATGCTTGTTTTTCTTTGGACAGCGACGATATGTTTATTTGCATCTGAAACTGAATGCATTTATTCAGCACTGTGAACTGTTCTCTGAAATTCCACCTAGAAGGTATTTGGCTTGAAGTGAAAACGCCCAAATGCACTTTACATGACCATTTACACCCTATGACTTGGCCCTAGAATGAAACAAGCCGTTTACTCTTGTTTGGTGAGCTTATGAATAATCTGATAAGCTCTGGTCTGATTGGCTGGTTTACAATGAGACACTACTACAAGGTTGAAATAGACACAGACCAGAAAATATCATGAAGCTCCGTGTAAATAAGTTAGGTTGTCATACTATTTAGTTAGCTAAGTGTCACGCCTGCTGGCTCCTCTCTCATCCCCAATCTCTTGGACTCCGTTTCCCATAATCCACCACTCGAAGACATCACAGTCACATGTCCACCATCTCCTAGTCCCGCGCCGTCTCTCAGGTCTGGGTCTCCAGAATATTGACTTCACCTGTAGCTGATCAGCCTCTTGTACAAATACTCCTCTCTCCCACTGACCCGTTGTGAAGTATTGCCTCATTGTGCGTACTGAGCGGTTCTCCCTGTTGTTGTTCTCGTTAGCTTACCTGGTTTGACTCCCTTTTGACTTTCTGGTTTACTCTTTTGTCTTTCCCTTTTCAATACTGTTGCTGGTCTGGTTGGTTTGCCTGGTTCTGACTTCTGCTCGTCTCGTTACTCTCACTCAGTCCTCAGCCCTCTTGGTTGTGTCCGCTTGTGCCTTGTTGCTGCTGTGTTGTGCTACGAGCCTGTTTAATAAACCTAGCTTTGCTTCTAGCTCAGCGCGCGACACAGTCTGTCTGTCCATCCTCACACTAAGCTAAACGTTCTAGTAGCTAACATTACCTATGCTAGCTACTTCCTTTTGGTCCCCACATCAACACAAAGTAAATGAAAGTTGTGTCTCTGTATTGTGAAGTCTCAGTTTAAGGTGATCTGCTTCAACCAGCTAACAGTGATAGCGGGTTGCTGCTGTAGTTGCTATAACTTCTCCTCTTGTTGGCCTTCTCAGTGTTAAACGCTGAGAGAAGCTGCTTGATATTGTGCATGGTTTCAGAGACTATCCAGCGTGCATTGTGTAGACCAAACCAACAGGTGAAATAAGTTCAGAGATGTGGGAGCTGAAGTTCCTGTTCGCCAGCTTGTTTAGTAGGTATCCAGTTTAGATGGTGCAGCAGTTACATTCTGGTTCCTGTGTAAGCTGTACCATTTCAGGTTAACCAGAACATTTAATTAGGAAACTGATGGATAGGAAGCCAACTGAAGTGTCTTATAAAAAGGAGCATCAGTCATGCCCACTGACAGTTCCGTTCCTTGGAAGGGTAAGATAAGTGCCAACACTCACTGCTGTTTGGGGAGTAAATACTAAACAGTCAGGGCTGTAATGTAACGGTCTTGGATTTGGGGATCAGCTCATTTTACTGCTCTCTGTAAATGCGGGTTTTGTAAAGGAGACAGCAGGGTTTGAGGTTCACTGTATGTCACCTCCATGTACTGAACTCTCCTTGCCAGTGTAAATACTGTTCCTATCACACCTTTTAATAATGTCAACAAAACAGTCTTCTCACACACATTCGACAGACGACGCAGACTGTGCCAACATATTGTGGTCTACTGATATAACCAATACTCAAGTCAAATCTTTAAGTTAATTTAAAGCTACATTAAAATGTATGGTTAATTACAAACTCAGCATTTCACCATTTACTAAGTTTTCCCATATTGTTTTGCATTGGGTGTGAAGGAATGTGGGTAACCAAAGGTCTGCAGGGTTCATTTCTCCATCATATTCAAAGAATTCCACAAAAAGCCTTTGGTAACAGCCGAGAAATGCACCCTGCTACAGCTGCATTATTGGCCTTAGGAAAAGGTGAGTGATTTACTAAACCTGGTGAGAGCTGAATCAGCCACACTTGACCAGGAAAAGCATAGCACTGCTCTGAACGCTGGTCATCCGGGACTGGAATCTGACATCCATAATAAAAAGACTTTTGTCGTATAACACTGTTAGTACACTGTTTCTTTTACACAGTTCCATTCGTTCTTTTACAGCGACTCTCCCTCTCTCTCTCTCTCTCTCTCTCTCTGATCCTGTCCTGATCCCATCCTCGTCTTCTTTTGATTCTTCCTTTCCTGGCACCTGTCTTCCTCTCTGTCTCAGCTCAGACGGTCCGCCTCTTCCTCTCTTCTGCTTGTCTGCTCAGAAAGGAAATAGACAGGAGGTGGGGCTGAGAAGAGATGAAGGAATGAAGGACTCTGTCTTCAAGCTTACATTTTTTCTGTCTGTGGTCTAGATTGTGGGTGTGGTCTGGCATACGGTGGACTATATATATCTCGTCATGAGTCACTGTCTTCATCTGATGGGTCTTATTGAGCTTTCATTATTTTGTTTTATTATTCTAAATGTCAAAATAAAAATAATAAATGCTGTTTAATGGATCAGTCCCAAAAGGAAATACTAATTTAGAGATTTTGTACTATGTATAGTATCAGTTACGTATTGTTCTGACCCAAACAAAAGGTTTTCCCATCTTAGTACAAAATTAAATACTATGTTAAAAATGTAAACACTTATTATTAACATGTATGACAATATAGTCCCTTATTATGATAAATTACACCTCAGTTCACATTTATTCACCGCTGCATATCATCATGCCACAGTTTTGGTCTTCCTGTTTTAAATGGTTTCCGTGGTGGACAGTAACGAAGTAAATGTAATTAGTTGCTGTACTTAAGTAGTTTTTGGTGTATCTGCACTTTACTGAAGTATTTCCATTTTGGATTACTTACTTTAACTAATTTTACTCTTTACTCCACTACCTTGTGTGAAACTTGTCGTTACTTTCAGCTTATGGGCTCTTAAAAAATTACATAACAAACAACACAAGCTTATTTATGGATTCTTAGCATCCATGGAAATGTCCATTTTAGGCCTGGACTACATCAAGGACTACCTGGAAGAAGATACTGTAGGTAAAGCAGGATGGGGTATTCAAACACTAACTGCCAATCACACATCAAAGCAGTAGTGAACAGATAAAACAATGTTCCTGACTTTGTGGGTAAATATTTCTATATTGTGGTCTATGCATGCAGTTGTGACATGCAGTTTATGTACAGAGAGGTACAGATTCATTATAGTAAAGTCATTTGTGAACCTGTTTAAAGCAAGCTTGATTAAACTTAACCTAAGGGCTGCTAAATAAATAATAAACTGAAACGTTGCTTGTATGCAAAAAGTTAATTTATAGTTCCAGGTAATAGAAACTGTTCTCCTTCAGTGTTTTGTGATTATGATTATTAATAGACATCAGTGTCAGACTAAGTAATGACCTAAGTAATGTCCACCCCTGTTTAATTTAGACAGAATATACACCGATCAGTCCTAACATTAAAACCACCTTAATGCATCTACACTCTTTATCCACTCTTCAGCTCCACGTACTATATAGGAGCACTCCGTAGTTCTACAATTACAGACTGTAGTCTGTTCCTAAAGTCTACATCTGTTTCTCTGTATACTTTGTTAATAACCCCATCACCTTGTTATCAATGGTTAAGACCCAGGTGGGCGGTGGATCATTCTCAGCACAGTGATGGTGTGTTAATGTGGGTCGTGCTTATGTGAGTGGATCAGACACAGCAGTGCTGCTGGAAACCTCAGTGTCACTGCTGGACTGGGAATCACCCACCTACCAAAACTATCCAGCCAACAAGATCCTGTGGGTAGTAACCTGTGACCACTGATGAAGGACTAGAGGATGACCAACACAAACTCTGCAGCAGGTGGACCAGCAAGGTAGGAGTGTCTAATAGAGTGGACACAGTGTTTAAACACTCCAGCAGCACTGCTGTGTCTGATCCACTCACACCAGCACCACACACACTAACACACCACCACCACGTCAGTGTCACTGCAGTGCTGAGAATGATCCACCACCCACATAATACCTGCTCTGTGGGGGTCCTGGCTATTAAAGTACAGGGTAAAGGGGGTAACAGAGTAGACAGAAAATCAGATGAACTACAGTCAGTAACTGTAGAGCTAGAAAAGGCTCCTGTATAGTGCAGCTGATGAAATGGACAGTGAGTTATGGTTTTAATGTTATGGGTGATGGGTGTAGGTAATATTATCCAAAGAATACCAGCCTACCAGTAAGAGCAGAGTGCCAAATAATATAATATAATAGTAATGGAATTTCATATAATTATCATCCACTTTTGGTCCTAACTAAACAGTGGGGCCCCCAGGTCTAAAGGAATGCAAACGTAATCACATGATATACTACTGACACCTAGTGGTGGACATTGAATATAGCAGAAATACAGCTAATAGTAATAAAAAAGATTTGAAAGGTTTGGTTCTTTAGCAGATACATATGCAAAGCTGATGTTACACACAGAAGAGATGTTTTTGAGCAAGGAAAACATTCAACCGTAGCCGTCCTTCAGTCGCACATCTAGTTTACCATCTATCTCAGATGCAACAGATCTCACTATAAAACCCCTTCCCAACAATAATGACATGAACCTGTTTATTTCATGTGGAGTGCGCATATACTGTACTATACTGTAAGGCGTCGAGTGGTGGTCACCAATCCCGGTTTCGGCGAGCTAATTTTGTGTAGTTCCAACCACAGATCCAGGCTGGAACTCAATCCTACAGGAAAGACCTCCAGTGGGAGAGTAGGTGGCCTGCTGTGTACAGAGCAGCAGTCGATCCATATGGTGCATACATCTTCTACTTCTTAAACAATAGTCAATTTTTAATGAAGCATTGATGCTTCTATCCAATTCCAGTAATTAGTATTCCTAGTTAAAACAGAAAACATGTTGAGGAGGTAAACTGGGACCATACTGAGTCATACCTTGTTTGACCACTTTGTGTATAAATGGAAGTGCCTTGAAACTCCCGTCTATCCTCCAGACAAGTAAAAAGCTGTTACAACAGACGATGCTATCTCCAGTTGTCCGTTTTGTAATGTCTGCAGCAATGTTTACAACACATTGAATAGTATTGAACGCACCATTGGATGGACTGTTAGTGAACGCACCACGAGAGGTCACGGAAGAGAGGTGTGCAGGTGTAGAACAGAGAACAGCAATGCTAGGGACGTGATGATAACGCTTCGTGTCTGTGTACTGTGAAAAGCTACATCTAACAAGTAAACCATCAGCAACTCCTAACCTGGTGTTTTGTCAGTTAATGAGAGCACAAACTCCACACGTTTTTTCTGAGGTTTGTCATTATGTTTGAGTTAGCATAGTTGCTTAAAGAGTTAAACTGGTCTTCATGGCCATAACATTAAATAATAATAATAAGGTGTATACAGATAATGTTAATATGTTATGAGTTATTTTAATGATATCTAGCTTAATATGTGTGTACATGCTTTAATAATTGGGAGTTTGACAGTTTACGGAGCAGTACACATTGCTTCCTAGTTTCGGGTCTCACAGTGGCATTACAAACAAATGACGTAGTGATTCTGAGTTCACGTTAAAGCCTGGATTCTCAAAACCCCCAGGACAGTCATAATCTACTAGGACCATTGTATCTTCCAAGCCTCAGTCTTTTGGCTGCTCCCATGATTCCCAAAACATTGCAGGTGCCGTATTGTTACCATGCTGTTCATATCTGTGGATGTGATTGTGATAAAATGAAGGACCACATCAGTGCAGTCAGTGCTGTCAAGAAAAGACCACCAAATATTCATAATGGCTTTAAGAGAACACTTGCAGGTAAATCAACTGAATTTCCACCGGCCTGTCTTCTTCCCACACTTTGCTGCCATCACTCCCCCACGTACTTGGCTGTCCATGTCATGTACAAGAAAATGTGACTCCTCAGACTAGGTAACTTTCTTCCACTGATCCAAGGTCGGGTTCCGGCGCCCTCACACCGATTATAGGTGCTTTCATCCGTGCACAGGGGATATAATGGGCTCTCTGTCCTGCTAGGCTGCCCCATACGCAGCAGTGTATGATGCTCTGTGTGTTGTGACACATTCCCACCGAAACCATCATTAAACATTTCTGTGATGTCCCACAGCAGCCTTTCTGTCGGTTCGGATTATGTGGGATAGACTGTGCTGCCCATGCACACTGATGAGTTTGTGTTTCACTCCTCCTGTTGTGCGAAATGCCCTGTGATGTAAAGCCCCCTGGCATCCCATAATGGCAGCAAACTCTTGCCACTGTGGTGCTGATGCTAGCTTTAGTGGCAGGAAATTGTTTGTTTAATATGCTCTTTTCTACTTCTATCTCCCTTTTCGTCTTTGGGAAAATCACTCTTTTGATTTTTTAAGATTTAGAAATATCCTCCTTGTTTTTTTAGCTGTCTCAGCCATAGTAACAATTGCTAGGCCACGAAGCACCAACAAACTGAATCTGTTTAGTAGAGTGTTGAACTGAGGCAGAGAGTATCAAAGACAGACGTTTGCCGTGTTGTGGGTGAAGCAGCTTAACACTGACCTTTAATCTTGATTTGTATCTGAACATCTATTTTACCCTAAATGACTGAGTCAAGCTTCAGAGACACGTTTATTCAAATGTGCTGTAAGTCAAGATTCAAGATTTTAGATTCAAGAGTTTTATTATCATATGCACAGCATAACAAGCAGTTACACTGTACAATGAAATTCTTACTTTGTAGTTCCTCCATTCCCGACAGTATTAAAAGAGAAAAATAAGAAATATAATATATATTTATATATATATATATATATATATATATATATATATATATATATATATATATATATATATATATATATATATATATGTGTGTACACTAAGTAAAGAAAAACACTAAGTAAAGAAAGGGTGAGTACAGTACTGTATGGATGCAAGTAAAGTGAAGTGCATCTGCATGTGTAAAGTGCGCTGTGCAGGTACAGAAGTAAACAGTATGGTATAACAGTAGCAGCAGAATATGTATTTATGTGTACTGGGCTCATATTAATGGGTGCATGTCAGAGTCAGAGTTCAGCCAGTTTCAGAGTGGAAGGGGGGAGGAGGTGTTCACAAGCCTGATGGCTTGTGGATAAAAACTGTCTGTCAGTCTGGCTGTTCTGGACTTCACACTCCTGTAGCGTCGGCCCGACGGTAGGAGCGTGAAGAGGCTGTGTTGAGGGTGTGTACTGTCCCTGATGATGCTGTGGGCCCTCCTGATGACCCTGGTCCTGTAGATGTCCTGCAGTGAGGGGAAGGCTGCTCCGGAAATGGACTGTGCAGTCTTGATCACTCGCTGGAGAGCCTTCCTATCCTGAGCGGTGCAGTTTCCGTACCAGACCGTGATGGAGCTGGTAGGAACGCTCTCGATCGTACTCCTGTAGAAGTTGCTGAGAATTTGGGCAGACATGCCAAATTTCCTCAGCCTTCTCAGAAAATACAACCGCTGCACAGTTATAAGTATATTTGGCCTATATTTCTACTCATCTTTTAATAGAGATGTACTTAGGAAAAGTATATATTTAGGTTTTCCTTTCTTGTACATAAAGAATTTATAAGAATACAAATATGTGCAAAAAAGTATATCGTTTACTTTTGAAAAAAAAAAAAGTATTCTTGCAATTTATAAACTATCAACTTAAGTGGTTTGCTGAGAGTATATGGAAAAATGCACTTTCATGAAATAAAAAAAAATGGGATTGAATTATTTAACTAGTAAATTAATAGTATATCTATTCCTGCAGCACAAAATGAACTTAAAAATTAACTAAACTAGCTAAACTAGCTGTGTACTTGACATTTAGTACCTAAAATATACTTTACTAAACTAAAAAGTGGGCCAGTTTTGTCCCAAAACCTATTTAAATAGCACACTTACAAGTATACTACCAGTACACTGATATTAGTATACTCAGTACAAGTTACTTCAGTAAGATTATCATGTCCAGTGCCAAGTGTCAGCTATAGGGGTGTCGTTTTTTTGGGTGGGTGTAGAAGTCATGGCTTTAGATGACATACTGAAGCCATACTCAGTATGACTCTTTCACTAACACCATAACATTCTAAAAACTAGCATTAGCATTAGCTAGTCACACTGCAAGCCCCATCAGCAGCACGATACTGAAAGTATCCGATCCGAAGACTATGTGTTGTAAACAGGTTGTGACTTCCGGTGATATATTAGGTGGACCAGCTGCTTACAGAACAGGGCAAGCCGCCTTCAGAATGCTAGTATTCTGTTAGCTTATGATAGCTTGAGTACGTCTTGAGTAAACAAGAGAAAAAAAAACTCTGTTGTAGACTGAGAGGACAAGATTCTTGGGGAGGTCAGTCTCCTTTGGCTCTGAATTAGATTCTGGTTCTGGTGGCTCAAACATGTATAAGTGTAGAAGTCCAAAAAAGCTGCCATTTCCCATCAAACCACTCTGAATGACTGTGTTTATATTGTAAGGACAGAATTACACAAACAAATGATTAGCTACTGTTGACTAAACTAAAGTACTCTTTGAGTTTTTGTTGGTTCTCGGTTGATTTCAGTATGGTTTATAATATATGTGTAGGTGTTATTTTAATGTTACTGTAGAAAGATTCAACAAAACATATTCCAGGCTTTACCCTGCTAAATTTGATATGTTCTTAAATTTGTATACAGCGATTAAGCATTTGTAAAAACGATAGCATGACCAGATGTCCTGAAAATGACTGGAGTAGCCAGTAATGGCCAACGTTCTGAGGATAAGAACCTGTCCTGGTGGCTTATGACTGTCTTGGTTTGAGAATTGAGTCACCTGTTCTTGTATGACCAGAAATAACTACCAGCGTTGTCAAGATGGCCACCAACGATGACTTTCCAACTGAACACTAATAAAGTGCAATTAGCCCAGATTAGCCCAGATAAAAACCTCTCCTACCTAGAATTCAGTGGATTCTGTAGATATCATTCCCACTCAAGTGAACCTATCTTTCCATACTGTATTTATATGGTCATACCACCGGCTACAGATGGACGACATTTGATTTCAGTAATCTCTGATAAATCTTTTCTAAATATCTTGGTAGATATCCCCTTTCATAACCAAAAAAAGATACTTCATAAAAAATGTGAAATAAAAAATTTTAAAAGCTGCACTTCATAACTTGGCCACACGAGGGCGTTCAGCAGCTCTTAGCATTGCCCACACTTCAATAATAACTGTTAGTGCTGTCCTTCCACTACAAGCTCTCATTTTATGTATTTATTATAATCGCTAGTGTTATTAATATTCTTTATTTTTCCTTTTGTTTAACAATGGCACATGATTAAGTGTCAGTGTTGCAAATCACTTAGTAAGTGTAAAAAGACATTAAGATAGATTATGGTCAAAACATCCTAGCATTTCATGAAACAATCTGTTGCATCTACATATTTCTCTGTCACTGTGGCACAGCACCTCCAAACGAAAACCCAAACTGTACTAGCGCAGTCACAGCTGACTGACTGACAAGAATCCAGGTCACTGCTTTCCTCTTCAAAACATTTTTCGTGTTGTTTTGAACATGGATGTTTACTGGATTCTACGTCCTTACATCAGTTAGCATGGCATTTGTTTTCTGGGGAAGTTTAGCCCTTAAACCTGGCCCACACCACAAGCCTTTAAAAACTAACTACGATACAGTATACAGTACACAAACAGAACACAGTATGGTTCGCTTTCTGCCCAACTCCTTTGCTCCTGTTACAGTATGTTTAACAGCACACATATACAGACATTCAAACTGTTGCCACCACTCAACAAGTCTATCCTCCTTCTCCATGCTCCAGTTATTAATTTAGCCACCATGCTTACAACGTCTTCCACATACACTGACAAGTTCAGTTCAGCTCTCTCTGGTAAGCCTTTCAGACATGACATCACCATTACAGTATCCATTACAGACGCTGAGTCATAAACACTGAACACATTTAATAATTAAGATTCACAGTAAGGGAGGTCCTGACCGGACTGGGAGGAGATCGGGACAGTGAAGATATGATTATAGGGTCCTCACACCGCATGATAATACAGAAAGATCATTGTCAAAGATCAGGGCCGGGCTTTAGGGCCTGGTAAACTCACAAGCAGGAAACGGTCCTGCTAAGGCAGTTAGCGCATGTGCAGTAGCCAGAAAAACACATATTAGTGTGTAGCGTGTGAGCCAAACCAGGTGCTCTGCTTTTGTCTTTCGAAGCGTGTCCCAGGAAGTGAGCTGCTTAGGCTCGAGAGGACCATTTGAGGGAACTCTACATTAACTTTCATTCATTATGGGCTTTTGAGCTTTCAGTCCATGGATATAAATAGTAGGACAGAAAACGACGTGCCTCGAAGCGCTGCTGTAACAACTAAAGTAGAAGCTAAATGAAGTAGTATAAATAAACTAGAAGCTACAGCTGCAAGGGCATTATAGCAAGAACCTCATGCAACGCCACAACCTTTATTCACATCCAGAGTTGCATTCCTTTTTGTCTGAGATCTTGCATTGATGACATGAGAACTGAACCTCTACATAAAAGTCTTCTCCAGCACCTCCCCAAGACTTTGGGCCTTAAGACTTAAGGTCACTGACCTCCATACACTGGCTCCAGAGATTTGTAGAGGGAACCATGATGCATGATGGATGCATCCACATTTTTTCTGCATAGTCAGTTCACCACTACTAATCAAGGTTTTAACAATGTGTTGGACAGTTCTTAACCCAATTCCAGTTTGTTCTATTGTAGCCTATGCTTTATTATATAAGTGATGGAAAATGAGATTGAATCCACACAATCTCACTTAATAATAACAAGAGGACATTTGGCAAAAAAGAGTACAATGCTAATTATACTTGATTTTACCATTATTATTATTATTATTATTATTATTATTATTATTAACTTCCTATTAACGACTTTATTATTATTATCCAAGATTGCTCACTGTATGCGTTCACTCACCAGAAACTGCTGGAGCTGAGCCCAGGACTGCCACTGCCAGGTTCTGTGCATGCTGTATACAGTTCGCTGTAATAGTGCGTGGCCCACAGCTCCTGCAGGGTGCAGGAGTGGTGTGTCACACCCTATGGGTAGTGTCGGGTGAGAGGCCTAAGGGCCTGGGAAAAAAAGTTGGTTGGCACGAGAACTAAAGATACTTCCCCTTTACCTTTATTCACACGACACAGACAGCCATTTACATATTTACAAGTGTGTACACTGGACTAAACAAAACAACATATAACACACTCTATATACAGAGATAAACAGATCAATCACTGCAAAGTCATAAAGCTCTCTCTTAGCCTGTTGGTCTGGGCAAAAGGGAACCCATTATCCCTGTTGCACTAGGTTATATTCCATTAGCCCCTCCCCCAGAAAATTCCATTCTTACTTAGGGTAAACACGGACAATGAATATAAAAACATTGCAAGTGCAACAAGCGATTATCCAATACACGGTTAATCAATACATTTTACAGGTCATGACCTTGTTGTCCTTAAGTTCATTATACACTGTGCACTTATCTATATGCATAATCAACATTGTACAATTTCTGTATCTCCCTCCCCTTCTGCAGGGTTAGACTAGCCCTGGTAAGTAAAAGCCTGAGTTTTGCTCTCATTACTCTTTAAAACCATAAGGGTAAAGACTAGACATAGGTGAGTATATACACATATTATAATATACACTGGTGATGTGTAGCTCTACCTCATCACCTTTGCACCTCCATGGCCCATCTTAGCCGCCGGAGTCTGTGTTTCTTTGACTCTGAAAAGACTGGTCCCTGCAGGTCACGCAAGGTCTTTAAAACTGCCTCCTTCAGTCCACTGGACATGACAACCTGCCATCTCCTTTCACCACTGCCGGCTCCACACAGGGCCACTGTAGGACACTGTCCATAAGCTGTAGAGTGTCAAACTTGCCCCACAGGTGCCACATCCTCCTGGTGAGGTCACTGCTGCTCACTCACTTACTCAGTGGCTACATGTTTGGGTCCTGCATCTGCTGTTCAGCAGCTGTCCACTTCCTGGAGTCATGTCCAGGTCACCGTTTACCCCACCTCGTCCAGCTAAACTACAAGCTGACTCGGCTCCGATTCTCTGGCTTCTCTGTGCTCACAGTACTTGCATGCACACAGTGAAGGCCCGTCCACAAAAGTAGTGCTTGAAGATACAGCAGCCAACAGCTCCTGCCTGGTCACACAGTTCCTCTGTTCAACCTTACTCAATGGTTTGCCTAAGTAGGGTACTACTCTGAGCTGTTTATTTATTTATTTATTTATTTATTTTTATCACTGCATTAGAGAAGTAACCTGGCTGTGTTCTGTTGTACTGTACTTGTATTGGTATGATAAAGTTGAACTGGATTAGACCTTGCTACTCTCTATCCGTTAAGCCCCTTCTGAGAATGCACTGCACTCACCCCCTCTCCACTTGCCTTGGGATCCAGCACAAAGGGTAACTTAGAGTCTAGGGTGCCAGGAAGGAAACACTTATGAAGACTTGCTGTAGGGAGTCAAAAACTGATAAACCATTTGAAATCTTGTACCAGGATTAAGTTGGAGTATCACGTATGGGGGCACAGCGATGGTTTGTATGCCTTGTTTAACTTTCTGTAATAAGAGGACAGTCCTAAAAATGTACAGGGCCACTTGTATACGACGTGCACCTTGTCCTCTACCATCTCCTCGCCAATATGGTGTTCGATGAATGTCAGTCCTGTTTCTTCCCAGTACTAGGAAGTTGGAGCAGAGTCTGTCCATGCACCAGTATGTCCTCCAAGAAGACCAGGCACTCCTGATGTGGGACAACCTTAAGCACCATCTTCATCAGCTACATAAACACTGCTGGAGAATTACAAAGTAAGACAGCAAGAACCTTAAACTGCCCTAGCCCTCTCTCCACGCAGAAACTGTTTGGGGAAAGGTTTTGTGAGTGCGGGTGCAAGCAACTGCATCATGCAGCTAGTCTGCCAATGGTGCTGGCACTAACAGGATGACTCATGGAGGGCATCACTGCTCGCTGAAAGTCCACCATCGTGGCTGGGTCACTCCATGCATGTCTGACAATCCGTCAGTTCTCCCTCTCTGTGGTTTGTGTAGGTCCCCCAAATCCTTCATGTCACTGGTGCGTGCCGCCCTCTCTGCACTGCCGCCAACCGTGTGCTACGGTAATATCCACACGAGCGGCATGCAGTACATTGATAAGACTATCCTGCTTCCCGGAACCCTGCGATGCGACCCCTCTCCGAGTCTTCCACCTGCTCCAATGGCTTTCTCCTTTACGAGGCAAACTTCACTCGCAAATGTCGGTACCAACAGACAATGAAGCCAGAATGGAGAGCATGTGCAGCAGGACGACCGACGAGAACGATGGGAATAAACCTGAATCATTCGCCTCTCCTCCAATATCAAAGCTACCCACCAAGTTTCATTCCAGTCAGCTGATTCCTTCTGGGTGCAGCTATTCTTGGATGAAGAGTGTATATATTAGGGGTGTAATTACCATGAGCCAGTCATTTTCATTATTGGTTTGTTCCAATATGATTTAATGTGATTACACAGTTACGGTTCTGTCAACTCACAAAAGCAAACTAAATAGAATTTGAACATTTTATTGAGTTAACCATAACTCTTATTTTTTCTATAATCAAAATATTTAAGTAAGATTTGACTATTTGTTCATTTTTTCTACCAATCAGAAAAAGCCACTGATATGAGTTTCAGGAACATATTTCTTTAGCATTTAAAAAAATTTGATTATAGGCAGTAGTGCACAATTAAAGATCTAAACTACAGCCTATTTATGAAGCCCTTATAGCATGTTGACTGGTGGAATAACACGGCATGCAAAGCACATGCATCTATTCTAACTTTTTTATTTTACTTTAAACGTTACAAATTCCGAATAAACTAATGAAACTGATGTAAATAAATTTACGCCTTTTCTCTAAACCTTTAGTTTAACCAGGCAAGCCAAAGTAGGAAGGAGAGAGGAATAAAGACAGTAAGGAACACAGTGACTGCCAGGACAGAATGACTGACTGTCTCCTACATAAGCACCAGCGATCTTCTTTTTTTTCTCTATAAACATAAACTCATGAATAAATCTAAATAAACGTATCTGGCGACGTTGACGTGGTGTTAAGGTGCGTCGTTTTAACGGTCTGTGCGCATGTAGTCCTGCGTCGTGTAGTCGTCTGCCTATGGTGCTGGCACTACGACTCATGGAGGGTATCGCTGCTCGCTGAAAGTCCACAGTCGTGACGGTGTGTCGTTCCGCACAAGGCGGACAATCCGGCGGGTCTCTCGCTCTCTCTCTCTCTCTCCGTGGCTCGTGTAGGTCTCGCAGATCCTTCATGTCACCGGTGCGCGTCTTCTTCTGTCCTATGGTCGTATCCGCACGACCGGTATGGCGCGCACCACATCGATAAGCTTCCCGGAACCCTACGATGCGACCCCTCTCGATACTTTACTCGCAAAGCATACCTACCAACACACCAGCAACAGGACGACCTTATGTAATCAGTCAGCGATAGCAGCATGAAACTTCGACCATTCCTATCTCTCACAGTGTCAGACATACCCAGCAAGCTTCACCCCTCTCAGGTGATTCCTTCCGGGTGAGATTGTGTTATTGCGGATATGTGTATATATGAGATATATTAACCTGCTCGTGTGTGTAGGTGTATATCTGACTGAATTACTCCTCTGCTGATAAACCTGACTGCTTTCTGACTGATCAGGATTCTGATTCACTAGTCGAGTTGCAGTGGAAACTTCGCTCCTTGGCTGCTACCTTCTTCTCGGACGACTGGCTCCTGCATTGTTAGGCGCTGAGCACATGCTGCCCCCTACAGCATAGGAGGAGTAACGCGCAGAGTGGAATTACGCAGACGTAAACAAACGTGGGAAAACGTGTCGATGTAAATCCGATCATATGGATCGTATGCCATGTGGTCTATGCTGTTATACTGATAAATGAATTGTTTCACCACAAAAAAATTGTATATAATTATATAAAAATAAAATACTTTTCCTGTTAAAATAAACGTAATGTGTACATAGATGCCATGGCTGTACTTCATGCCACAGTAATTCTGATGTTGAAACACTGCATGCATGGGCGTGGTGGGGGGGCGAGTGGACCTGACTACCGAGTAGGGAGAGGGGCCCATTTTGCTCACGTTCCTCGTGTACTGGCATGGATAGGGGCCCACTGACATTGAGAGTGTACAGGGCCCAGAATTTGCTGCTACGCCCCTGACTGCATGTTAATATCTCCATCTCACTTTCTGTAATATTTTGTCCTAAGTTGTCCCAACAAAGAATTACAAACAGATATACAAGCAGCCATTTAAAATAGTTGTTAGCATTAAATGGCTAGTTAGCATAGCTGGTTATTAATGCGCTTTAAAAACACAGACATGCCAGATTATGTTTCCCAGTTAGCCCTGACGAAAAGTGCACACTTATCTGACGTAACAAAGTAAAAATATTAAAATTATAATAAATTATAATATAAAGCGACACATCAAACTCAAGAAAGGGACAGGGCCGTGCATTTCGTTTAAGTCAATACCTTTATTGGAACGTTGTTCTTGCGGTGTCTGGTTACCAGACAGAACATTACAAAAGCATTAATGCCACCAATGTCTTTCTGTGTAGCTTGAAACCAGGCCATATTATGGAGCATACGTGCAATGTATTGAACGTTTTTTATTAAAAAAAAAAAAAAAGTAATTATTCTTAAAAAAAAAAAAAAAAGAAAAAAGAAGATTTGAGACCAAATACAACGTATAAATATCTGACCTATCGGTTCAACACGGAACTCTGTACAACCATTCTACACATGGAAAATTTTTAGGGAGAATCACACTGGTGCCAACTCCAACGTTTCCTTAAAATAACGTCAAATTGTATAGTGTGCAAGTCTGTGTTTTAGTGTGTATGTGTGTGTGTGTATATTTGTGTGCCACTGCATGTTTTAAGCACCCCGTCTTCACTCTGCCTCATTCCTAATACCAGAAGAGTGCTAACTAAACCAGCAGTCTGATGTGTAATGAATCAGTCAATTTTTCTCAAGTTTGTGTACTTGTCCTTTACACCCACAACACCACGCTTTCTTCCTCCAGCTTATGAGCTACTCAGTCAGCTCAAGAAGAGCCTGAGGATGGTGGGTTGATGACATCTGTACACTGCGGTTCGCAGAACGGCCCAAAGCGTCCGTACACGTCTTTGGCCCTCACGGCGAAATAGTAAGTAGAGCCGGACACAAACTGGGTCAGAGTGCAGGCCATGGGCAAGGGGAGCGCCTTCACCTCGCCGATCTTCTTCCACAGCGACGGAGATGAGGCACCACCACCCGCTGCTGCCCCCTGGTGGTCCTGATGGTAAGCGTATAGGTGGTAACTATCCACCGCAGCACAGTTGCGATCCGTCTCAGCCACACACCAGGACAGGACTATACCATTCTGGCTCTGGACACGAGCAAGCTTCAGCTGTGGTTGCTGGGGTGGTGAGGTGTGAGCAGCCTCCGGGGGCAGCCTTGCAGGAGGAGTTGGGGCAGATGGCAATGGCGGAAGAGGAGCTGAGGAGGAAGAGCCTGGGCGTGATTTGGAAGGGGAGTCCTGGATGGAAATAGAAAGAGAGAATCATCAGTCCAGGGTATGACAAGTTCATATTTGTGATTGCAAAAGCTTGTATTACTTATATATAGCCTGCTAAATAATCATCATTATTATAATATTATAATATCTAATAATTTAACTTGAAAAAGCATAGATATGTATGCATGTACTCACCACTGAGGGTCTATGCTGTGCTGCAGAACGGCCTGCTGAATATGAAAAAGAAGAAATGATGACCAATCTTAATAACAAAATATCTAGCCCTGTATTTAAGTATGAACACCAAGAGGCTTGGTGCAATTCATGCATAAACAAATGAGAACAGATTTAATAACCAGCGTAAGTAAAATGATGAAGTATGGGTGAACGAGTGATGTGAGGGGGTGGGGGATAAATAAATAAAAACACCACAGCAGCACTTACCAAGCAGGTAAGATGGAGGAATACGCAAAAGAAGGGACAGAAAAGGAAAGAAAAAAAAACAAAAAAAAAAAAAAAAACTCACCAACAGAGGTGGAGCTGACTAACGGGGGTGGCCCTGAGGGTCTCTGGGTAGAGGTGGCAGTAGAGGAAGCAGAAGCCTTCTGCACACCTGTCACTATAACAACACAAACCCACACACAAAGCCAGCCGGAGAATGAGGGAGTGAAGGAACACAAGACTAATAACCACAAAGCAAGAGAGAAAAATGGAAAAGGGTAATGGAAGGGGAGGCACAGGGTTGATCAGAGGTGTGGTCTTTTACCTTGCACATCGTCATCATCCTCAGTCAGGTCTATGAATGAACTCTTGGGCCGAGCAGACTGTGGAAACAACAGAAAGCAATAAACAAAAGGCACCGTGACAACAGATCGGTGCTAACACACAGTTTAACCAACAGTGACAATCATCATACTGCACATACCTGAGAAGGTGATTTGGCTGGAGTAGAATTAGAGGCTTGATTATCTGAGGGGTGTAAAGAGAGAGACAAAATAAGATTACACAACATGCACACATGGAACAACACCCATCATCCAAGGACATGGGCGAAACGATGACAGAACTAAACACTGCCAAACACACCCCCACAGATACACTCAAAATTAATCTTTCTGGGACTCAGCGTCCTACACAGCGCATGACAAAATCTGGGAACCGAGAAACTTATCCACATACTGACGAAAATATTTTGACCAGTCACAGACAGGATGAGGTCTTGTTTCGATCTGAAGTGTTTAGCAGCTTAGGTTTCCACCCCACACAGTGGAAGGTTTAGCAAGTACTGATAGAGACCACTGGATGCCATCAAGTGGCCAAATTAAAAAGTGCAGATTCACTGTAGGATCAGGCACATGGACTAAGAATGTAAACATCCATCAGGAGGACACTGAAATCTACCGTAAAGGATTTAAGGATTTACAGACCTCTCTGGTGGAACTGCACACATCACGGAAAAGAACAGTTTGTAACGCTGGGTGTGCTCGGGACCACCATAATACTGAGTTAGCATTTGAAGCCTAAATATTAAAGTTGGACCTTTTATTTGTGAGCCCTTGCATGCCATGGAAAAGTGGCAAGATATATGACGTGGTCTGAAAATCTCCCGGTCAATCTGCTCTGCTACCGCCGACTTATTTCAGATTTTACAGTGAGATGTGCAGCAGTGCAGATTCATCATATTTGTATGATCTACCCAACACCCCCAACCCCCACCCAATACTCAGTAATGCTGCGTCTTTCAGTTTTAATACACCCACCTGTCTTAGAGGCCATGGCGGCTGCAGAAGGTGGACCGGTTGCAGCTGCAGCCGAGCCTGTTGCTGCTGGGCCTGTGGTTGCAGGGGACGAAGAGGCCGTAGCCACCCCCACCACTGCTGCGCACTGCGTTGGTGTGCGGGCTGTTGTCACAGAAATGGCAGCACTGGGTGAACTAACGGTCCCTGACCCACCCTGGTACATCGACCTGCCTGATGACATCTGCGGAGCTGTGGAGGATGACGACGGGGAGGAAGACGCGACAACATTGCCCGCTGACTTCTGCAGGATGATGGTGGTGGTGGCTGTGGTGGTCTTGGCTTTGTTAAGGTTGTTAACTGAGGCCAGTGAAGACACTGGGATCAGACCAACGCCCCCTGCTATAGTCCCTGCTTGCCCATTAGCCATAGCCAGCGGCAGCTGAATCAACAAAGGCTGGATGGACATGGGTTGGCCCCCAGACGTGGCTGTGTTCGTGTTCATGACGCCCGTGTTGGGGCGGGTCTGCAGCAGCAGAGTGCCCGGCTGGGCCTGGCCGGTCAGAGATGAGGCAGAGGAAGAGGGGGTGGAGCCTGTTGTTGTTGAGAGGATCTGAAGAATAGGGGCTGGGGCAGCCAAGGCAGAAGAAGTTGCCGTAGTTGGAGTGGAGAGAGGTTTAGGCTGAGCTGGGATAGCTAAAGAAGAACACAAAAGGGCTCAAGTTTTAATAATGTCATGATTTGGACAGTTTAGAGCTAAAAATAACAAGTTCAATAATAAATATGTCACACCCTGGTTTTAACACATGATCGGGAAAAACTCACCAGTAGAGCTGGCCAACCCTGGAGGCTGTTTGGGATCCAGTGTGGTCCTTTCAATGCTATTTAAGAAATAATAATAATGATAATTAAAAATCAGTTAACAGCACACATGTAAAATTAAAACAACTACAAGATAAACATGCTTTATTTTAGTCATAAGGGAGTCTTGCACTAGCAACAGTGCTTCTAAAGAGGAACAGTGACCCAAACTGAAGTAGAACCAGCTGTTCTCTCTCGGCCATTAGATTACATTAATTAGCCCAAGAACAGGAAGGGCTCACCGTTGAGTTGTGTTGATTGTGGCAGTAACCTTTGCAGCAACAGCCTGATTAAAGAAAAAAAAAATTAAATATTAAAATAAAATCAGCAGAAATGCATTTCTTTGCTTACAACCAATACAAAAAACAATTCTACAATTGATACATTTTAAACAAACTGTTTTAAAGTTGAATCCATTTAATATTTTTAATACATTTCAATTCAGTTCTGTTCTTTTCTACATTTTCTGAAAGTGCTTGATGTGGTTAACAAATCAAAGCCATCAACAGTAACATCACTACAAACAGAACATACCAGTACCAGAAAACCAATACATACGTGGATGTATGAAGGATACATACGCAGGATATATATTTTACATACACTGGTATGAATAAATGCTGTAAAAATTCCATGCCATATTTTATTACAATGGGCTACATACGTCACAAAAACTAAAAACCGCTGCCACTGCAGGAGCATCTCGTACACTGAATTAATGCGTAAACGTTATTTTAGGAAAGTAATCACGCTACACAATTAACATCACTCAACCTTCCTAAAACAACCAAGACGTTTTGTTTGCTTCAAATTTCATCAATTCCAGCTGTTGTAGTTTTTGAGATTGACCAGTAGGGGGAGCAGTTCTTACTGAAGAACTCAAACTCTGCCCAAGAGTGCTCTTTCTTTGGCTCAGTAGCCGCTGAACGGCTATTCACCACTTGCATGAATTAAGATGTGCTTCATGTGAATGATATGTAGAAGAGGTGCTGGTGCTATTAATTTCTGATTAAATCTTAATTGTTATTCATGAATCAGATGCACAGTCCATCATAAGTCGTTAAAAGCCATCAAATCTGAGATCTGGGGCCAGTGTCAATAGTGAGCTACCACTGATCAGCTGATTAGGCTGCAAGATCTTCTCCATCTTACCTCTAGGGCTTTTTTGGAATTTTCGGATGCCTGGTTAGCAGCTCCAAACTTCTTGGACAGTCGTGAAATCTTAGCCTGCAACCGAATGACAAGTGCAACAAGCATGAGAAATAAAAGCTTGAACATTTATTGGTTACTGTCACCCGACAGAACTTAAACACAACAGAGCTCGATTAAACATTTCTGGAGCCTCTCAGGTTAAAAAAAAAGCGGCTAAGACTAGAAAGGTTTACAAAAGGATCAGTGAAGACTTGGGGCTCCATTATTACACAGTCAGGTGGCGCATTCGTTAATGTCTGTGAACTGTGAACGCTGTCCCTTGGAGTGAGCCTCCAATAAAATATCAGTGGTCATGGTGAGACCAACTCATTCCAAACTGGAAATTTTACAGCCGGAATGTCTGAACATTCCAAACATCAGCCCATGTCTGAAAACTTGACAAAATGGGTCATTAAGCCTGAGAGCCAAACGAATTAACACGAGTGTGGTTCAAATAGAAGTCTGTTAGAACGGCCAGTGCTGACCTGGAATGCTGTGGCATGAGTGGACCAAGTCAAAACACCATGAAAGCACTGTAGAGAATTAAACTTAGAGGCCCAGATGCTTGATTATTTAAAAGGGTAATTAAAAGATTTAGCATTGCAAAAAATTAGCGATGCTCGCTTTCTCTACCCCTTAAAAGGTAGGACGATTTTCAGGAGCCGTTTGTGTAGAAATTCTAAAGGTTTTACAAACTTTCCTCGCAGTTGCATCATAGTAATAACATGCACCCTCTAACACCTCGTTAATTACTCAAGTCGCTCTGATAATTACGCATTCATTATTAATCATTTACATGCTAATACATACTCCCTTGTCTAAGTCTCAGAGGCTGTTCAAAGCAAGCATCAGAATATGAGCAGTGATCTGGTCTCGAGTCTTCTTCCTTTCACAATGTAATGAGTTGACTAGAGATGCAGCAGGTCCGGGATTAGCACTCACCTGCAGTGTGCTGATGTGTTGGAGAGCATTCTGCTGCTTGGTGGCAGTGTCGATCTTTTCCACCCTGTCCTTGAGCTCTTTGAGGCTGCGGTCAAACACTGTCAGCTGTAGCATCCGTAAACGGTCTTCCACCAGTTTTTGCACCACCTGGGGAAATGGAATGAACAGATGATTTGACAGAGAACTGGAAACACTAGGAAATGCAGGAGAGAAGTGGATGCAAAACTGGCAACAATAAAGGAAGAGGCAGAAACAGGACAGTGCTTTAACAGCAGCTACAAGAGCCTTGCTCGGCACAAAGCTATAATAGAGAACTCGTACAAGTTAGACTACATACAATGAGCCAAAATGCACATCACTGAGCACAAAAACTTCTGATCACAAGCAATTCCTCTGCCGAGCATCATTTTAACACACAATGCTGTTTGTATTAGCTTCAAATATGGCTAAGCCAATCAGATTTTAGAACTGGAAGTCTCAGTGTTATAAAATTAAATCCAGAACCTGCCACATATGGCCATACTAAAACTCCCCCATATAGAATAAACAAACATGCAAACCTTCTCAAGTTTCAGACGGCTGCCTGCATTGGCTGTAATCTTCAGCTCCAACTGGGCCTCAAGTTCCACTCCCTCCACCCTTGCTCTCTTCCCATCTCTCTCCTCCTTAATATCAACATCTTTCCGTCCATCTTTCCCCCCTTCTGGTGAGAAGGACCTCTTCTTACCTGAGGGAGTGCCATTCCCTGTTTGAGAAAATATGATGCAGGAGATCTGGTTTAGTATGTACTGACAAATATGACTATAATACTCTCAGAAATAACCATGTGGTTATATTAAAGCGGATGTTGTTGGGAGATTTAGATGCATGCATTATAATCAAGCTTAGGGTATATTTCAACAAGTCTTCAACAACACCGACTACTGAAATGAAGACTTCAGTGCCAGTCAGCACCTCAGCACTGCCATAAAGCAGGCTTGTAGCTCCACTGCAAGTCTGGACGTGACAGCATGTAGCAGCATGTCTTTGATTGTTTAATGTCTAGTCAGCAGAAACGAGGTTTCTGAAACAGGAGTAGAATTCCCCCTTACTGTTTCCTCACATTGCTGTTTGGGAAAGCTTATTACCTGTGCCATCTGCTGCTTTACATCCTTGCGCCCCCTCTGCCTCCTTCTTCTCTTCTTTCACAGCATCTAGGTCCATCTTCTCCTCGCTTTTCTCCTTCACCTCGTCCCGCTCTCCCTGGCCCTCATCTTCCTCACTGAGAAACAGGAAGCCCTCTTTCACTTCCGGGTCGCATTCCAGGCCGGCAGCGGGAGAAGCGGATGCTGAGGACGAGGAGCTCTTAATGCCTTTCTCCTCCTTCTCCTCTGTTGAACCGTTGTCGAGGGGGGCGCCATCTGTATCTATAGCAGCAGTTTCTCCATTGAACAGTTGGTCCGCAGGCGTCTTTTTCAGGTCACCCTTCTTGTCAGATTTAGAGGCCTGATGGGGGAAAAAGATTCAGTCATATAATCATTCAAGGAGAGAAATTCATTTATTGGTGTAAATTCTGGTTGTCGCAGCTTTCTAATTGGACTACATGAAATTTACTGGCAAAATAACTGGCAGACTACATTCTGAAGTTCTCTCCGGACAATTTTCTAATTGATAGGCATGTTACTTGATTTGTGATGTTTGTAATTTGCACTACTTAAAAAAAAATAATAATAAACAAACAAAAATTTATAGTACCCAAGCTGAAAAATAAAAGTTTTGAATCAGTTTCCCACAGTACGAGAATGTATGCACTTACTTCCATCTTCTCAGCATCGGCCTCCTCTGGTTTCTTTTCATCCTTCCTCTCTCCTTTTTTCTCCTCACCTTTGCACTTCTCAGACCCTTTCTTTACAGAAGGTGAGGGCGAACGAGAGAGGGGGAGGGAAGGAGACTCCCGCTGCAAGTCTTTCTCCTTATCTTTCTGGCCGTCCTCCACATGAGTTCCATTCACCAACGGTGTTTGCGGCCGTGAGGAAGAAGAGTGGGTAGGTGAAGAGTTGGAGGCCACGTTGGACAAGGTGCCATGGAGCGTTTCCAGTTGCTGACGGTCACTCATCTTCATAGTTTTCCGAGCTCGGAAAATCTTCTTCTGAGGCTCTTCCGGCACAGCAACTTCCATTTTTTCACCTGCGAAAACTGGGGAGACGGATAGGCGGCATGTTATTTATAATCGACTGAAGTAATAGAAAAATGATACAAATAAATGTAGAACTTAAATCCGGCTTTCTAAATACTGAATTTAAAGTAATCATGTATAAGTTATCCGCAGCTATGTGCACTTCGTCTGTCCAGGTCCACCTTCCCTGCTCCCAGGACACAATCGAGGAAGTACCACTAGGTGGCACTCAACAACCTAGATCCCACTTTGCATTATTCTACATACTTCTGCTGCCTGCAAACAAAAAACTACAGCTGCCATTGTCGCACTGCCACTAATCAGCAGTTGCCCCACAAGAGGACACACTGAAGACCTGAGAAGGCAGTTAAACCTGAGAGAAAAGCCTATTCAGAGTTCAACTACACCTGAATGTTTGCTTACAGAGTCATCTTCAGCAGACTGTCTCAGCAGATCAGACAGCATCAATCTAAATCTGTGCTGAAACGAAACAAATAAGGCCTAAAAGAATCCAGCTCCTCTATCAAATTACCACAGTAACTAGTTAGCTCCTCAACTGTGGCAGAGCAAAATGCTTCTGATTGAAAAACCAGGAGGGGGTGAAATCCCAGCATTGTCTCCTCCCCCTTCAACCTCACTGGCCCAGTGCTCAGCCAATCAGAACAGCAGGTTACAGAGTCTGCTAGTGACAACAGAGGCTGCACATGTACTGCTGTGATTTTATAACAAGTTCCAATTTCGATACGAAGCTCGGATTCAGGAATGTGTTTATATTTGTCTCTCCCTCTATAAAGCAGAAGGTGTTAACCCTAAACAGAATCATTTGCACAGGGCTGTGTGTCCACTGTGAGAACAGTTCTAGCGTTGTTTTAAAAAAATGAATGCAAAACAAATAAATAAAAATGATAAGAGTATTATATTAATAAATATTTAATCCTTAAAATACCATTTAATACCCATGCATTTGGGCTTACCTGACTGCTGTTTTGCTCGGCACCTCCCTGTTCATGGATTTGACCACAGGATTGGTCCAGAATCTGAGGAGACAAGAAAGAAAAAGGAAGTCAGTAACAGCATTTTAAACCACTGCTTTGCTAATCAATGCCCATCACAGAATAGTGAACCCAGAGAGGAAAGTGATTCTAGGTCAAGTGATGAGCTAAACAAATTAATCATATTTATTTTTGTCCGCAGCAAAACCAACAGTTACTCCACAGTAACGGCCAAATGACTGAGAAAGGCATGCCAAACACTGCAACAGCTACACAGACTGTTTTAAAAGGTCAGTATTGCAAATGTAGAACAACTGGAACAGTTGGAAAAGTGTCCAGTGATATATTTGTGCAAGCCAAATTAAGGATCGGTACTGCCAACATTGACTCCTTAATATGATATCATTGTAGTAAGGTCATGATAGCAATGGACAAAATGGAATCTGTGGGGAAATACAATTTGTGACATATGTAGTAAAATATTAAGGTAGCTTTCATAAACTAATACAGGACATTACTCTCAAAGTAATCTCCCAAACTTCACATTCTTAACGTTGATCCACGATGAACACTTGTTTGCGTTTGTGCTCTCCTACAGTGTCCAAAGATTAAAAATGCATGTCCTCCATGTGGCTAGAATAACTAATTTTATTAAAAGTTATTCATCTTCGTGCTTCTATTTCTTGCCAGCATAACTCACTATAGGCAATACCAGAGTCACACCCAGAATAACTTAAGCTCTAGCCTGCATACAAACTGGTCTACACATAACTCATTCCATCTGTCAAATCTGCCCTACGTTGGTCATGGTTACCTCATTAGATGGAAAAAACCTCTCAGATAAAAGGCACACGAGACGCAATCCCTGCCTTTAAATGCACGAGCAGCCTTCTCATAAACTGCATAATTTATCTGAAAATATACAACATTTTATTAAATCACTTATAGCTCCTCTAGCACGTCACGTCTACCCAGTACATTGGCATCCATCGCTAGACTAATGTTCTAGTTTCCTTCCTTGGTGAAACAGCCAACAAGTTGCTGCAGTGCTGCTGCACTGCTGCATGGGCAAGCTGCACTTATGCTAGCACGCATGGCTTGGCCCCTAAATATAGCAACATCTGCTCCTGCACTGTTCGCACAGCGCCTCTCTCACTTCCTGTCAGAATGCTCGCAATCTATGCCCGAGGTCTGGTGTCCATGGCAACCAGCACCGAAATTTCATTTTTACTTGCATCGTCCTGAAGGTCAAGGGAAAGAGACGGGCTAGCCAGGTATATACCCAACACTAAATGTCGCTATCTATACTTTCCTGCAGGAAACTGCATTAGGACAAACCTGGGAGGCAGCCTTTGAGACACAAACCCTGAGGCCTGCTCGAAGGGTCTACAAACTGCAAGGTCACTTGCAGGATTAGCCATTAGCATGCAAGCCGAAATGCACGGTTTGCAGGAACAAAGTCGTGTAGCAAGGCAACTTCGTAACCTGAGCGACTTCTCGGTGACCCACCACTCAAATTTTGGACATGCCCAGCAGTTTGCCTTGCTGGAACCTGCACAGGAAACAGATCTCCGTTTCCCTAATGTACACAATCATGTGGTTACACAAGCACCAAAAATCTCCTGTAGTGCAGAAATAAATGGAGATGCACCAGATCCCTCTTTCCTTCCTTCCTTCCTCCATTTCCTCTCTCCTGGCTCCACAAAAAAAGACCCTTCCAAAAAAAAAAAAAAAAAAAAAAAATGGCTGCTAGTCGCTAGCATCATCCCCTGTCCAATATTGTTGTTCATGGCGCATATCCTCTGTGCTCCCCTCCCCCACAGCAAAGCGAGGAAATGAGCGTCTCTCGCTGCAGGGACTCAAGATGGCCGCCAGGGTTTAATTCTCTGCAGCTGCTGAAGCTGAATCAATCCTGGCAGGAACAGATCTCGAGCTTAGCTTGCTGAGACGATGCTAGCGAGGTGGTGAAGCTGTTTTTGCCATCAACCCTAGTGGAGGAGAATCAGTTTTTGGGTTTGTTTTTAGACATTTGTTTTGTTGCCTTTGGATTTCAATCCTCAGCATTATCCTGACCAAGAGGGCATTACAGGATTTCAATCCCGCTGCGAATACCCTTTAAAGGAATTTGATTTTTTTTATTGCTGAAACCTACTGCAATGTTCTGCTTCTACATAACCTTTTGATCAAGGGGTCTTTGCCTCATTCGAGTTAGTGTTCTGGTCCTTCTATGCCCCTTTGAAATCAGTGTTGCTAATGAGGGTCCCAAATGCTATTGTATGGTAATGCTATTGTTAAGGCCCTATACAGCGGTATACTTATCTTTTTTAGACATGCTTTATAATACAGATAATTCTGGAGGAGCAGATCTCAGAAAAAAATGATGGGAAATGGGAATAGGCTATGAGAAATTAAATTTATAAAATTTAAGTAAGTAAGTAAGTAAGTAAGTAAGTAAGTATCTGTTCACAAAAGTAAGCCTGTATTCAAAAAGTATCCTTTAACAAATGACCTGAAACTTTTGAAATACTGAATAGAAAGTTTAGCGACTGATCATATTTGCAACATTTCAAATTAAGAATAAATAATTATATACTAATTACCCTAAAAGAGAAAGATGAAAGGTTTCCATTCCACAATCAGGCCATCTTCCCTTTTAGGCTTCCTGTTTTCAGAAATGGAGGAATCTGCATCCCCTAGTATAACAGCCAGAAGGAGCCTGGCAACAATTAATGACCTTGTCTTACCTAACATAACCATCAAAGGAAACCATTAAAAGGGAATCTAGACTATAAGAAAACGGCATGTTTCGCCAGTTCCTTTTCCCAAAGAAGCCAGTATTTCCGAGAGTGCATGCTCTCTGGTGAGGAGATCTACATTCAGCAGCCCAAAACCACAGAGAAGCAAATCCGTCCAAATCCACACACAAATGGCCCTCCCATTTATCGCAGTAGTCTACAGTCTGCATGGAACAAATGCATTCTGGACTTTTAAAACCATACTGCAATCCAAACTTCAGACGAAGGCCAGGGATACACATTCCCTTCCCTCTGTATGTATCAGTATTTGAGAAACATAAACCAGCGAGAACATCCGGGGACAACAATGAGAAATTCTAAGCCAATCAAAGAGGTTGTGAATGCAGAGCTTGAAGCAGGGGGCGATGGTGAGCTTGTCAACATCTTGATAGCTTGGAGTTAATCCAGCTAGTCATATAAGCAGCACTCATTACAAGAACACACCAATTACTAGAATTAAAATTGTTGTTGAGTCAGAGTCATGCTCTGCTTCCAACCAAAACCTAAACCTTACATATTCAAGGACAAGGACAAACTTGAAGGCTACGTTACAACAGATGCCTCCAGTTTGATGACCATAACATCCTATTTGGAAGTTTGCTGGTTAGAAATTAACTTTCTTACGACAGGACAATCAGCTAACAAGCGGCAATCCCTTTAATCAGATCCTACTTCTAAAGAATCCAGTCTTACAGATCTCGGCAAGTGGGAGGGTGGTTGGATACCTTTATCCAGGTGCTACCATTAATAACGCTGGAACTAGCGGCTGATGAACACGAGTCCGTGCTGTCACCTCAAACAGGTTTTCTGTCTTTTTATAAAATCTGAAATGTATTTACATTTACGGCATTTAGCTGACGCTCTTATCCAGAGCGACTTACAGGGTTAATCATATTACAGGGAGGCCAGTGTAGTGTTAGGAGTCTTGCCCAAGGACTCTTATTGGTGTAGCACAGCATAGTCACCCAGACTGGGATTCGAACCCCAGTCTCCCATATGTGGTGGTGGCTCCCTAGTGGGCAGTGGTGTTATCCGCTGAGCTACACCAACCACATTTTTTTTTTTTTTTACATGAGGGACGTGTTAAATTATGTATATCCAACTACTCATAGAAGACGATAAAGAGAACACTGGCCAAAAATATTGTGAGGTTATAAAAGTTTAGTGAAAGATTACGTAGGCCTGTAGGGGATCCTTCTGATGTGACCAGACTGGTGTTAAAAACACAAACACTAATAACCTCAAAAATTCAAAAACAGACTTGTAGATGTTTCGTGTCGAGTGAGGCAGATTCAGATAAGCTACACAGTTAAGCTACAACAGCTGCTGTGTACAACCTTAGATCCTGATGGTGACTTTACCATCTTCTCACAGCATCTTCTCGTTTCAGTTGATGTTAGAAACGTGTTAACTTGCCAGAGAAATATTTTGTTGTTTCTGGATCTAGCTAACCTCAGCTAGAGTAGATAGTCCAGACAATGAGACTACGCTACACTAGTGCTGCCTGTACAGTCATATCCTTAATAATGAGCTTTTGTTAAAACACTTGTGGTTCAGGGAAGCAAAGTGTAATACAACAAACACTAGATTCACCGGACAATTGGCCTATATACTTTGTCTTTTTTTTACCAATTTGGTACAGTGATATGAAATAGTGAATCAACATTACATTAAGGTTATTTTAGCACCTGCATAAACTCATTTATGTTTAATTTGATCTGCGTTGGATTTTAAGCTGCTTCCACTTCATTATTATAAATGTTAACTGAACAAGTAAATGTTGAATTAGCCTGCCTTTGATTATTTTTTCATGTGACCGCTAAGAAATAAAATATGACCAACTTAGAAACAGAAAGAAACAGAACATTGCTGATCCAAGCCCACGCAAGTAAGGCATTAGTAGAGCTAAGCTTCGGTTAGGAACCTTACCACAAAGGAAAAATAGCCACATCTGCTACTTTTGGTGAAAAAGCAGTGCATACACTCTAGAAAGGGCTAGAAGGTTATGTTCTCCTCTCACATGCAGCCCGTTTTAATAAAACCAAAGCATGCGTTTTATTTTGTGATTAATATTTTTCGCTCAACAGACAAAATGACTAATAAGTCAGTAAAAAAAATAAGTGAATAATTAAAAAAAAATAAAAATAAAAAAAAACCATTTATAAAACTTATAGGTTTTTATATATACACACACTAAAATGTATTGGGCAACATAAACTTGTCTGGGAACATTAACATAAGGTTATAAAACTAACCCCTCCCCCACTGCAGCATAGTGCTCACACTGCATCTGCAAACAGAGGAAAATAACAGGCATGGATCATACCATTCTCACAATAGAGAGGGGTGTGGAGCAGTGCAGCTAAACTTCAGCACAAGAAGAAGCCAGACTAATTTTCTAATCCAGGTTTACAATGTATAAACCTGTAGCCTGTAATTAAATAGGCCTAAATCAGTTTTTTTTTTAATTTTTTTTTTTTTTTTTTAAATCTCCACTTTTCCACACACATGCACTGGCGCACATGAGAGCACCATCTTTAACAATGTGGGCAAACAGCACAAGCTCCTCCTTATAGACGACCCATGATCGAGTGATCTCACAGAACAAGTGAAGTGAATCATTTCAGCCTCTAGCTTTTTCTAAAGCAAATGACTAAGTCCACTGAATTCTCCAGACAATGCGCCTGTTGCATGTCGGACATGTTTTACCATCAAGAGGTGTCAATTCACCATGAACTGGATGCATTTTGTTATTCCTTAACATTGTTGGAAACAATCCTCATCAGACCAATCAGATTCACAACAACTAAATTAATGGAATTAAGGAAACAGATCAGATAAAAAAATAAAAGGAGGAAAATAGAAAAAGGTCACATGATTTGTAGGCATGAAAGACAGAACTGAAGGAGTAGAGAAATCAGCTAGAAGTCATGCTGTTGATCAGAGCACACCATTTTCAGCTGTTGCCGTCAACACAGGCAAGGACGACTGACACGGTAACACCACAAATATAACACAATAAAACCACACAAACAAAAAAACAAACAAAAACAAATAAACAAGCCCATGGTTCAATTAATAACACCCTTAGGACATCATATCCATAAGGGCAAAACAAGAAAACGATCACCATAAGTATTACTGTACACAACATTAAAATGCTCTCTGTCCTCAGAGACAACATGGCGTCAGGAGGTAGACTAACCCCTCCCCCACTGCTGCACAGCAAGTGGAAAATTACAGCCACCCACGGAACATACCATTCCTCCAGGGAAGGGGTGAGGAGCTGTGGAGCTCATATTCAACAACAGAGGGAGCAAAACAACCGTTCCTATAATTGTAGATTAGACTCTAAACCTATAGCCTGTAAAGACTCGGGTTCAATTCATTAGCAAAGCTCCACATGACCTACTACTATAACTGTGTAATAGCTGATGTTTGTGCAGAGTCTGTAGTGGCACCGCATATAAAGCCTCTCCCTGAAGGCTAAAAGCCATGAACCACGAGTTTCTCCTTATATACACATAAATAATCCCTCCTCTAACACAGACTACTCCAACCACTAGCTTTCTAGTGATCTATGAACAGTTTCAGTCCACTGATTTCCACATTTAGGGTTACGCAAAACAAGTTAACAAGCTAATAGCGTTGAACTCGTGCTGAAACATTAATAATGATTATATCCCCCACCACTAAAACAAACATTCGGTGCAAATACTCCAAACCAGCAACCGCACATGCTTTTCAAAAAACATAAAATAAATAAATAAAATAAATAATAATAAATAAGTGAACTCCAGAAATAAGGCACCAGTGCACTAAATACGTACAAAGGATTAGTATGTCTTAATTCCCACTTACTAGTAAGCCATGATCAGCTGTGAGTCAAAGTATACACTCGAGTTAGTAAGCTAGCTTCTCTCAGACTAAAGGGCACACTATATGTAGGCGCAAGAGACAGAGGGAACTGGAGCGGGAGGGGGGACTTAACTAGGACTCCAGGACATGCTGTTAGGCGGAACACACCGTTTTCAGGTGTTGCTGTTAACACCACAACACGGTGTAAAAAGACTGACACAGTCGTAACACAAACGACCTAAGGCACAGTCTTTGGGTTGGGGAGGATATAGGCTCTGGTTCTATTCATCAGTACCTCATCCTCAGACTGCCCTTTCAAGAGGCCAAAATAACCCAAAGGGCTCCAAATTCAGCATGACATTATGTACATTACATAAACAGACTCTGTAGAAATCTGTATTCAGGAACAACATGGTGCAAGGCAGAGGACTAACCCCTCCCCCACTGCTGCACAAAGAGAGTGGAAAATTACAGCTAGACATGGACCGTACCATTCTCACAAAGGAGAGGGGAGCACAAGAGGGTGCAAGACAGGTTTTCCCATGATTCTTTGCGGATTATAACTTTGTAGTCTGTAATTAAGGCAAACAAGAATATGACTCTGCTACTACATATCTGCATGATTAGCATGCTAATGTCGGTGCACATCTTATCTGATCTTATGTGGCCCAGCATGTAGAGGCTCTCCACCATCTTGCAGGCACATTTGAATACACTTTTACTCTGAGAGAGTCTATACTGCTTATCCTCCTGGATCACAGGGGGGTGCTGGAGTCTAAACCAGCATTTGTTGGGCAGAAGGTAGGAAACACCCTGGACAGGCCGTCAGTCCATCACAAAGCAGTATTTAAATAACCGGTGCTAAAACTAGCATTTTTTCTATAGCGGGTTTGTCTTTACACACACACACACACATCCAGTTCCCTCTCAGACCAAGCATAGTGGACAGGTTTTCAACCCGAGTCCACTCCATTTCATCCACAGTACATGTTCAACAGGACAATACAAAATCTCTCCATTCTAAACAGTGATTAAACACTGAACAGCAGGAAGCACCCTGGACAGGCCACCAGTCCATTACAGGGCGGTATTTAAATAACATGCGCAAAAACAGAATTTTTTTTTTTTTTACACACACACACACACCTCATATGTAGCATGTTTTCCATCCACCACTTAATTGCAGATTTCAGAGAAAAAAAAAAAAATCAATAAAACAAAATCCCAAAACCTGAATGAAAACACTCCAAATTAAAAACATTTAGGTAGAACATTTTTAAATCACTAAAGTCAATAGTTCCCACCCCTCTAAATAAATGTTTGAAACAAGTCGAGTCACATGAGTCACTATTTGACGCTGCCAAATAGCAACGATGATCCTTATATTAATTGGCACGGTTGACCGCTAACTGTAAACGACTTGCTGTACAGAGGGATTCATGGCGCACAGCTATATGAAGACTGTTTTCTAAGTTCTGAAATGCTGAATCCAAATTGACTGATTCTGACAAGCTACTGAACAAGCTACCACAATAGTCTGGTGCATTTGCGTTTCTAGAGTTGGACGTCATCAGGGTTTTTAAGAGATTTCGGTCCGTAGTAGATGGGCTATTCCTTCTGCCTCGCAAAAGTCTGTCAAGTAAATTCGAATTAAAAAAATAAATAATAAAAAAAAAAACTGAATTAAATCTCACCATCTTGTTGGTTGTAGCCCCTAATTATGGTAGCCTGTCAACTAAAGTTTCTTCGCATAACTACAGTGGATGGAAAAATGACTTTATTCATATTTTTCCCGCCAACATTTCATAAACACAAAAACCTCCCAAAAAGTCTATATGGAAACACTGGTTAAAAAAAAAAACTAAAAAAAATAAATAAATAAGAATCAAACACTAAAAACAACCACTGAAATGCTAATGTGCAGAATAAGCAGTTCATACTTACTAGTTAGCCATGATCAGCCACGAGAGACGGTATGTACCCAGGGCAGTAAGCTAGCTTCTCTCTGACTGAAGGGCACACTATATGTAGGTGTGAGTGACAAAGAACTGAAGGGGGAGGAGAACTCCACCAGACTCCACCACATGCTGCTGGGTGGAGCAAACAGCACAGGGTAAGACAACTACAAACACTACCCAAGGCACAACAAGTTAAGCCCTGGATCTCATCTTTAAAAACAAGCTTCATGCTGTGGACTTCATGAGGACACACACACACACACACACACACACACACCTTCTAAAATCAGAAATGATCATCATACACAACCGAAAAAGGTCTATCTGTAGTCAAGAACATGGTGTCAGACTAACCCCTCCCCCACTGCTACACAAAGAGAGTGGAAAATTACAGCCAGCCATGGATCGTACCATTCTCACAAAAGAGAGGGGTGTTAAACTACACAGCTCATATTTAACACAAGAGGGAGCAAGACTACGATTTCGTACATACAGTATTAAAAACCTGTAGCCTCCAAATAACCAAATAAAATGCATTTGAATAAGCTCTAAGAAAACCTACCATGTAACTGTGTAACAGCTCATGCTTGTGCTCTGCTTGCTATGGCACAGCATACTGCAGCTCTCCTTGGTGCATGAGATCCCTGTCTTCCAGGCACATATGAACAATGTATGGAAAGAAGCTTATGCTTATACATACAACTCCTGGCCCAGTTCTCTCTCAGAATAAGTACAGCGAAGAAGCTCTACAACCTGAGTGCACTTCATTTCATCCCAGTTTAGACAACATCTCCCTGTTTTGGAGGTAGTGTAATACCATCAGAGGTGTGCGCATGTCATGTCTAAATTTTGTTGAGTTGTGAGAAAACACTGAACAGTACACACAGAAAACTCTTGTAATCAAAAACAAAATGGTGTAAGGAAGAAGACTAACCCCTCCCCCACTGCTGCGAAGAGAGAGTGGAAAATTACAGCTTGCAGAGGACTGTACCATTCTCACAAAAAAGAGGGGAGTGGTGTTGCGCAAGTGTAACTGAACTGAAGAGGGAGCAAGACATGTTCCCACCTGATTCATTAAAGACTGTAACGCTGTACCCTGTCATTTATTAGGCCGTAAAACAACATGGGCAAAAAGAAGCCCAATCCCTGATCTAGTGAACTCACAGAGAGAATCAAATGGGTCACACCAACTCTGAGTTTTTTTGTTTTTTATTTTTCTTATGGAGTATTACTCACACCGAATACTCATGACTGGCAACCCAAGATGAGCTAACATGTCACTGCGCTGCTTTGCTTTTATGCTAAAAGTGCATGTCTGAAGTCAAGACCTGCTGGAATCGATTTTCGACGAGAACGTAGCACACACAGTAAGCAGATCATTACAGACAGCAATTAAATCGACAACCATAAAAAAAATAAAAAAAAACAGGCAAGGTAAACGCAACACATCTCTAACCCTTCCTAATACTCATGTGCAAGTACGGCATGACCAGCTGCAGGAGAAAGTATGCACTCATGGTTGTAAGGCTGACTCTCAGACTAAAGGGCACACAATATGTAGGCGTGTGAGACTGGAGGGTGGAGAGATCTCATCTAGCACCTCCAACACATGCTGTTAGGTGGAGCAGACAGTACTCTGGTGTTGCTACCAACACCACAACATGGTGTAAGAACATTGCCTCACTTACAATGCAAAATACAACACAACACTGAAGCAGACTTTGGGTGAGGGGGGGCTCGTGCAAAGGCCATCCTCTAAATTAGGTCCTTGATCCAAGTCAACAACAACCACCTTCAGAATATGTATTAAAAGAGAAAACAAACTAAATCTCCATAATGACTAGAAAATATCGTACACAACAAAATTGCATGGCAGTAAAATAACCCCTCCCCCACTGCTGCACAAACAGAGTGGAAAATTACAGCTAGCCATGGACCGTACCATTCTCACAAGGACAGGGGTGAGAAGTTACGCAGCTCAAAAAAAAAAATCAACACAAGAGGGAGTGCAACATGGACTGGGTGTGCCAGTCAAGACGATCTCATTTTGCCACCATGGTCCATTTTCTACTTAACATGTATTTAGCCATCTAAATACATAGCTGAGCACACAGCAAACAAGCTAATCCGGTGGAAATGCCATCAGAGCTTTAGTGCCCCGTGATAGGGATCCAGCTGCACACCAGCCATATGCTGTTTTCATGCTCCTTACATGCAACCCCCCGAGCTAGTGATCTCATAGAAGAGAGCAAAGTGCATCACTCCAAACTGGATTGTCCCTATTGTGACTGGCTTGTTTGAATCCAATACATTTTTCTAATTAAAAAAAAAAAAAAAAAAAAACTAAAGTAAAAATCTGGCTTTCTTCTTTCAAGAAGCACATTGCATCTAGTAATGAGTCAGAGGCATGATAAAGACTACAGGATGTAAAGGGGAGACCAAAAAGTCTGTAAAGTCAGTGTAAAGTATCGTAAATTACATAATTAGGACCTGTAGTCAAAAACAAGAATGTGTATGGCAGAAGACTAACCCCTCCCCCACTGCTGCACAAACAGAGTGGAAAATTACAGCTAGTCATGGACAGTACCATTCTCACACAGAGAGGGGAGTGTGGAGCTGTGCAGCCCAGAACTCAACACAAGAGGGAGCAAGAAGGATCTTTCTACGGGTGTGTCAGTTAAGATGACGTTATTTCGCTGCCATGATCTATTTTCTACTTAACATGTATTTAGCCGTCTAAATGCATAGCTGAGCGCACAGCAAACTTCAGGTAAGCTGATCATCTGGTGGAAGTACCACCAGAGGTTCAGTGCTCTGTGACAGTGATCCAGCTGCACATCAGCCATATGCCATTTTCCTTACATACAAGCCCTGAGCTAGTGATCTCACAGAAAAGAGGAAAGTGAATCACTTTAAACTGGTTTTCTCCTCATGGTGGCGGACTTGTTAAACCAAAAAAAGATGACAAGGTAATCCCGCTGCAGGACAGGCCTAAAATTTAAAAGTCATGACGATTACAAGTGTGTTCACTCTTTAAAGAGAAAAGCAAAATGTCTAAAATCAGTATAAAAATGTCGTACACAAGTAGGCTCCATCTGAAGTTAAAAGTAGGTCCAGGGTAGGAGATTAACCCATCCCCCGTCTGCTGCACAGAGGGTGGAAAATAGTGCTAGCCAAGGACCATACCATTCTCACAAAGGAGGGGGGTGTGGAACTATGCAAGTCAAACAAAGCATTTCCATGATTCTTAACAAATGATAAAAGACGTAGCCTGTTATTAGGCCTTAAAAAGGGGGCCTTGGGGGGAGGGGGCACAGTCTCTCACTTTACATATGATTCCTGATCTTGTCATCTCACAATGAGGGTGAAGTGGGTCACTCCAGGTGTTTTTGTTTTCTGGGTGGGGAGGGGAACTAGGACTGTTGGGTGGAGCTAGGGCTCAAAGATTAAGGGCTTTTATATTGAAGTCGTTATTTAACATAGTGCTTTGTTGAATTTTAATTCGCTTATTTTAATCAAAATCATGTCTTATCTGAACGTTGAGATGATATCAGAGCTTGTAACCGGCCAGTAGATGAGTTAGACCAATCAAAGGCAGCCAAACAGCTAAAATGCTGTGATGTCACAACCAGAGGTTATATATATATAAAAAAAAAAAAAAAAATTAAGAAAAAAAAAAATAAAAGTGGATGCTCTGGTCTTAATGACCAAATGGTCTGGACTTCAGTTCCCAGAAAATCCTATTATTAATTCCAACTTTATTTGCAGTCGAAATACTGATTAGAAAACCACAATTAAATATTTCACCAAAATCGTTCAGCCCTAGGAGGAGGAGCAGCATATTTTCGTTCAGGCCTAGGAGGTGGAGTATACATTTAGGCATTAAGCTGATGCTCTTATTCAGAGCAGCTTACAAGGTTATTCGTTTTACAGGTAGGCCAGTGCAGTGTTAGGAGTCTTGCCCAAGGACCATTATTGGTTTAGCTCAGCATTTGTTACCTAGACTGGGATTCGAACACCCATCTCCCATATGGGTTGGTAGATCTCTGTTGGGTAGTGGTGTTAACCACTGAACCACACCAACCACATCTCTTTTTTAGATGTAGCTCTAAATGCTACAGTATGGTTTAAGACTGGAACAGTAACAATGCAAATGCAAAACTTGGCATAACACTGTAGCAGACCAAAAAAAAAAAATCTGTATCATGCCCAGATTTAGAGAGCAAAACAAGATATCTTTAAAATGATCTCACACACACACACACACACACACACACACACACACACACACACACACACACACACACACAATCTGTAGTCAAGAACATGGTGTCAGACTAACCCCTCCCCCACTGCTGTACAGAGTGGAAAATTACAGCTAGCCATGGATCATACCATTCTCACAAGGGAGAGGGGTTTGGAAATGCACACCCTTAAACTCAACACAAGAGGGAGCAAAACGGAAACCATTCTATGGGTGTGTCAGTCGAACATCTCTTAGAAAACATTCTACAGCCATGACCCGTTTAATCTGGCACTAAGGTTAACAGGTTCTTAGCAATCTAAACACATAGCACAGTGTTTCATGCCTCCAAGACTGGTGAGCGTAAATGACAACTTCACTTCAAATAACCTTGATGCAAGCTGATCATCTGGTTTGACAGTGAAGTACCATCAGAGGCGCACTGCTTTGCTGAAGTAGATCTCATAGCTGCACTCAGGTCCAGGCTCACTGATGTCAGCACGTTTTGCCCCGGTAATCCAGCTGCATGTCCGCCATATGCCGCTTTCACATGTGGGCCTGTAAATTCTTAGAAGCCTGCAAACCAGTTGTTCAGGCACATATCCTCCGCTGACGTGTGTATCCTCAACAAGGGTGATGTGTTACCACACTGGTCTCTCAAGGACAAATTGATTCGACGTAGTCGCCTGTAAAGCTGCAAATCAATGCTTCTCGAAAAACGCTCAAGCCTTTTCAGCAACATGTTAATATGCTCCTTCTGTCTCACATTCTCAAATCAAATTAGGCCTCTTCTATGAAATATTAAACTGCCTAAATGTTTATTATGGAGCTCCACAACAATGAATTCAGGATAGCACGATACATGGGAACTATGAACATAGCAAACGCTTTATTTAACATGGCTACGTATCAGCCTGCATTCATTTTTACCAACATTTACTGCCTTGATTCATCCAAACATTCACAAATATCACCCAGAGTATGTAACTCAAGATGTGAAATCAGAATAGTTAAATCCAACATCACAAAATAGTTATGTTGGAAAATTACCATACCATGTTCTGCTACAGCTAAACCCAAATCTTTGGCTAACTGGATATTCGTTTGTGTGGGCCTGCAATTTATTTATTTATTTTTTATTAATGTGCTGAAAGCAAATAGCAAAGTAAGTTTGTTCAGCTTTCTCAGTACAAACGAATCGACCCCACAATCCATAGTGTAGCTTTTTTAAAAATTTAAATAAAACAGCACCAATCATGCCGAGAAGAAACATAGCCTCTCCAGCTAAAAACGTTGTCCTTGCTTTACTCTGAAAAACCCATCGCTTTGCCAATGTTTGCCCATCATTCCTTTATCTTGAGCTGGAGATTTTGCATGGTAACCCATGCATGCACTGTGCCATTACCCCATTAGCCCGCTGCTAAAAGAGGTTAGCGGACCTGGTAGGTGGAGCAAAGCTGCAGTATGAGCAGCTAGCCTGGAATTTTTGTGGATGAAGGATATGCACTGCCCCTTCCCACCTTGTGGGGTGAAGCTTTGAGCAGTGCCGAAACTCCAGAGCCCAAAAATGGTTTTCTCCGGCCCCATTCTCCACCTACACTGAATTTAGGTTGAAGTTCATATTTGCAACATAGCACTGTGTTTTCATCTTAAAATGCTTTACAATGATAATTGATGAAGTTTTTAAACTGGTGTGTCAAAAAGATCATTTGAGCAGAAATTTATTAGGCCTTAAAAAGGGCCTACCAGCATTATTTGCCTTTACATTCGTTTAAGGCATGTACCTATCTTAGTACGTGATTGACTGCTCGCGACCCATGAGCAGCGGGCTGTACCTTTGTTATAAATGACCAAGATATAAAGAAACAGTTCCTAAAAAGATGAATACATTTTTTTAATTATTAATCTCTAAAGACAATATAGCCCTTTGTTACCATGCAACTATGTAACCATCTGTACCATGCATATTCTCCACAGTTTTCATTGCTATTAATAAATAGCTCAACATGTCTTGGTTACTGCTGGCAAACACATGAGTCAATGACCTTATTCAGAGTTCATTGTGTAATGCTGTATTATTGTTAACCAAAGATTTGATGGTGGCTGAAGGCAGATCTTGGTGATAACCCTTGGAGATAACCTTTCTTAATTTTAATCTTCATCCCAGAAGTCAAAGAAAATTTCTGGGTTTAGATTTTCCCCTTGCCCAAGATGGCCAGTCATTCCAGACGGTAGTCAGTATGTGCTACTCATTACCAGATTTCTGTGGCGACAGGCTCCCCAGTGAAAGCAACCCGAAACACCAAGAGAAAATCCATCCAGCAGAGCCCAAAGCAGATGAGAAAAAAAATTCATCCAGCAGAGACTGTAGGCAAGTTTCAAAATGGCTGTATGAGAGGTTTCCAAGCGCAACCCACACAACCAGCTTTTAAATTCGCTTAATTTTCAAGTTCTATATGAACTTAAAGCAATAAAGTACGCTGTGTGGAACCAATGCTCAGTTGAAAATGGTATAATCTGGTGGAAAACGAAGATTAAACTCAAACACTGCCTCTTCTTAAGTTTTTTTTTAGTACCTTGACCTACTTGTATGAGATTATATACACATATATATATATATATATATACATACATACATACATACATACATACATACATACATACATATATATATATATATATATATATATATATATATATATATTAGGCCTTCCTATCGTAAGGAGTCAAACCACCATTGTTAATCATGGCATGCTAAAGCTAGAAGCTTTCACAGTACCAAATTCAGGTCAAACATATACACGCTAAAAACTAAATGTATGAGCATCAACACAAAAGTAAACAAATTAACTCCGCCCCCCCAAAAAAAGAACTTTAAAAGCCAATTTTTTTTTTTTAAACACACAAAACAACAGTATTTTAGGGTGTAAAATTAAAGCAAAACGAATGAAAACCTTGAATAATCCTGGCTTAAACGCAGGCCTTCATTAGCAGGAATGTAAGCAAAGCCTTAAGCCTAGCCAGTAATGGTCCAAAGAGCCACAACATGTGGAAGCAAGAAAGCAGGAAGAGCAAGAAGAATGGGAGCAAGAACACGCGAGAATGAGAGAGCGCGAGAATGAGAAGAGGGAGAGGGAGGGAGAGGGGGAGGGGAGAAACTAGGACTCTAACATGTGCTTCAGGGTGTTGTTTAGTTACAGCAGAACATGGTGTAGCAACACCCGCACATGATGAACAAACACAATACCCCAATCCAGCAGCCATTACAACACTTAGAAAATGAACCCACACACAAAAGGTCATGACGCCATCTGGTCCAAACTCCTCATGTCAAATTGTACACAGAATCACACTGCAACAGGCTCCTCCAACATCTTAACATTAGCCTCCATTTCTTGGCTTTAGGAGGAGGTAGAAAACAGAAAGGCAGCAGACTAACCCCTCCCCCACTGCCACATGGCAAGCAGAGCAAAGTGTAACATTACAGCTAGGCACAGAGCGTACCATTTCCTCCAAGCAGGGGTCAGTCATTCTCAGCACAACTGAAATCAGATGCCTTGCTTGACCAAATGACACACAATAGTAAATGTAAAGCATACAACAGAATCCATCCAATGACGATGAAGCGATCCTGAAAAAATTAGCCAAAGAAATGAACCCTAACAAAATCGAAATCTCTCCACAAACCAGGAAAAACGCACTCAGTTCACATCGTGCTAAAACGTTTTTCTCGCTAGGAGCTTCGCGAGTCCCACAGAAGGCCAAACAGCAAAATGACATGTTCAAGTACGCGACAACCCGACCACATTCGAAACACTTAGAAGAAACCGTAAAATCATTCAATTAAATTAATTCAATAAATTAAAAACAGACATAAAAGAAGAAATGTATAAAGACTTGTTACCCAAAATAAACTGAGTCTGAAAGACAAAAGAAATGTATGTATAATAATCTGGAAAGTTAACCTGTGCGAGCTTCAGAAGCAGGCCATGAACATTCGCAAGAGAAAGAGCGAGAGCGTTCCTAGCTGACGTAGCGTGCTCAATATATAGGCGAGAGGAGGAGAGAGAGCGAGAGCAAGAGCGAGAGAGAGAGAGCGCAGGAGAGGGAGGGAAGTTCAGCTAGGACTCTACCATGTGCGCTTGGGGGAGGAGGACATTCTTTGTTGTCCTGCCAACACCAGAGCAGTGTTGAGGCACAGTGACGATCCCTAAGACGATACAAGACGCACGATTATTCAGTTTGAAGGACTTTCCCTCTCATGTAGCAACAGCCTCCGCAAACTGGGCTGAGAAAAATAAAAGGAATTGAATCTGCCAATTCTAAAATGTCATTTTGAAACATGTGAGGGGGAAACTGAGAACACCTAAACAAAAAGAACAACAAAACGGCTCATGTGCCACTAAAAAGAAAAATGAACAATACACTGTGAAAAGGGGATCACCGTCCCCTCCCCCACTGCAGCAAACTGCACTGAGCAAACAGGATGGAAAATTACTGGCAGTCACAGGACGTACCATTTTCATACAGCGGGGGGTGACAGGGTGCACTACTCGTACTGAACACAAGAGGGAGGAGGACAAATCCAACTGTGTATTAACTAGACGACCAAAAATGGTTAATTAGCCCTTCTCATCTGAAGCAGTCAATTATGCAAGTGTGGTTCTTCCAATTAGTCTTAAGTACATTGCCCTACAACAGTTGTTCCCAAGTCTGGTCGGTCTTGGAGTACCCTTTCCCTGCACATTTTGTTTCTTCCTCTGCTGCAGCACACCTGATCCTACTAATCTGCTAATTAGCCGGCGCCTCCTGAGTTGAAGTGGGTGCATAACAGCAGGAAAACCCTGAAATGTGCAGGGTAGCGGGACTCCAGGACCAGGATTGAACACCACCGATCTGAAGCACATGCACTACAAGAACAAGAATAAAAAGGATTCTCTGGCGCAATGCCATGGAAGAACCTCTTATGGATCCCCTGAGATCTTTATCTTGGATGGAGCCAACGTTTTATTGGATGGAGTCACTGAGATGTGCAAGTGCAAAGAACCTTTGTCATTGCTAACCAAGCCAAACCATTTAGAAACCTCTGGGGTTCAAAATATCCCAACAAGGTTCTTCCTACTCTCCTAAAGGTACCACTCGCACAGTCAGTGCCTAAAAAGAATTCAAGCTGCTTATTGTAGGTATTGGTCTCTAAACATACAGAACCTTTTGGAGGGTCACACTGCAGCCAATAACTTGTTTGCGATGTTAGCACCTTAAGCAGCTAGCATGTTAAACAGTTTTTCCGAGCCTCAACCTTTCTAATAATCTATATTGTTTCCATCTTCCTGGGTTACAGTTCGTTTCGTGTTTTCTTCGTTTTCAGTTGTAGAGGAAATGAGGAGAGGCCAGGGCTTGTTGCCAATACAGCATGTCCTTGAGAGGAAGCAGCTTGTAGATTTTCAGATTGTGAGTACATGACCTTTCCCAGCTCGATGACTTTCCATGCATTACTAAACCAGAACGTCTTTATTTTCGAATAGTTCATGGAACAGTTAATCCAGACCGTACAATCTTATTGGTTGAAAACTGTTCCATCAGATTGAACATTATGCTGTTTTATATATATATATGCATGTATATAGATAGATAAGATAGTTAGTTAGATAGAGCTACAGTTGCTAAGTAACAGCTCTACTCCAAGCAACAAGCCACTCGGGGTGAAACTATGGATATGTCTGAACCGTCATGCCTACCTACCTTTACACAGTAGTCTGAGGCAGGGAGACAGCCAGGCATGTCCGAATCTAATGTCTGTATAAAACACTGCCTGCTGAGGTTCCTCTGTTTGGCTGGTTTATGAAGTAAGCAGAGAAGTACCCATCACTGACTTACACCTCCCATAATTCTGCGTTTGTGTCAATGCGATTAGGAGGAAGACGCACAGGACTCAAGGATTGACGCAGTGGACAGCATTGCCTTCTAAGATGATGGCACAGGCAGCAAAGCATCAAGACAGCTGCCTTTGGTTCCAGACACAGCCTACATCCGTGATGGAGGATATGGGTAGTATCCACACAGCGTCAAAAGAGCAGATGCACAAATTGTTGAAGCCAGAAGGAATAAACAGGCAAGAACGAAACTTGGTGAGATGTTAATGATGGGTCTTATCGCTGTACCTGTCATCTTCAGTGATGAGTCCTTCTTTTGTCTTGATGGAGACGACCAATAAATCTGTGTGTGGAGGCACCGTGGTCAGCGCCAAGATGAAAGGTTTGTTATTGAAGGACTTGTAGTTACTTCATCTCAAGTCCTTCCATATAATATGCAGGAAAAACAAATCTGGGGCTTCTTTCCTTAGTAAAATGGTAAAATGAAGAACACTCTCAAAGAGTGTGACCGGTGTGAAAATGCAGCCGATAAATTATGGCCATCAACTACTTTAAGTAAAATTAATTTACCTGAACCTCAGTTTTCCCTATCACATCTTTGGCTTTTCTCCTTTAGTGTCACTTTTCTAAAGTTAGCCTGCAGCGGTAGGTACTTTAACAAATTGTGTCATATGCCATAGTTTGGCTTAGCATTGCTGTTACTGAGGCTCCATATTACACTCATTTATAAGCCAAGTTGCAGCTGCCAAGTAGGAAGGAACTCGGCCCCTCAGAAGAGCACGGCGAGGCGGCCCTACAGATGCGCTAGATCAGCATTTATGGGAATATGGCTCCAGCTATTAAGGCCTAATCCTTACACTGGATGAGCTTGGTTCATTTTATACCAACATCTCGGCAGGCTGTCTAATTCCAGGTCAGCACGCAGCTGGACTTGTTTACTTTGGCCTTTTCCTTGCAGATCAGTGATGGTTGTTGCAGATATGGAAACAAACACCCAGAAAGTCCGCTTGTTCAAGTTTCACAAATTCCCAGCTTCAAGGGTATCAGCACCGTAGCGCAACTTTCACTCACACATGAATAGAGATGAATTGATGAACGGATTTGCTCCGCACTTGCTGCTCTTGTGATCTCTTGAAGAGCACTACTTCCACAAAGCCTGAATGTGCCTATGCATGCCACCAAGAAATATCAAACTGGATGACAGGAGTTTACTGGACCACGTTCAGATAAACCAGCAAACAGGCATCCCACCTGGCTCATTAATCATCCTGTGCAACTGCTCATTTTAACTACTGTCAGAAATTCTGACAAACAGTAAGTCATCTGCAGAGTCTCCCTAGTACAGGAGGTTTAGAAAGAATCACTTGAATGCATATGTGATCTGATCATATTCCCTTTGTAAATTTTCATATTCCGGTCCATACATTAAGTAACTGTGAGACAGGAGTCTCCTGCTTCTTCAGTCTTTGTGGACACTTGCTGCATAAGGTATTGTCTTTGTTGTTCCCCAAAAACAGGGTTAACCACCTCATGTAGCTGATCTTTATGCTAACAGTTATTTTCGTATTCATTAACGGATGGGAAGTAGTCCTTTTCGTCGAAAAAGGCCAGCTCTCTTTAGTTTTAGTTTTGAAGTGAAGCCAAGCAGCACATGCAAAGAGCAAATGTCTAAAGGTGCAGCTTTAACCTATTAACAAACAACTGACGTCAAATGTAGGCCATCAGGATGAAAACAAGGAGACCGTCTCTGATTGGCTTTGATTTAGTCATGGGAGTGTCAGAAAACAAGGGGAAAAGGGTGGGGGAAGGGCAGTTTGAAATCCGATGCCAGGGCCATACCAAATGTTCAAGGACACGGGGTAGGCAGGGTGGGTGGGAAGTGTTTGTTTTGTTGAGGAACTTTTTTTTTTCTTTCATGCAATTGAAAAGCCATTACCTAAACTAAACATTTCCAACAAATAATACTTAGGAAAGCAAAACAAATAGAAATCTCTATTATCACATGACTGAATAATCTCAGCACCAGCCTAATACGCATGAACAGCATGCCAGAGTGACAGTCAAGCTTCATTCTTCTCAACAAGGTTACCCCTTCTCCCTTTTCCTGACACACACAGAATATGTTGCATACCAAGCAGCAGGGATGGACTGTACCATTCTCGATATTTTGTAGGGAGATAATGTTGTTTGCAACAGCAGAGGGAGTAAAGCAAAGTTACAAAAATAGGCTACTACTAAAAAAAAATGCACGCACAACAGCCGAGGTAAAATGTATACATGTTGCGTGCACAAAAGTCTTGCACTGCTATGGTGCAGTCAGGTTCTTTAGCTCTGACATGCAGCACTGGCCAGAATGACCTCAGTGAAACAAAGTGAACCCAACAGTCGAGCCTGAGTGAGGCTACATTCACATGAACAAGCCAAGTAATGCTGGTGACCAGTGGTGTCAAGATAAGCACTGCTGGCCAATCAGAGACGTGCAGCAGAAACCGGTTCAAGCCAGAGGAGACCAGTTCTTCTCAGGAATAAACCCCTCCCCTCGCTCTGTAACAAACAACCTTTCCTCCAGGATCCCTTTCTGTGTAAGAATCAGCATGGTGGTTAGGTATGGCCAGGTATTCTGGTTTTCCTTAGGAAACATTTCAGCCATGCTCTTAATAAATCTGTACTAAAATTCCCCACAGATTATATGGAAGTCAATAGTATTCAAAAGACTGCAGTTAAAAATGCAGTCTAATGGCGAAATGAAAACACAAAAATAGTGCAAATCTGGACAGATGATATGTACCAAATCTCCAGCACTGATACAGACAACTGACTGTTCTAACACTGGTATGTTGGTATCTGTAATTCCTAAATGAGAACAAGAAGTGGAGCGCTTCAGGCTTTAAAGAACAGAATCAGTGCTGTAGAGTGCCTACAAGGTGAAAAGCTCACAATGGTAGAAAACACTAGTCACAGTGGTAGCTTTGTAATAAGATTCCTCCCACTACAGCTACCATTTCATGCAGGCTCCCTGTCAGTGCAGTGGCACAAAATGGCCACCAGTGTAGCTTAGGCAGCTGCTCAGTGAATGTGAGTTAACAGCTAACAGACAGGAACATGCGGAAATCCCCAGCACCTTGACTTCATTTCTGATTTTCATCAACTTCCCATTAATGAAAAGGTTTGTTCCAAAGCAGTTCTTCTCCGTCCTTTCAGGTGTGCTCTTTTTCCGTCTGCCTCACATGTGCTTTTCAGGTTGTCCTGCTATTCTTTTTCTCCATGTGTCCTCAGTGGTCACTTTTTCAGAAACGGTCGCAGCTCTCATTGCTTGAGCAAGGTAGGTTACAGTCACAGTTTAATCAGCAATGTGGTTCCCCCGTGTTTTCACCTAGAGCTGGCATGTTCTTTTCCTGTACATCCTCGAGACCATGTAAGTGAACTTCCAAGGGATAACGGAGGCACCCAACGGGCTTGCAGTTCCTGTGTAATTCTGCACAAAAGACTGCTGCAGTACAACAGTCAGGTGTGACTAAAAGCCTGTCAAGACCTTGTGCAAGGGCTTCACACAGAGGTTTGAATATGGTACTTGTGCACATGATGCTACAAGAATGCTAATTCTGGCAATAGTCTACTTCCCATATCTCTATAGCTCTCCCTCATATTTGACCACTGACCTTTTTTCGGAACTTTCTTCGTGTTATTCTAGGCTTAGTAAGGCTATTCGCTTAAGGGGTTGCATAAAATTTTAAAGTACTACGGATTGATTGAACTCAAAAGTAACCTCAGAGATACCAATACTAACAGGAGACTGCAGTCTACAGACATTCCTACGAAACATCTAAGCATCTTTTATATTTTAGTTTATACATACTCATGCACAGCAAAAATGGCACAAGTTCAGAAACCACGCAACAAATGCAGCGGGATTATTTTGTTCATCAAAATACATGTAGAAATATTGTACTGTACTTTTATTTGTCAAAATTCTATTAAGACTTAAGGTCTGTAAAAGGTCAATTTGTATGAAATTTGCAATCTTTTTTTTACCCCGCATAAATAGAAGCTATTCTTAAAAATGTCTCATTTGTGTGCTACTGCCTAAATAAAGCACACAGTGCTTGGACCCCGATGATTGCCACTTGCGATATACTGTAGTTTGTAGACGGGTGTTTAGTGCTAGAGGACCAAGTGAATTTTGTTGCAAGGTGTCATATATGCATGCATGGGTATGCAACTCAAAACTAATAGACGCTAACAAGAAACTCATTCGGATTTTTTGCAAAATAATGATGCCACTACTTCATTAACACTACATTTTTGTGTATAAGAAAATATCGATACACTTGAGCATTGCAATATTATGTTTTGTTATATTACTCATAACCGATTTTCAAAAACACAGCATCAGTTTTTGATCAACAGTTTACTTAGAAGAGCCTTGTGTACCCAACAGCGAGGTGTCAGTGTTGGATTATATCTAAGGTCATTAGACATTTCCATTTACAACCTTTAGCAAACGCTCTTATCCAGAGTGACTTACACAGGTAACCATGTACAGGTAGACCAATGTAATGTCAGGAGTCTTGCCCAAGGACTCTTATTATTGCTGTAGCAACGGGAGCTTCCTGGTGGGTTGTGGTGTTATCCACCACGCCACACCAATCAGACTCTTCAACTCAAATGTCAACAAGTATTGTACACCTCTGCGGCTAATTCGATTGCTATATTTAGCAGTTTGGTCTATATGCGCCATCAGTACGTGTGAGCATACACGTCCCTGTAGACAGTGTTACAGTGGCATATCAGAACAATTTGGCATTGCTTTAAAAGACGGACTGATGAAACAAGACCATTGAAATCTCTGACCCTCTATCACAATCTTCAAAAACATGTCGTCAACATTTTGCACGCTTCACTTTAATCCAGAGCACAGAGGGAGCATGCAAATGGAGGAGGGGGAAGGCCAGAACTGCACCACGTGTTTTAAAAGGGGTCATTAATATTATTTGAACCAATTCTGTTTAAATGAAACAAGGGAACTTAGTAACATAACCCATCAATGATACGCTTTTTTACAAAGGACAAAGATTTAGCAGATTTTACAGATCGTCTGGAAACAATGGTACTTGAATTACAGCATATAAGAAAAGAGAAGTGTGGCAAGATCTTGTTGAAATTGATCAAAATTACTGTCCATCTTATATCTACTGACACACAGTGTTTTTGAGTGAGTTTTTTCTGGAGTTCTTCTGTTTGCATTCTATAGTTTGTCTTCTAGAGATTATTAGAGGTTTCCAGCTAGCTGTACTTGAAGCCTAATAAATAAATAGCCCTGGAGTTATGACTTTGCTTAGTTCACTTGACAGTAGTTTAATTCCTATTTCTTCTTTCCAAAGCTTTACATGACCATACAAGCTTTACATGAAAAGGTAGGGTCAATCCTACGTGATCTTGCCTTATATGAAACACAACATTAAATAATGGACCCTGTCATTAATTTTATCTTTTTAATTTTTCAAATTTTTATAGACAGACAGACAGAAGTGTGCTAATTCTATACAGTTATTTAACTTTACCATAACACTTTTATTAGAAGCAGAACGCTTGACAAAAATGCTCAAAATTAACTTGGCTTGATTTTCATGATTTGTAGGGACGTTTATTTAGCATAGCAGTTTATTTTGTATAAAATAGCAATTAATGTTTAAGCAGTTCAGTCCAAATGTTTACTGGAACATTTAGCAGCCAGCTAGCAATTTTTTTATATACACCCTAAACCATCATTGCTTTACCCAGATGTCTAATGAAGTATGCAGAGAAACAGACAGACTACAGTCTGTAACTACAAAATGCACCTATACTGCATGTGATACTGGAAAAATGGTGTGGCGTATATAATGAAGCAGTTGATGTGTGTCAATTTATAAAATAAAGTGATAAAAGGAAAACTGTTGCCATGTTTATCCAAAGAAAGAAAAAAATGGGAAAACAACTTACCACTTCACTTCTATCAGTGGGTGACAACGGCTTTTCACGAAAAGATAGATCACGCAGAATGGCGATTGGTAGAGCCTAGGGGAAAAAAATATTCAGATGTCACATGACCTGATAAAATGAAGGAGGAATGAAAAACAGAAACACCCGTACTGAATCTTTTTTAATACACTGTTTCTCAGCAATCTGAATTTTCTGTTATAGCAACCATGTAGTCTATTTCTAATCCAGATTGTAATTGTGCTCTTTCATTTTTCAATCAGGATCTTTACTCAGCAACCCGAGATGATTCATGTCTAAACAGGTGTTCAGACTTTCTAGTAAATTATTGTTTATCTATTTTTTCTATCTATTTATATTTTTTCCATCTTTTTCCTCAAAAGAACTGCCACAGTTAACCCAAACCATAAAGTGGACATCATGCCTTTGACCAAGTTCAGCACAGGGCTGCTACAAACATAGCTTTTAGAGATTTAAGAAGAAATAGGTAATACAGTTTAATGTAATTCATTTACGAATAGTAAGAAGGCATCATTTATCTGAGGGACTTAACTATGACTTTGACAAATCTCATCATTAGTCAGATTAGCATTGGTTTAACATATGAAAATGAAGCTGTAATGTATAGTCTAGGAGTACTACAGTAGTAAATTACTAAGTTCCCCTCCCCCAGTTAGCCATTTTCTTCCAGCTTTTACTTGCAGTAACCTAAAATGGCCACCAGATCAGCTGACAAGCTGTGAGAAGAACTGTTCCACTGAGCACTGCCTGCACCAGCACAGTAACACGCAAGGGAAAAAGAGGGGAAAAAATCTGAACGCATCTAGCCCATGCATTTACATTGCTCCACAGAGCAGGACAGATTCCTAAAACATTGATGTATGGTTGAGGTCCTTATTTCAGTATTCAGGGAACAGCTAGTTTCAGTCTTCGAACTTTCTAATCTGTTTTAATCTTGACTAGTCAATGTCCTATGCCCTTGTCCTTTGCCACGTGACACATGTTTGCAGCAAGTCTTTAAAATATGCAGCGTTCCCATCTGCGTTAATGCACTAATGCTTTACACACTTTCTGCGGTCACCCAGCCTGCGTGATTGTTCATTCTGGAATCAGCTAAAGAATAAGAGGATACCCGACACACAACTATCCAGAAAGGAATCCAAAGGAATGGGCCTTGCCCAACACCTCCGGCAAAATGTCCTGATCATCTGTCAAATGCTGTAAGTATTCTTAGAAAGGGACTTCAAGAAGTTTTCTATCTATCCAGTTTCACTGAAGGTAGAGAGGGCACGGAGTCCACTAAAGACTTCTAACGTACAATTAGCTTGGTCCTTCAGAATGAACATACTTGTATATACAGCACAGAACTGGGGAAAATCTTAATCTTAACCTGAAGAATACTGCCCACACGTCTTTACTGTTATGTGCTTTCTGTATTTAGTTATTAACTATCCTGGTTATAATCCAAACAACTGCTAGAAACAGATTGTTGTCTTTTTTTTCATGATCCAGTTTTTTCAACAACTCCCAATGAGAAACAGATTCTTGGAGATTTGTACTTTTTTTTTTGCACTCCTTCCTGAACAAACAAATATTATTTTTTCCATGACAGTATTAACTCTAAAAGTAAATAACATTCAAATCCCAATGAGAAAAATGTATCTGGCTTTCCCTAGAGCTTTGGCTGGTACTAGGTTTGTAGCAGATTTTAAATGCTATGGTACTTGGCATTTCCTATACCAGCACAAAATGAATTTGTCTGATAAAATTAGCAAAAAAATTGAAATTCCATATATACTATTTTAGCTTATCCTGAAATCAGTTTTCGAAACACAAGATTTGAAAACAATTATGTAGCCTTGCTAGCTAGCTATGCAGCTAATTAGCTAGTTAGCTGTAGCATTAGGTTCATTTTAAAGGCCAAGATTTAACAGTACTTTTCATTCCATGTACCAGCCTCAATAAGCATTTTGTGTTCGCCCTAGAAATTCAGCTTATTCTCAAAACAGTTTAGAAGTAGCTACCAAAGTAGGTGTAGCTGTAACTAGCTAGTTGCAGAAATCGAATAAAAAGGATATTTTTAAATGACTAATTTGGGTGCTGATGTACTACTTTAAATAAATACAGCCAAAATCTAGCTAGTATATCGATGTGGCCACAGTAAAAACATGGTTGACATATAGCTTGTCAATGACTGTGGTAAAAGTTAGCATAGCATACTTAGCTAGTTAGCTTGCTAGGCTCTACCTGCAGAAAATAGATGTCTCAGAGAAAAGAGAGACGTGCGTAATCTATAGTGCTCAAAAAGAAAGATCCATAAAAAAGCATCTTCAGTCTTCGCAAAGTAAAGACTCGCAAATTAGAGGGATGATCAGCTTCCTTACCATCCTGATAGCAGGAATAGGTGGGAAAATGGTGGTGGGACGATTAGAAAGTACCATGTTCCAAGTGCTACCAGGTGTATCACAGGTGTGCAAAGAAAACAGTCTCTCACCTAATCCAACAGAAAGCATCACCTTTACACAAATACAACACCTGTGGCGCAGATGGACGTTCTCGATACAGCCACACCCAAAACGGATGAACAAACCAAAAAGAGGAAACAGTCTTTCTATGCAATTGTAATTCTACGAGAGGCCACAGGCTTGTATTGTCTTTATACATCTGGGGCAGCCAGACAGAAAAAGCAGACTGAGTGGAAAAGTACAGACCTTAATGGACCATACCATTTTCACAATGTGCACAGGGGAGTCGACACAACAGGAAGCCAGAAGAGCCACTAAATTTAAATATAGGAGCCGTTTAATAAAAAAACTTAAGTGGATCAAAAAAATTATTTGTGTTTCAGTTTAAAACTTATTTCAACAACTTTCTGGCATACACTCTCTGTTCAGGGTTCATATTTCCTTAGTAAACCGTGTGGCTTTTTGTGGCATCTTGCATGCAAACCTGAACAAAACTCATAACTCTTACTTAGAAGTGAAACACGAGATAATATAATATCTCATAATATTAGCTTGAGGAGCATTCGCAGTTTAGCTGATATTTCAGAGAGAGAACAGTAGGTGGAATGGGGGAAGGGCAGCTGTGGCCGGACTGTACCATTTGCTTTCCGAAGTGCTGACAACAACAATCACCGAGCCTTGTTAAACTACTGTTTGTCATTGTTTTAGTCACAACTCTGTGGTTACTGGTATACAGCAAACTACTGTTGTGAGTACACACAAAGCACAGGAACATGGATTTTCTCTAACAAGGGGGGCAGTCTGAACACTAAACCAAACACTAAACCCATTCAGCAAAGGTCTACTGAAGAAAACAACAACTACACAGATAACAAAGAGGCTAGTGCAAATGTAAAGCTCTGAACATGTGGCCTGCCTGACTTCGCAAAGCTCCCCTCCCCCACCTTTAAACAAAGACAGACAAGCAGACTGTACAAGTACGGCAGGCATTACCCTTTTTGACCACCAGGGAGGGATTTTTTTAAAAATCATTTTTGGAGAAGGCTAAAGTCAAATCATTACAGACTTAGTTGAGTCAGTCTAAGTTGAGTCGGTTGTCTTACAGTGCTCTCAGTTTACCACCATGTCTGACAGGCCTGGGTTCAAAGTGAGAATGTAGTGGGCTGTAACTAGGACTGTCACAGTTTTAAAATAAAGACCAAAACCGCGATACAAACATCTAGGGTCTCGTGTCGCGGTTCCAGAAGATACAACCACAGTATCCTCCCTAAACCCCAACACGCTGCCACTGCTGCTGAAGCATCCTGTTGAACATTGAGATTTCTGAAGATAATCCTTCATGGTCTTCTCTCTACCGTTAATTCATTTGGTGAGTTAATAAAACCCAGAACATTTCCAACTTTCTTTTGTTCACCCCAAAAACAAATCAAAGTCCTAATGTATGAACCCTAACCATGCCTCAAAAATCGAGGTTAGAACCGAACCGTTCGAAGAAGCGCTACAACTCTAGCTGTAGCATATTTTGGTTCTCCATCTTAGTGATCCACGACGGCAAGACAGCACCACACCTGGTGATACAGGTATACAGCAGAGATTAAACCATGCTAAATGCAGTTTACCACGACTACAGATTACAGCAATACGATCAAATATTCTGTACCAAATAATCTCAGCAACTCTGACAAATAATTACAGATAATTAATGGTTTAAGAATTGCAACTTGAGCTGACCATACTGGAGAAATGCGAAGTAGTCGACTCCAGGCATTCTGATTCACCAGTCAATAACCGAGAGTTACTTAAGCAGCAACAGCTATTCCAGACTGTTTCTGTAGGCGAACATAGCAACTGGGAGAAAACAATCTTTCTATTGCGAAGAACGCAAGGTATCCCACTATTCAGCCAAACTACACAGCCCACTTGGTCTCTTGCTATAATTTATAGCTAATCGCAACACAAACACTACATTACATAATATTACATCATACTTAGTTCCGGCCTTGGAACGTGGTGGACTGAGAAGCATTTCATGTATGCAGATATCGTCATATCCATATAAATAGGTATCCACTCTTTTTTGGACAAGCCTGTTTGGAAAACGACTATGACAACAAGAAGCAGCGCAGAAAGCCTCTACGACAAATCCGGATTTCTCCCACTGTAACCCACAAACAGAGGGGCAAATCTCTCGGGTTTTTAAGGGCCGACTTATTTCTATTTTTGACACATTTCATCACACTGTGCTGAGCTACTGCGGTTAAACGTTTGGTCAAAATACGGATAAACTAGCCAAAAACGGATGAGGAGAAATGGCTGAGGTGGTGAGGAATGAACTGTAAAATTATAAAAAGTGTTTGTAGCGTGTTGTTCTGTGTATTCAGTTTGACATACTAAGCTACTACTATTGTTTTTACATGTAAAGTGCGGAGCTATATAACTGCGATATCCTGAGTATTGCGATACCATATTTCATGATATATAGTGATTTATTATCTAAGCCGAATTTCATCCCCAAAGGAATCTAGTGCCCTTAACATCCTCACATCGCAATCCCCTTAGCTGTACTCACGGAAAGTAATACGTTTGATTAGTCGAGTACCAAAAGTTGCATTTGCAGTTCATATAAAAACATAACAATGCTTGGCGTCCATGAATCATACAACATTGCCATGAAAGCTATCACAATAATATGCCGTATATTTTTCCCAGTAGCTAGTTCTCCCAAGCTATTGGCTTTGAAGTTCGTAGTTTATGTCTTTACAAAAAGACTCAACATTTATAGTGTAGATGTCCTGGCGATTCTTCGGATTAATTCATTTTTAGCAATACAATTACATTAATATCCATTACTGAATATAAACAGTGAAACTGGCATTAGTTGGTGGCATACTTGCAATAATACATTTGAGGTCATAATATACCATATTATTGCCACCTGGCAGTATCTCATGGGAGCGCTCCCTCTTGTGTAATATTGCTATTAATGATTGAATCCTGGAATAATAATAGCTGTGACCAGACTAGACCAGGCTATAGGATCAAAATATAAGATTATAAAAGACACAAACACATATAGCCTCTTAGACACTGCAGCACAGTTACAATAGCTACTGTATTAGTTAACATGCCACCACTAATACCAAGCCTGGGTTCCTCTACTGCTTCAGGGTGTAATCCAGGAGTGTTAACTGTGGAGCAGTGGAGGGACACAGATGTATAAAGTTCAGTATTTAGACTTTTCTAACGTGCATTAATGAAGTGATGAGTGATACTGTAATTAGCCGAGTTTAATAAAGTGCGCTAAATCAGGGGAACTCTGCAGACTGACATCGTCATAAGATGCAGTAATGCATGAATCACTCTCATTAATAAACTAATAGGAACTAATTGTTAGTTTGGCTTTTGATTAATGCCATTTCTGGGATGTAATGAGCAATAAAACAAAAACTTTGAGGTCATTAAGCAAATAACAGCTAGCAAACCGCTGTAGCAGAAAAAAATAGCTCTTTGTTCAGTTGTTGGCCAATAAGGAGGCGCTGCTGCTGTAACCGGTTTAAACCTGTCTGGGCCAGTTTCTTCTTCACTGAGAGAACAGGAAGCTCACTTTACATCTCTCTACTGAATTCCTTTTTACAATTAAGCCACGTTTATTTGTTCACAATCTTGTGAATTTTTTTGCATGGGGTCTCATTTTTACACATCTCTCACTTTTCCCAAGACGAGATATATATCAGTCTTGGATGGTCGTGAAACCCCTCTGAATCCACTGCACAAAACTGCTAAAAGCTCCAGGGAAAGTATTAAAAATGCAAAGCGCTTCAGGAGCTCTTTTTGTACTGTAGTGAAAACTTGCTGTACTGGTGAAAATAGGCAGCTTCTGTGCGCACTGGAATGTGCACATCATGCTTTGACTGTGAACAATTCCCCTCCATGTTTATTCCAGACTTTCCTGCAATAACACAAAATGGCCACCAACGTAGCTGGCATGCTAAAGCATCACTGGCTCTGCATATCAATATCTCTGATCACTCAGAAGGATTTTCACTAGCTGGGCAAGAGCATGTTTTCCAGACTAGACTACACGCAGTGCTTTCTCTGGGTGTTTAAGCTGTGTTAACAGATCAGAGTTACGATGGTGGTCTATCCCACCCACACTTCTCAACCCAGTCCATCAATGTTTAGAAAAGAGGTTTCACACCTCCACTGAGGAAGCTTAACCCTTCTTTAGAAATACAAACACGTCAAGGGTTCTTCAGTAGAGACAATGATTCCACATAGAACCATGGCCTATTCTATCCAGAACCTATAAGGGTTCTTTTGTTGTTACAAAACTTGACATCATAACAAAAGGAGCTCTCTTTTCGGGGTTATATAAAAAACATACTTCACACATTTTTTATAAATCTGAAAAACCATTTCACAATTTTTTTGTTTAAAATGAACTAAAATGATCAACATGTAATGTAAAGAGAACAGTGTTGACAGTGTGTCAAAGGCATCTATGTATTGTGCTGCATAGATATGAGCTAATGTTAGCATGCTAACTAGCTAGCACCAGCCTGTCCTGTGTCGTAACACCACTTTGTATCTCAATAGGCAAAGGTGAGTCACTGTAATGTTAAATCAAATCAGCCCAACACGAGAGGATTAAGAAGTAGCACTACCCTGACGGCGTATTGTAATCTCCATTACCATGAAAATGACCGTGGCCAGCCGCCACCACGTATGACGGCAAACAAAAGGTATTGTTTGTAACTGACGTTTCCACCTAAACTTGCAAGGTTTCCTCTACACTGGTAAGAACTGAAGGTGCATCTTCTGATGATATGTTGCCCTAGTTGTTTGGAGTATGAATTTGATATGTTGCGATGTTCTAAATATTTCTAATTTAAACATGAAAAAGTTTCTGTGAGTGTTTAAAAATGCTTCTATATATAACCATTGTCTTTAGTATAATCAATATTACTATATATAATTCTCTAACCCAAACAGTTTTCAAATTAGCCTTGCTGCTCATATTTCTTAAAATTCTGTTATTTATTGAAAGTATAACTTGAAATGTTTATTTGTGTTTTCTTTTTTTGAGGACTTTAGCATTTGTATTGTTAATATAGCTATAGTTCATACTTTCTATCACAGACAATGGAAGTAATAAAATATGCCCAGTGTGCATCCTGGTGCTGGACGTAAAAGCTAAATCATATCTGTCTAAAAGGACAATATTCCAGAAAGTACCACAATAATGACTCTCCTCAACGGAGTAACATCAAAAACCAGTATTGGTCCTACAACATATACAGTAATACAAGTCTTCCCAGTGTTTCTGAAAGACAGCCCATATTTAAAACATCTATATGTGGACCTACCACTACATGCGATTAGCACTAACTTACAGCGATTCATTTTTAAATAAACAGGAACATGTAGAATACTGATCCTTCTCAATCATAAACGCCAAACAGATTCACACAGCAAGAAAGACCCTGATGGATTGATCTTCAATCATAACGACAGGCCTTGCTTTCGATCTTCGCTCTAGTTGGACCGAGAGAGAAAGCGCATGATAAAGCGTGGTGACGCAAGCTGTCAGCCAGCCGTCACGCTGGACACGAGTGAAAAATAATACGTGGGAGGAGTGTTAAACCAGACTACACTGCGCGGTGGGCTAAACCCACTAAGGTCTCATTGAAACCTGCTTCAAAATCTGTGTAAAGCATACCTGAACTAAAGCGTACATCTGTGGCAAGGCTGTACAAAGCCAGATTCTAACCAGATGCTGTTTGTTAGCAATTTACCAACCTATGAAGATGAGGTGTTCTTTCCCACACCATCACATGTTCACCACATGTGCTAAAATTATAACTGTAATAACAAAGTAAACCCATCCTAAATGAATTATGAAAAAGGAAAAGACATGTTACAGGCTAACATGAAGATGAAAGCACGCACAGGAAAATGCAGGGTGCAGGAGCACAGCCAAACTGTGCACCGAGGACATGCACAGTTATGCCCCTCCCCTTTGTGAGCACAGTGAATGCAGAGGAGCCAGTGGAAAATTACTGGCCGACGGACTGTACCATTTTAGATAGGTTAATGGGTGCATCAAGCTCTACCAAGTTCAACAGTGGAAATAAACTAACCTAAATATCGTTCACTACACCAGGTACACTAAAGCAAATGCAAGAAGATGAAACTCAGAAGACATTTCCATATGAAAACCCCTTGTTAACACAGATTCAGGGCCTAACGTGTAGAGATAAAGACATACACTGTTTATGGGTTAGTGATACCCAAAGTAGTTAAACAACGAAACTAAAGAAAGGCAGAAAGAGAGAGAGTAAGAATGAGAAAAAGAGAGAAAAAAAGAGAGAGAGACTGAGAGAGAGAAAGAGGGAGGAAGGGAACACCCAGATCCATGTGTTACTAGAATAGACTAGCAGAATCCTTTATAGGAGGCAGAATAGCTGAAGCAGGGGTGCACTGAGGTAGCAAGCCAATACAGCACTAACACCCATATGTTACACTTTATCAGCTGTATGTGTTTGACTAGCCACGCCTAGGGGTTTGGGCAAAAAGGCAAAGAGAAAACAGAGAGCTGAGATCGCTTATAGATTTACCGATAGTTATTAATGAAGCAGAGTTTATCGCTTTTTCCTTCCACTGTGTATGCTGAAGCATTCTGTGCACAGCCATCGTCTAAAACACCAGCCGTGGTTTTACTTCATTTAAACACTTGGCAGTTAGCTGTTGCTAAGGGTCGCATCGTAATCCACAGTTGGCTATATACAGTTTAATTTAACGCATAGAAACTTTCACGTCAAGGCCAATGTGTTTTTTGCTAAACACACAGAAAACACAATGAGGCTGCAATGGCGGAAATGAAGCCATTGTGTCGTAATGTCTTCTAGTATGTGTGACTTAAAGATCCAGACACTGGCTAACATCCCATTCTGTTAAAAAAGTCACTCAGCAGCCTCACAAAAATATAACGTTGTTTACAGTACACAATGCACAAGTAGTGGCACGTTTGAAAAATGGCATTAAAATGTATTCGTTTATGTGTTTAAGTTCTTTATACAGACTACATATGTAAAGGAAGGTTACACTCACAGCCTGTTAAACATTTCTACAGGGGATAGCGTTTGTGGTTGCAGTTTTACAGTGTTAAAGAGCACGTACTCCAACTGACATACAAGTTCGCAACTTTTGTGAACAAAGACAGCCTATGATAAAATCTTGAAATGCATTTGCCGCTATAGTCAATGGTCTGTGTAGGTATGGGCCATAGCTACCGCATTTTAAGTTAGCCACAACCATTTGGAATGCATCCTGATCCTGTCTGGCTAGCTACTTGTCCATGTTAAAGCCCATTGGAATAGCAGTTTTAATTGGCCTATTCTGCAAACTTTGAAAAGGAAATTTAAAAAAATTATATTTATTTATCAGATTTATAGGCATGTTTGACAGCACAAAGCACCTTTTTGCTGTAGCCTCCTGGCAAATTTGGCCATCCTACATGATGCATCATTTACACCAGTTACAAGTAAGTAAGATCAGAAGATGCCATATTGTCTTGCACCATAATCAGGAATGAAGCACGTATAAACATATACGCACAGTCTCCCCGGCATCATCTCATTGTGCCATTCAATAAAGACATAAGGCTTATGAAGATGGCATCTTATCACTGAGCACCATAACAAAGTCATTTGTTGCCTACAATCAACTAGAGCTCAATTCGCCATCTCACAGATGGAGGGATGGTTTACATGATATTACCTGTTGACTTAAGCCACTGATTATGATTCGCAGGTGTTAGGTGACGTACACTTGGTAGTTATCTCTTCGGAAAATTTGTTCAGCTGCCTTAAAATGCCAGGCTGAGTGGAAGCTTGGAATGATTGCCTTGCGAATCAAACATGTTTCCTACAAAGAAGCTCATGGTAGCTACTCAACCTTAAACTTGGAAGACTGTTGCACCGTCAACGTTTTCAAATACTTGAGTCCACATCCAGGACCAATTCTAGGCTCATTCGGGGAGAGGCTCATTATCACTGGTTTCCTTCCACACACCAGAACTCCATCTGAAGTGTGGATCAGTTGAGCATTTCTATGCTTCACTTTTCTGCAAGCAGGTTTGCAAACTGGTAGGCGCTGGTAGGTTTCATCCAATTGCAGTTTTTACTGATGCTCAAGTCTTTGCAATATGAACCAATCACAGAACCTCTGTGCAGTGGACAGCACCAGAGAGAGACTCCCAAACCACCGATTTCAGGAGGACCTATGATCGGTTCTCTGTTTTCAAACTTGACCAAACTTACCAGAGCAAGCAGTCCTGGGTCTAGAAAACAGTTCTAATGTGAAAACACGCTAAGAGACAAGGTTCCGTTGAGGTTTGGTAAACAAGGGTTCTCTCACTCAACACGGCAAGTGTTAGTTTTATAGTTCATCGTTCCTACATTTATGTCCAGAACTCCAGACAGTCAGGTTGATGTTTTTAGAAGGCCTGCAACAATATTTTGAACCATAGCGAACTGTCATGCATGCACTGCATGATCTCTGTTCTGAATTCTACACCTCCAAATAAGCTTGAAGAGAAGCAGAGGTCCCATTGTCACTCAAGTGTCCTCTCTGGGAGGTATCTTGTCCTGAGGCATTGAAAATCCAATTTCCACTTGATGCTAAAAAAACTGACAAACACAACTATATCCCCACAAATGTGAACTTGGCCTGTCCCTGAAGTAGCTCAGAATGGCTTCTCTTCATCCTGATGCTCCTGCGTTCTACTCAGATCCTTGAAAGTGAATGTATGAATAGTGCCCAGCTCTTTGAGTACCTGGTTACTGCCCATCATCATAGCCATCTTAGCGGTTACACTTCGGCATGGACTACTCTGGACAACCAGTACCTACATGGCGTGATAAAAATACTAGAGCTCCGATGCGAGCAAGAAGGATAGGCACAGCAATCCTACCCCATAGGGTTTGGAATTTTTCGGTCTTTTGCCCCAGATAGGCAGGGATTGATTCTGATAAGTACTATGTCAGAGTAGTTGCCATTGACTGCATCCAGGGGTAATTGTTGCCAGATTGTTTTTTCTGTCTAGTTTTCCTGTCAAAGTTGCTTTTCAAATTCCACGTGCCCCCCATAGCCGCTTTTTCATCAAGTTTAGTTATCCAATAGAGCTTGCCCATAAGCCTAAATGCGTAGTCGCATTTGAAGCAAACATGGTTATTGAACATAGCCACGTCAGTCGCTTTACTTTCCTTGTGAAGCTTTTACTGGCAAAGGGCGTACTGAATGTCGGTTCGATTAACAAGGCTCTTGTCCTTCAGACTTGTGCTCATCTCTATGATTCTCCTGTAGTCCTGAATTACGCTGACTTTAGTAATGGGAAACACTTCAGTAACGGTCAAGGTGGTGATGCTCGGACAATCGTCCAGCCACGCATGCATAGTATCCTTTTGTATTAATATGCCGAAACCCACCTGAATCACACAACAAATCACAGTACTTCTTTCACTAGCACCTACACACATTCAGCAAGAACGATACTACCTACTTCTGGATGATTATTTCAGGACAAACTACAGTTAGGAGATTTTTATTCTACCACTCTTAAGGCGTGCCAACAGGCCAACCAGCTGCCAACTCGTAAACCATGTCACAAACATAATCTACGTAAAGCAAACCTGTCAAAGCTAGGTGTTGTCTTGCCCCCATTCCACAGAGTGATAGGCCATAGAGCGAAATTAGTTGTACCACAGGGTGGCAGGAATCTAACATATGCACATGTTGAACCAAACCCTGTTCTTATAGACCAACAGCTTATAAAGCACTATGCCACGGATCCTAGAAGGCATGGCCCCATAACCTTTAAAATATGCTATGCAGGCCTCATTCTCGGGCTCGCCCACGGCTTAGCTTTTCAGCTGTTATACAATTATTACGTGATACTGCCTTTACATTTGTTCCAACACTTCACTTCTATTTCTTTACCTACACTTCTCATCAGTAACCCTCCTGACCACAATATACATTTGTAAGACGCTTGATCTGCAGTAATATGTCATTACAAGCATGTAGCCATGACTGGGCGCTGTAGAACAGACCGACCTGTAGCCCCGCCCTTGTATTCCATTGCCAATGCATGGCTACCTAAACGGTTCTTCTCAGGTATATCAATGGGCCGTAATACATGAGTTATGAGTAGACCCTCAGTAACTTAACACACAAGTTATACTTACAGATGTGTCATGGACAGTTATTAAGCAATATGACAACTTATGGACTTTTCCGAGACGCAGATCGCGACCTGTGAACTAATTTACCCCCATTGCTGGACTAAGCAGGACAGGAAGAGATAAGGCACCCTATGACCCTAATGCACTTTTACATAGGAAAGTGGCTCAATGGTAAAGGCCTAAAGGAATAGATAAGAGAATCAAGAATAGCTATGCCGAAACTAATTACAAGAACGATCAATGCGACGCCGCATCAAAAGTGTCGAAGAATCTTGTCTGGATCGGCTAGCTGGTTTTAACCTATGCAAACTTTCAAGGGTCAAGCTGAGAAAACCGTGTATTGTTAGATTCCAAAAGACCAGACTCTATCCCTTCAAAAAAAGATCGGACAATCCTGCCTCCATTCCTGCCTTTCCTAGACTTACGTCACCCCACAGTGGCCTTTTAATATAACCAACCACATGTCCTTATGACAGCCGGGAGGTCAAGACATGAACCGTGCCAAGACATGACCCTGAACAAGGGTTCCCCGACCCACCACCCACAATGTATGTACCACCCAAACCTCATAGCAATCACACGTCACAGACACTGACCCCCCCCCCTGACCCCCTATCCCCCCCCACCCCCACCCCCTTGCCCAGCGACGCAGCATTCTCTATCCCCCCCCACCAACTGCTCATCCATCCCCCCCGCGCACATTGAGTACGTCACGTTTTCATATAGAGCCTACCCCACCCCTTCCAAGGCAAGGTGTGAATCACTGCCCCATTAGTTGTCGTGTGGTTACTTTACTGACTCGGGGGCCATGCTAAATGCTAGATGGGTGGTGTCTCAGCTTTACAGATGGGCTTAAACTGCAGTAGAGAAATTCTTTCTTGTTTCTCTGACTTTTCTTTCCGTGGTGCACGAACGCGAGACAATAGGCAAAAGTGAGTTGTTTCCAAGAATTTTGATCACATTCAACAGACAAATCACCAAACACTACTGACGATAAAATCTTCGCACAGTTCCCAGAGTTTCACATTGCTGGCAGTAGGGGAATCGATTGCTCCTATGAGGTCAGAATATGAACAAGATATTGCGCCCCATTACATCCCCACTAGTTTTTCTTTGAAGCGAATTCTAGGCACCATGGACTTTTACACACTAAAAGCAGGTGGTAACAAGGTGCCAGTCCAGTAAAATAAACCACGTGAAGGGGGCTGCCAGATGCCAGTGCGACTAGGACTTTTTTTTCCTAGAAAACAATAGCTTCTATAATAGTCAGGGTCAGCTAAATGCCTCCCATGTTCCCCAAGCTGTGTGGAAAGAGGTGTACCTGATAGAGTCACGGTATACAATGCCAGTCAAAGTTAGTGAGCTATACCCTCTCCGTCGCAAAACTTACATGCTTAGCAGCTCGACCCTGAAATATGCTAACCGAGGGTCGAAGTGGATAGGCTAGGTAATGCATTGTCCTGAGAGCCTACATTGTTACTCGGCCAAAGCGGTTACTGCCACGATGCTACCCACAGACGTGTCAACTGTAATGCGACCCTACGGCAGTTGAAACAGGTAGTGAGGCGGCTGTAACGGTCCAGTATGTGCGGTCATACTGATACTGGTAGGTCATTTCCAAAAAGAAGAATGATTTCGTGGAGTCCAGATGAGTTCGACCTCATTTTTTTTTTTTAGCTTTGGGTTCAGTTACAAACAGTGATAGTTCAAGTCTCTTATCTCCGGCTACCGTGCGCAAGTCACTAGACATGTTGCCGTGATTAATATTCTGATAGCTTGCTCTCGACATGTCTGTAGATAAACTGTCTAGACACCCAGCTAAGCTCTAGCCCAGTATTTTGTCGCCTTATTGCGTCTAAAAAATGGTATTTGTCGCCTTTTGGGAAACAGATCTTTCTACGTACCTGACCATGAAGGACCTGGTATGGGGATGATTGCAAGGCCTACTCCCAGTGATTACCACCTAGTCACAGATGCTCAGACAAACACCTTTTTTTTTTTCTTTACAATAGACGCCCTTTTTTTTTGCCAGCATAGTCAATGCAAAGTATAAGCCGTAAATTATCAGACTAATGCCTAATTAATATTGATCCGTTTTTTTTTTTTCTTGCATAGTATGCTACATCTCTAACCATCCGCAGACCGTCCTGACAGATAACTCATAAATGTACTATTAGACATTAATTCACGACATTACATTCTACTTTAATTACGCATGACTTTTTAAACATGCCGTATTGCAGGATCGATCTCGTTTATGTGCACAAAAAAAACAACTATGCCTCTGCTACATAAAGACTCATGTTGAGCTTTTATTACTTGTATGGTCTACTAACTCAATCCTACGAAACTCAGCACTAGGCGAGAAAACTTTAAGGATTACCACACGCTAAGCAAGCTCACCGGGTATCCACAGGAGCGTTTAACTTAAACGATTGAATTTAGACTCTACCAGTCTACATTCACTCGCTGTCCTATTAGTTTTTGGAATCAAGATTGTATGACGCGGAAGAATCAGGTACGAATTCCCCATCACCAATCCCACATGATTCCACCATCAGAGCCCAAATATTTCGGACTACTTCAAGTTAACAGTGAATTTAGCTTCTTTGACTGTAAGTAGCTTTAGCTAGTTCGGATAGTTAGGATGATAAAGCTTTTTTGCTATAATTTCTGTTTGATTATCTGCATTGCCATTAATATTGCAAGCATGCTATTAAAAATGTCGGCTACGAATAGCTAGCTACTTATAAATCACTCGGTCGTTTGATTCTGCCTCACTCACTACCAAGATATAAAAGACATACAGAACGCAGCGATTGCCTTTGCTCATACAGGGCCGAAAAATTCGATTATTGCAGCAATGTACAGAACCTCTCTTGTGTATGTATAAGCTTTCATCTTGCGGATGAGAAAATATAAAACGACAATGCCCAGTTAACACGCTCTAAGCGACATTACTATAAATCAATATTCCCAAAAAAGCTAATTGTCTGCCAGTGAGTGGTCTCGCAAGTGTTAGCCCTCGGACCGCTAGCCCTGCACTAACATATAGCGACTACCAGTGGCAATAAGCCAAATATTAAAGAGCCTCGTTGCGGACCATATCCCCTTTAGTATATGAGCTAAGCCGGTTCTTATATGAGGTGGTGCTTCATTGTTATAGCAACCCATACCTCTTTGTGTATTTATGTTTTGGTATAAGCACTTGTTTCGATATGTTAAGCACAGCATTTGGTTTTGTTTTTTTTTTTTATTTTTTTCTGTCGACGGTCGGGAGTTGGTGCATAACGTTAAGCTAAGCTAGATAGCTAACATCTAGAGCCCATTTTCTATTCTAAAATTCTCATGCCCCCCCAAAAAGAAATAATGATGAACAATTAAGTGTCTAGTTTTTAACGCCCAGATCGTAATTAAAAAGAAAAAAAAAAAACCCAAAATAAAAAAAAAAAAAAAAAAAAAAAAAATGACAAGATGGTGTTACTTACGACTCTGCAAGCCCTAACTTAGGACCCATATTTCCTGTTCATTCTTTCTCATCACCAGTGAAAAGAGAGATCGTATGACGAACAGCGTGACAGTAAGGATTTTAGAGACTCAAGCCTCAATCAACACACACGAGTAGCCTCTAACGCTTTAAGGGAAAGGTTTTTTTATACACAGCTTAACACAGAGCCATTTTCTTTTCTCTCTGCTATCGCAAGGAACGAGATAGAAACAGCTATCGTAGTTGTTTAGACCTATATTTGACGCAACGAAAGCACTTCAGCCAAGCGCAGCGTCCTTGGACGAGCCAGCTGGACGTGTAGGCAAAACGGTCAATGATTGCGTCGTCACAAATGTTTAGCCAGAACATTTTGAAAGCAGTTTTAAACCCCCCCCCCCCCATCCCCCCCCAAAACCACCCTCCTCCTCCCCAAAAGCCAGTTTTAGCTTTTAAGCACAAGACAAGCTTTTATAGCCGATCTCCAAACATGATGATAATTCATATGAGGATATAGGTCCGGGGGGGGGGGAATTTGGTTTTTGGGGGTAGCCCGAGTGAGCCCCTAGATAATAAACTTAAGCCCCGCATCGTAACCCAATCTCCATAGTTAGCGGAGAAGAAACAATATTTTTACCTTAAAGATTTGCAATGAATAGATATCATTTGACATAAAATCTTGTAACTACAGTAAATAAGTTACTGACATAAGAATTATACATATATATCACTATTATTATAATAATTATTAAATATAATATTATATATAGTATCTATCATATATTATATAAGTAAATGGCAGTCAGGTTCTGTAGCACAATGCCCCATTGTCCATTAAACATCTCCCAGTTAATACAGTAGTTATCACTAAATATAAATTCATATAAAGATTTTACATACCATATCATTATGTATAGTAGAAGGTTTGTTTACTTTTTAACTTTACTTAGATTTATTATTTTATTTTTTTAAAGTCAAGAGCGTGTTCCAGGGCCTGGGACTAATTCACAGATCAGTACGACCGGGTAATTTCTGCTACTTCAGATCTCTCTTCTCAAAAAACTAGCGCGCTTCTACTCTTAAACTTAAACCAGCTACAACGAGGCTTACGAGCGGTCAAAAATCCTGGACCACGGCTGGAAGGCCCTGTGTTGGTCGAGAGCTCAGCAGCCCAAGACAAAGCTAAGGCTGCCGACAGTGCAAGAACGTGACGGTGAGCCCGACTGGTAAAACAATGAATGAACGAATTCTTAGGAGCCCCGCCGTACGAATGTCAGCGAACCTGTAAATAAAGACACTCACCCAGTAGTTTTTTCACGTCCGCCGCCAGGCTGGTGCGCGTGTTTGCCATGCCCAGCACCAGGAGCAACAAGCGGACAGTAAAACCCGGAGGATAGACGCCCAGAACGCCGCCCCACGCACTTATTTGATTTACATTCAGCCGATTCGATATCACCGTTTACGAAATATGGCGTAAAGCGCGCTCGTGCTAGCCTAGTTCCCCAGCGTGAGTCGCCTACCAGCGCCCGTGCTAGACGCCGTGTGAACTGAATCAGAGACAGGCCTGTCACTCGAGCCCGCACAGTTTGACTGACTAGTACTACGGTGACGGCCACCTATGTGCAGTCCTGTGTCTGTAGGCTGAAGTGAAACAGCTCTATGAGCCAGGGGCGGTCTCAGGCCCCTGATATCAAAGCTACAGAAAGGGGGCAAGTGAGGGTGTAAATGGTTAGACTAGGAGCGCGATTTCGCAGGAACCCGCCAGTGAATATGAAAAAAAAAGAGGCGCTGAGAGGAAATAAGGAACCTCCCTCACGCGCCCGACGAGGACCAGCAGAAAAGCAAGAAGCGCACGATGCTACGCTGCAACCTGCTACTGCCCGAGTGTCAGTGTGAAAGTTAGTGGCCTAGAAGTGAAACAGTCTTCAATTTGATACCACTGGACGGACAGTTTAATGCTGGTGAGCTTTGATGGCGCAAAGCTAGGCTGCCCACACTTTCGCCCTTAGGTCCTAATAGTCCTCAACATGGCCGAGCCAGTCAGAGATGTATCATTTTAGTAATAGGCCACTACTGTGTGCAAGCGACACTTTATACCATGCCCCTTGTATTTAAATGTAAATCCCACCGCCTGACTATTCATGTGTTCTATGCGTAGAGCCGCTTAGTGCATTAATGTGTAAAATAAGATGTGGCCACAAAATACTATCTTTGACGCCCACACAATACCTATATCAAGACCAAAGTTTACATCTCATAAGCGACAATAATCTACACTATTGCGGGCGCCCCACCAATACTATATCAAGGCCCAACAGATTCACAGTACTGCCATACAACAATTATTCAATATTCTGTGGCCTACTAATTCCGTCTATGAGCAGCCACCAATTGCCCCCCCCCCTACATATGAAGTGACAATTAACTCAACATATATCTAGTGCCGCCATCCCGACCGCGTTACTAACATATAGCCATCATTTACCCCTTTATTGCCAGCGCCATTCGCATATTAATATCAAGGCCCACAGTTTCCCACTAATATGAGCGTTAATTACTATCCTGCAGCCCCACCAATAGTACTCCCCAAAAATATACTGAAGCCACAAATCAAACTATTACCCTAAGGCCTACACTATTACTATATTTTACTTGACCAGCCCAATTTCTTCATATTGCTATATCCAGACGGCCACCATTATTACTATAATGAAACCCAGCAATAAGTTACTATATGTAAGATAATCGTATTCCTAAATTGAGCGCCGACCGTAGTCCCAGCATATTACTATTTTAAGCGTCACCCTAATTTATAAGCGACATGCTTATTGTGGGCCCTAACTATATATAGAGGGCACAAAGTAATTCGTATTGACACAATGATTTATGAAAGACCTATAATGCAGTATCACTTAACTTGTGGCGCCCATCACGAATTAATTTGTGAACCACGCCCCATTAAAGCCCATTTCGTATTTTTTATGAAGTCGCCTCTGCACACCTCATTCATTAGGAGGGCCCTCCTAGTTTACAGCCCTAGATTATAAGCTACTTTCACTTCTTTTAAGCTATTGCTATAGCGATTTTTTTCCCGAATCTTCCTCAACAAACTAACCCCACCTTCCCGATCCAGCCCCATCACCCTTCCCCCCTCATCTCTCTTCTTCTCTCTCACAACTCTTCCTTTCTCTCTCTCGTGCCCCGACGCGCGCGCTCTCTATAGCTGAATGCTCTAACTCACAGCTCCATACTACGACCAGCGCCCTGACCCACCCACCAGACAGCGACGACGCCCATACAACACAGACACAGCGATCGGTGATGAAGTGGAGTCCTAGCCTGCGTAAGTCGTAAGGAAGAAACAGCACGACTCCATTGTGTATCATGCAGAAGAGAATAGAGACTGATAGTCCTTTTAGGACGGCGGGATAAGGAGGGGGTAGGGTAATCAAAGATCGATGAAGTTGTGCCAGGACGGTGGTCCGGATGAGGCCGCGGGTGCGTGAGGCGCGGCTCGTGGCAGCGCAGAACCGTAATTCAGCGCACATTGTTCACACAGGATATGCTTTCGCCCCACGCCCTATTTATCTAAATTAAGAAACTATTCCTCCACTTCCTCCGCCCTTTTTAAAAGCGAGAACACACAATACGCTGGGACTAGCAGATGTGGGCTTAAGACCGAGTAAATATAGACAATCAATTGTAAAATAGAAATTCTATAAAAACAATTTTTCTTGTTAGCATCACATGGCCATATAGGCTCTCATTAGTATTCATTCACATTAGCTACTAGGAAGTCCTATGGTTTAAAAGAGTTGGTTTAATATATATAATAGACACTGTTCCCACTGCATCGGTAGTAGCTTCTCAGTATAAATTATATCCTGTTTTGTATTTTTAGATTTTCTTTTGTTTATTTCTCGTTTTTGCGTGCGGCCTAAAAATACCAAGCCTAGATTAATGGGCAGCAACAACAGCGGGGCCCAAACATATTCAATCTAAGATGAATAACATACCAAAATAAACAATGACCCAGTATTTGTAAATAGGCGATCCATAATAGTTGACAAAATGAACAGTATATATTTGAACACGTATTGAAATCGAACCACCTATTGCTCTAATACAGCCCCAGGGGCGAAAAGGAAACAGTCAGCCCCATTTTGTTATTCAAGGACCACATGATGCCTAGGAAGCGAGCCTTGATGTCTCATCCTGCTGCTCAAAGGTCCACCGTTTCGTCTACTATGCAGTTCCACCTAGCCCCACCTAACTCTCAGGGGATTTCACACACGGAACAATGATATAATGTAGAACTGAGAATTAAAGTTCATCCATTCATAGCTTCAACAGTATTCCAAGATAAGTAGCCCCTATCACTTATCACAATGTCATTTGCTCTCGTGCCCATATTCAAGCCCAAATCACACGCATCACATGGTTTGCAGAGAGGATGGTGTACTGAGCAGATCCCGAGACTCTCTGGGATGTTACCCATTAGCTAAGTGGAGGGTCAGCTCTTGCAACAGCAGCCCTACATGGACTGTCAGTTATATTGAAACCAGTACCTCACATTATGCACACTTCTCAGTCTATAAAATGCCCAGCCCTGCGCCACGCAGCAGGACTTGGTTGCTTATCCGGACCAAGGAGAACCTACAGACTAGAAAAGCGCATGGCCAGAATTAGAGACACTGAATAAGACATATAAATAAACACAGCAGTAAATAAAAGGGTACGCGTGAGCCATAAAACGACTACAAAGGTAAGAGGGGTAGCGAGGCTGAGGGACGTAAAACAGTAAGCGTCTACAGTCCCAGCAGTCACAGTCTTCTCCATTTCCCTCGTCTATTTTGTCCTGGACCTCTCGCTCAGGACCTCCGCCCCCTGCTGCGCCCTCTCCGAGAGGGGCGAGGCGCTGCCAAGCCCTCCACGATAAAGCCAGACATCCGGCTGAGAGGAGGTGAGGAAACCGCAACAGAAACGAACACGTGAAGACTAGAAAACACAGTAGGGGCGCAGAAGACGGAGTATAACTAGTCGGCTGTACTGCATTGACAGAATAACAGAAAACACATCCAGAGGTATTCGCGAAGTGCCCCCATTGCTCAAGGACTCAGTCACCACACAGACCATACATTTCCGTTTTTTGGGTGTTTTCCCCTAGCTATTCCTGCTAGTACAGCTATCTGCTCAATTATTAAATCATCGCCCGTGATCCTAACTATTATAATCAACAGAGCGAATTGATTTTTTGGTGACGCTGAAAGCCCGTGAAATTAGCCACGTTATATACCGCAAGTTAAGTAAGCCCTATTTAACTCGTGTCTACTTATTGTATATTCTGATTTTATATGATCTACTTCAGAGTCAAATTAGAATACCTTTTGTGCATTTGACTGTAAAATTATCACACTATACATACAAAAGCAGCCCCCCAATGGTTTGTTTTTGTTTTTTTTTTTTTGACACAATAAATCTGAATGTGACCCCCCCTACTCTTTAATCACTGATAGGTTTGTCCAGATCTGAAATAAAAGCCTCCTTCTTACTCTCAGCGCCTCAGCCGACAACACCGCTGTACAAAGAGAGCAAAACATTTCACATATGGAATTTGATGTCTGTGAGATACATATTTTAATAAGTATCTTATTAATAATTTTAGTGCTTTATAACAATGAACCGTCCTACACGAGTCATTCTCACGACCAACAGCGCCAACATCGCATAAGGAGCTTATTCAGCACAGTGAGCTGCTGAGGGGTGGGCGGGCGGACTTCGCCTCTAAGTCCTAGCCCTTGTACAGCAGCCCCTGTGCGCACGCTGCAGCGAACAGCATGTGCCTGAGTACAGATGCCTGCCATGTCCGCCCCTGCTGCGACCACTTTGTCATAACACGCAACAGCTCTCCTACTGCCCCCTGCTTGATACATGCCAGCGAATATAAGTGTGTAACTTAGTGTTCCTGTCGCGGTTATCTATAAGGAAATCAAAGCCAGAGACAGAAAGCGTGCATGCCGCAAAAACACGTTATTAAATAAAAATGCCTAATAAATAACACATGAAATCAATACTTTCCAATAATACATAAAAAATGTATTAATTAATATCTCAGAAGATAGCATAATGAGCGAAAACCAATTCAAATGTAAATAAAGGAGGGTATTTGCATCCAAAAGGTTATGGGATTAAAAGAGATGTGATACTGGCTTAGAGCAGCAGATAAAGGATAGGATACTGTGGTGTATCCTGAGTGTGTAAAATACTGTGTAAATGGTAGCGAAGATAGGACTGATACTGTGCTCTCCTGACTGCTAATATCAAGTGCGTTAACACCTATTGTAAAAAGCCAACAAATGCAATACACTTTGCACGGCTAAGTATACATGACCACAATAACTTGCATGTGTGTTTAAAAACATGGGCAACATGAAGTAAAAAAAACATCATACAACAAAAATATGGATATGTAGATACTTAAAGAGTGGCAAAGCACATTCTCTACTTCATTCATATACACACACGAATTACATACACTCACAGGCCCTGATAAATATCTATACAAAATGACTACGAGACCGGTAGGGCTAAACCTTCAAACAGACACGTCTGAAATGAACCTGTGTTACTTATTCTACCTTTCAGTGCCATGTGTCGGAGCCCCCTTACCTAGTGTCTACTAAAGCTCGTACTGAGCTACAAGTGACCTACTTCCAAACAGAGAAATGAGTCAAAAAGTCATTTTTGCATCAGGAAACGACTCGTGCTAAAGCCAGTGCCGAGAGCTGTGCAGTTCAACACCAAGCCATGCCCTTTCCTCTCTTTATGTTTGCCCGTCTAGGTGAATAGAAATGGCATATTCAAATCAGCAGTGAAATCGAAGGTGCACCATCCGTAGATCGATTGGTTGAGGAGTTGATAACGCGGCCACTTTCTGAGTCCCATATGACATAAGGTTCATGGCAGCCGTTCGTAACGCTGCTACAGGAACAAGCTAGGAGCAAAGACTGAGTCTTTTGGACCTCCTATACAATCTGATGCCAAACTGTAGACTAAGGACACGCTGTAGATCACCACATTCCACTATGCGTCGAGTGAATCACTGAATTAGGTAGGAGATAATGCCTTAGTGTCCACGGAGCCGGCCCAATGCCCTCAATGCGCAACGAAGAAGAACAAGATGATAAAACCATAGACACGCCAAATTCAGCCTTCAGAACTCTCCCCAAAATTCAGTTCTCAGATAGGGGAAACTGCATGGACCTTCCAACCTCAGCGATGGAGAGGTGGCTTTCTCACCTGCGTAGCTGTTGTGCCAAGTACAGGGCAGTTTTAGAAAGCAGGACGCGTGTAATGAGGAGAGGCAAAGACAAAAGAGCCTATGGACAGTTAAAAACAAGCGTTAAGACAAGAAATCCATACATGCAATGAAATCCTACACAGAAGCCATGCCGCATAGAAATGCTATTTATCCGACAAAGCGTACAAGACGGCTATACATATAGTACTAGATCACTACGATATCCTTTCCCTACACGCTCACACTTCTCTTTGATTCACAGCGTTTAGCATTTCCTCGGCTCAGGGCTGTCACTGCTTGCAGGAGACTGCGGCAGTGGCAGTCCTCCGACTGTCGTTGAGCAATACTTGCGCACGATATGATCTCATAGTAGCGCAATGTTAGAGAGGAACCTCCTCTACAGCGGTCATGTAGGTGAGACAGCTATACAGACAGAGTCTAATAATAGTAGTAATAAAAATACTTGATCTGCCAATCAGTTTCAACAGTGAATTTGTTCGAGTAATGAAAAACGGTGATTTATCCATCATCATTCAATACTGTTACTATTATGACACCATATATATGAGTAGTATGCTTTTTTTGAGATAAAGCTGCCAAACAATAGGCAACAATGACGCCCTACTGCCTGCTAATATCTGATCTTAAAGAACCGCTAAGCTGTCTTGGCTATGAGTAAGTCAAGAGTCAAGGTTTACTTCATTCATAGCCGACTTATATCCAGAGTGTACCCCAAGGCCAGCTATATTAAGAGAAGGAACAAAAACTCCCCTCCCCCCGTGTGAAAGCCCAAGAGGGGAAGCAACTTGAGATGGAACCAATCTATTAAAAAAGGAACTCCATCCTACCTCAGCATCGACGCCAGACAGCCAAGACAAGACCACGAATAAAGCGATCTGAAATTTACAATTACATGCAAATTGAATAGCGAATACCCTTAGGATAACCATCAGAAAGAAACAGAGTTGACAAATCATCGTCCACTTTCGCACCAGTGAAACCCCATAGCACATCAACTGCTGCTAGAAACCCCCCCCCCCACACAGTAGATCTATTATCACAAAGAATAAGAGACGCAGGCTTCAGCGCGCGCTATAGATTCTCAAATAGACAAACCACAATAACCTGCCGATGTTGCCGAATTTAGGGATAGGTCAGACTGTTCTTGCTACATCAGGAAATGTTACAAATATGCAACTAAGCATGTGAGATATATCTACCTGATTACCATACAGGATGTGATGAACTCTAATTCAACCCACCACGACGGGCCAGCCAGCCACCTCATGATAAATTTTGCATCAGCAGCGTCTTTCTTATCCTCTGCATCGATATAATTCAATTTAATAATTTAATTGTGTGGTCGCGTGTTAGTGGTGTGTGAGCAATCAGCTATTCCCTAGACCCCATCGATACAACAGCTTTATTATCTCTCGTGCTACATTTACTGCTACTAACTAACTAGCCCTAACACTAACGGACCGCTTAGAAAGAGAGCCTACCGTGCCACAGTATACCGATAACTCTTAACTATCAGCCGTCGCATGGGATTTATACTGGGGAGCAGACGCAGATAGTGTTTTTCTGTAGCCTAAAGAAAGCGCTAACACTAACACACGTAGGTTTTCCTTAGCGTCCATCATAACTGCGCAGTCAATTGCATTTTCCTTATACGCGCAGCATAATAAACATTTTAAACTGAAAACTCAACTTTTATAATATCAAACAGATCTAAACACACATTGGTAACGACCCGCACCACTTTGCACAAGTTGTTCAGTCCTGCTAATTTCTCATTAGGCTTGGCGGAGGGGGTTCACTAGAGCCTACTGAATATAGCTATCGTTGATTCAGTCTCACTGAATACACAGTTTATGCAGAACAAAATGTCGTTTAGCGAGCCAGAGCATTTACAAGAGCCCGCTACAATTTTCAGTAGCTACAACCACTGCATATTTCGCCATCGATAATGTGTGCCTAGCTCAAGCTAATAAAGTTTGCTGGATCCTGACATGGCCCTCACAAGCAATATCTAGCCAGTGCTAAATTAGATGAAACAAAATGAACAGTGTTTATGTAACAAGCTTTAGTTAACACTATAACTGTCCACATTAATATACAGCCCAATTTAGGCTGAGTAAATGAGTACAAGTGGAATCTCTTTGTTGTAGGACAAAGAAGTGTGTATATTTACTCCGATCAAGACAGTCCCTGCTAGTAGATGAGAATTACGCAGTGTTCCTGGTCGTTCCCTCAAGACTCACATATGGTGGCATCGGAGAAAGATGACAAAACAAACCATTTAAATTATCTTGCTATCAAATAAAGCTCGTCTCGTCATGAACTAAGCCCCACCTGTAAAACAAAAACACCTTTAAAAAACAGTATCAGTGTCTATACAAGCGGCTCTGATTGGGGGACTACACGTGATCTGCCTCATTCGCCGCCCATACAGATCTCAAGACATCCGAGTAATGAGTATGGGAGCGGGGTCGGGAGGATGATGACAGCAGTTAAAGATTCGCCCTCAAACATGCCTTCCCAGAGCAGTAAAATGTCCTAGTGAGACGGGTAACTAGACCGATTCTCTGAGTCTACTTCTCTAAGCACTCCTCCTCTACTCTAACACACACACACCACACACACACACACACTTCGTCTACCAATCTAGCCTGCTCTGCCATGGCGAACTGCAAAGGAACTCCAGTGGAGCACAGAAGTCGCTCCACTCATCCATCTCACTGTCAGATGTAGCAATTGGCAGACTCGTAAGTTACCAGCCATGAAGCACAGCACACGCCCGACTCAGGATACACACACAAACACTGTGCCCCCAGCTAAGCACCATGCTGTACCTAAGATGAACGCACTTACACTAGCAGGGCTGCCTTATCAGTCCCAACCCTCAGGCGGCACCTTCTAGCCAAGTCACAACAGTCTCAATGAATGCTCCTTACTTTAACTCATCAGGCTGACACAAGAACAAAATATGCCCCAAACAACAAACATGCAGTCTAGCAGAATAGGCACGACTGAGCCCACATAGCTAACTGCATATGTGCGTAAGCCCCTGATGTTTGAAAGCTCTTATAGCCACTGCACTGCACCAAACTGCTAACACTCAGAATGTATGCATGGCTTTTAGATGACCCCTTAAACTTTTTGGTCCCACCCCACTGTTCACATCCAGTATTTGCGTGAGCTCTCTAACGGTCCACAGGCTGAATTTGTAAGAACTGCTGATACCGGTAGGGTTCAACAGTTGAAAGGAGAGTCACAGCACGAAGCCTTGCATAGCTTACAACATAGGCCGTGGATTAGCTTGTTTCGCTCCATAAGGGGAACGGCTGTGAGACAGGGCCGTCTCTTATAGGCTGACAAAGCGCTGTTGCAGAGAGCGGGACTGGTCCAATGAACGCTTGCCATTTGCATTTGAACTCTACAGCTAGCCTCAAAAAGATAGACTATTTGCAACTCCTAGCCATCTTGCTTGCGGGTGCAGACGCTCCACAGTTAGCAAATGAGCGCTACAAAGTGTAAGAAAACGACATAACCCCCACAAAAAATGAGTACGGGAAGACGATTCGTTTACTAGATATCGTATGAATGAATAGCCCAGATCAAGCCTTTCACGATCTGCTTCTTTTTCTTTTTACCAAATTCCTTATTCACAATCATAAACCGTTTCCTAATTTAAAGTGCCACAATTCTGGTGCCCAGCCTGCAGCTTGAGAGGTTAACTGCTTACATAAACTTATAAGAGTGACTGTGGACCAGATCGTCTGATGGCACATTGTCCGAACTATCAGGAGATTCTAAAAAATAACAGGAAGATAGACAGTTGATTCACAATATGGTCCCTTAATCACCGTTTCGTGGTGCAACACTAATATGTGTCATTAAGAAACATTGATATAAGATCCTGGCATGCCCCTTGTTTAAAAAGCTTAAAGCTAGTGCTGACCAACACTGGATTTTTGCAAGTTGACAAGACCAGCGCAAACAGGCCAACACTGATCAAATGTAGTACTCTGCACACTAGAGCTATATACGTCGCAACACACAGCTATTTTTTTTATTTAATTATATATTTATTTGTAATATTTATTATATGTATTGGATTGATTTTGAAATAGTCTCAGAGTATCCTCAAAATGACTTAGGGCGGAAACAGGCAACACGAAACATGTCATATTTGCTAGAATTTCCATCTCTATGCTGGGTCGAGAAACCAGCGAATACACCACAACTGTGACTGAATGACCAGAACAGTTCTAACCTCTTCAGCCCTATACATGATATCGTCCTATAGATTGCGTAATTACAGAAGAACACATTACAGCACAAAACTACAGCTATAGATTTACACACAGAACAATACCTATACTGACTATACCCCAGAACTAGCTGCTACTTCCTAACCCAGAACTCCGGTTATTGCCATTGACACTGTTGTACTAACATCTTTCTGTACTACTTTGTCACTTCTACACAACTGCCAAAGACCAGCGTGGCCTCGTCCCTGCGGCAATCCAAACGCACAAACCACAATGATTTCAAATGAGGTCATCATATGATCATGACAACGTATGAGCTCGCGTATAGAGGGTTGACGGAGAAGAGAGACAATGAAAACTGCACAGTAGCGGCATTCATTGAAAGACACATGACCTAAACAAGCAAATCAAGATCAAGATCCAACAAACGAGCCCGACAGATGAAGCCAGATTCAAAGTACAGAAGAAAATAGCCGACGTTGTATAAACGAACACGTACTGTTGGAACTGCCTTGTTTGAATACAAGCTGCATTTGTATTGCCTTGATGTTAGCTTGCTCAGAGCCCTAAAAGAGAAGATCAAGAGAGCCTCCACTAACTTTTTCCCCATGAAATAGTTTCGCAAGCGGTGAAGACACAAATTTACCCCGGATCTTATTCGATTATCCAAAGACTCTTGATCCTCCAGGAGTCTCATTCAAACTCCTTACTGCATAAGAGAAAACTAGAAACTTCGCTCACCACAGCACCTCCAGCTCCTTCCTGAAACCTGACCAAAATATAGTATACAAAATCTGCGACCGCCGATCCGAACTGAACCCCCGGCTGACTATTGCAGGGACTATACTAAATAAGCCATTTAAAATGCAACAGAACCAATATGTTGTGTTTGTTGAATGTCTTGAAGCTACCACTCAAGCTAAGACGACTTCATTCCTTGCCCTCGTTAAAGCCACGTTTTTTTTTTGTAGTAGCCATTAATGAATGAGACAGACCTTCAGGAACTTACAATAACGGCTTTACGCTCTGTGCACTCGCCAAGCCTCGTCTATGCTTTCAAGTAAAACCCTTGAAATAATCATTGTACAATAGGTCAAAGCTCTATCCACATATCTTTTCCTGTCATTACTGCTTATCTACAAGTTACAAACTAACACTCACTAGCCAATAACTATACTATTACATTGTCTCCACATTTACGATTTTCTCTCTCCCTTACATAAAATACTCGCCTAAAACACACGTAATATATTATATATATCATCATGATCATACAGCGGGTTCGGACAAAGTGAAACTGATGAACTGAACACAACCTGCGTGTTTTATGACTACGCAAATCATTATATGGATAGTTATGGTGTCTAAAAGGACTACCTTATGCTCTGGCCAGTTTACAGCCGTCAGCTTTTTGTTCTTGGGATGAATATACAAGTACCTCGCTCACAGTAGGTCAGAAGGGAGTTTTCAGCCCATTGCTTCTTGCTAGGATAGCTGGCCAGGTCGTCAATTAGTGTGCATGTGTGGTGGAGAGGTACCTCGTCCCTTCTTGAGCTGGGTGGTAATGCTTGACATATTACCCCTGTCATAACACCCGTGGCTCTTGGAATACTATCACAATAGACTTGCCTGTCTTGGTCACAGATAGCACCAGCCCAAGACGTGCCACCGAAACAAATGTGTCCTCTTTTTGGAAACTCTGGTAATGCTCCCCATAATGTTGTGATGCCATATGTCCAGCTATATTTGATGCAAGAACTTAGTGGCTCCTTACCTGCTCAAAAACTCGAACCTTCACAACTCTGCTCTATCAGTTTTATCTGGGTGCTAGTCATGTGCAATTATATGCCAGAATTTGGACCACCAGGAGCTCGGTTCCCATTTACGCCAATTGAGCACCTACTTGACCACACTAAATATGACATACGTAGCTTCTTCAGATTTTCTTTTGTTACCTACACCCTGTCCAACCCCTGTATATTTATATAAGTCAGAATCTGATTTTTGGGCCGTTCCAAAACACAACCAACTGGTAATTAACTTAATTTGTAGCAATAGTTTCTTTGCATATCGCATGTCCATTACCCAAGTTCTACCCAAAGATGAGTTTCTCCAACTTGTCCCAGCTCGAAAAGCTTTACTAGAGTTTGCTATGGATATTTCGATGTGTAGTAAGAGATGTGATCTTGATAAGCAATTAATTCAGATTTGCGATTTAGTTTTAGAGTGAAAAGTTAATGATGACGATTATCAGACATTGCAAGTATTTATCTCAGCAACATGGCTAACCAGGACGCAGAACTATATTTCCTCCATATAATTTTATGCTTGCTACACATCTATGCACTTTGAACAGCTCAGGCCAACAAACATTAGAAGCCAACCTGTATTGGGCCACAGAACTGCGACCACAATTTGCCCAGAAAACATATCTCGGGACTAACATTATTTTCTGTAACATACATGCATAGGAGGCACCGGTGCCGCTAGCGACTGGTCGCCACTCGATATAGCACAAGAAGACGGCCTCCTGGAGATCAAATTATCCAGCCAGGGCCATCCAGGGTCCTTTTCATGTTGGAGTCTGCAATGTTCTCTACATTGATCTTACACTACCTCAGCATCACTAGCTATTGTAGGTTAAATGCCATTTCTTTAGGTAGCTTAGGTTTCCCTTCTCTTGAAATTTTTAACAATTAATAGTCTCACAGCCCATGCTGTTGAATTATTACTTCTGGGCAAAAATTAATTCCATCTAGACCTTTTAAGGTCGAATTGCAAACCATGTGCCACGCACTCTTTATTGCTCTTTAAATAAACATGCCTCTTACCTAATTACCACCACGATCTAGTTTTAGCCTATCGTGATTTATACATTTTATTTGAATTAAACATAAAGAAAACTATCCCAACAAAGACTGGCCACGAGACAATTCTCACAGAATCATTGTATTTAGTTCTGACGTTTTCAGTAAATCGACATTTTTGAAAAAAAATTAACATTAGCGAACGACTGAGCTGCTAACACATATTCAAAATGGGTCGCCCCACGGAGGAAGCATGCCTCGTTACAGATAAACTCAATGGTTGTCACAGGCAAGCGATGGATTTGTACCACAATTAAAACCTTTTCAATATGAATTGTATCTACTCACCTGGTATTTTCTGATGACTTTTTGTATTTACATATCTACCTCCATTAATAATGCATACGCAACACCCATAGTCCTCACTATATCTCAGTAACGTCTTTTTGGGGTGTTGTCTTAAACCATATCAACCAGCATCTTGCCCTCCTTGAGAGGGCTGGAAAGCATTCTGTCTCCTCTTTACCCTTCTCTTTGTGTGCATTTTGAACTCAATCTTCTCTTCGGGCGGGGGGGTAAGTGCTAGTCCCGGCGGGGGCGGGGCTTAGTCGATGACGGGAATGCTGTTGACCGCCTTCGCTACCACAAGTGCTGCTTCATGAAACTCGTATGATCCAGCATAAGCATGCCAGTGAGTCTAGGGCAGAGAAAGAAGAAACATGAATTGAAAGTGAGACAGATAGGAGCAAAGATGATGGATGGGAAACGAGTCACAGAGAGTGAACTCTAGAGATCAAGAAGCAAACAAGAGGAAGATAGCAACAGTCAATCCTAAAAGTTTGCCAAACCAAGAGATAAAGATTAATAGACTGAAGTAGCAGGGAGCTTATTTCAGGGGCTGAGATTGCTGTAAGCCTGCTTTGATTGCTAAAGCTCAGTCAATCAGTCAGACACATGGGTTTAACTGACCATGCAAAGAGTAACCAAGCACCCCCGTCTTCTACACTGCAAGCACCAACGGGTACCATAACTCCTGAATAAGTTTTATGTCCTCTGCGAACATTTGACCAAACCAAGCACCCCCGTCTTCTACACTGCAAGCACCAACGGGTACATCTCTGATAATTTATGTCTGGCGATACCAGTCTAAACATCTGTGCTCATTCACGCATGGAAATGACTGTCACTTGATGATTTAGCACATATAACGTTTTGACTGAGAGTTTTTTGATAGTTGCGGTATTTGTGCAACTCTTTTCAGCTTATCGATATCTATTGAGGTCTATATACAATATACATTATTTCCTCACTTGTAGTTAATTGAAATAAGCCAAGACATTCTTTTAAAAATGCAGGTTCTAAACTTCCACACATTTGTGTTCATAAGGGGAGATAATACGGGGGGTGCTCAATAAGTGGGAAATGCAAAAGAAGGTCCCTGATTCCCAGAATTTGTTAGGTTGTGAGATGTTGGTACTCACGAGTGTCCGGTTGGAGATATGAAGTACAGACAGCAGTGCACCCGTGTGTCTGGGATGCGTTTCTTACGGGCTATGTTCACTTCCTCCTTCAGAAACTTCTCATACTGCTCATTGATATACTTGGAGATGGGCTCCCAGCTTTAAATATAAGAGGTGAGTTTTGGGTTACTGAGGAAGAAGTGAGCTCACTTCAAACATAGAGGATAGGATGAGTCATACTTTAAAGGTTAAATCTGGTGTTTCTTAATCTAAGAAAATAATAATATCTAAAATTTAATAATATATGATCGGAACTGTTTCTCTCTCATCTACACACATGCATGAACACATAATCTCACTTACCAGTTTTCATTGTTGATCTGATCACCAAATCCTGGTGTGTCAATCACAGTCAGTTTCATCTTCACGCCACCTTCTTCAATCACTATGATATATACATCACACCCAAGTTAGCTTCTAACACATAGGGTAGAAACAGATCAAGTACAAGTATATTTTCTCATTTTGAATATGATAATCATCTCCTTGAGTATGTCTGTGAAAAGGGAATCAACTTTTGACCTAGTTACTTCAGCATTTTACCTCAGTTTATTAACATTTAGGCTTTATATGAGACCAAAAACCCAAGAAAGAAAAAACAGACAAACACAGTTCCTAAGCTAAAAGACAGAGCCACACAATGCTCTTCCAGCCAGTCAGTAACAGGAAAGGGTACAGCTACAAACAAAGATTAGGAAAGCAGTTCTTAGAACAGGCGAGGGCGAAGAGTCATGTTAACATCAGTGATGCATTTCAGTGGTGGAGACACCTCCTAAAGCTCATGGTGGTAAAGCTGGCTTCCTAATCACCAGCTCCCTAAATGGTGCTGTGGTTGCGTTCTAGCACCTGAGGCTCCACTATGCACACTGTCACAGTTACACCCCTAACAAGGACCCCTTAAAGCAGAGTTAGAATGACTGAAACTGCACTGATAAAGAAAGAGTGTAAGAAAGAGTGTGTAAAAATAAACACACAGGTTTTTGACATCTAGGATGATAAAGGCAGTGTTGTCTACAAGGGTCACCTTTTATATCCGAATTAACCTTATTTCTGAAACAGCTTCAGGAATCAACGCTTATGTATCCAATGACAGGAGCACAGTCTCATCTAGAAAATGCCCAAATTCCACTGCGTCAAATCTACTGCCTGCTTTACATCTCAGAGATATTTTTGGCAGCGACAACATCGAAACAAAAAGCTTTTCATGGAGTACAAATCCCGAGAAAATTTACAGCTGTCAGTGCAAATGAACAGAGACACATGAAAAAATTCTTCCCAAAATACAAAGGAGGCTTTTTCACCACATGTAAGGAATGTAAAGCACAAGTGTAATCCTCTCCTCCAGGCCTGGAACCAGCCACCCAAAGATATGGTACTACAACTGCCTCCACATTCAACAAATATGAATCATATAGCCCACACAGCAGTGAACTCCTGCAGATTTAGAGCCTGTGCTAAATGCCATTGGCTGCTGTTCGCCAGCTGTGCACAAATGCTGGCACCTAAAGGGCATTCACCATTAGCTCTGTCACTGCCCAGGGCGGAACACATGCCAGGCCGACTCTGAGTCTGTCTACGTTCTTTTAGACAATAAGCCTTTGTCTCCATGATGGGAGTTTATGGGAAGAACATTAGGACTTTATAAGCCACTGAATCGTGCTGAACAGTGTTGTGACCTCTGTGAAGTTATTTTAGGAACATCACTTACTAGACCTAGTTCTTTTTGTACTCCCATTTCCCATAGTAATAATGTTCATCATTAGTGAATCATTTTCACCCAAAAATGTGCTCATTCTTCTAACAGTAGACGAAAGCAAGTAGCTGACTGGAGTATGCAAAAGTGCTATCTGAACTTTAATCATTTATTAATTAAAAAGCATTTTTCTATGGAGCATCCTTACGTTACAAACGTTCCATGTTCTCTTACCGTGGGACACCGATTTAATCTCCACAGTTTTGGGGATTTTGTCATCACGGCTCCAGCCCGAGCTTCGCCTGCTCACCTGAGACTTAAACAGGGTATTCACCAGAGTGGACTTCCCTAAGCCACTCTGACCTATGAGAGAGAGAAGAAATGATGGAATGATGGTGCAACTGCTAACAAGAAAATGTATTTCTTGTGCTGTTTCTTTTGTTGTTATTTAGGTATAGAAGAACCTGTGTTACCCTAAGCATTGGCTTTAGTGACAACAATGCTAATACAATAATAATTAAACTATAAATTCACACAATTGTAGTTGATCTGCCAAAACATGCTTGGTGTTTTAGCTACTGAAGCCACAAAGACAACTTACAAATGCTTATATATGGCTAATTTGCCTTTTGTTGCTGTCAGGACAAAAACCTTGCATCTTCATAATGTAAACATTTCAATGAAACTTTCTTTAGATCCACATTTTCACACAATATAACGTTGAAGCACCTGGAGATTTTAAGTTACGTAAAAAAAGGAACGTCCCACAGTGACGTTGTGTGTGCCAAAACATCAAGTATTCTCTGATTTTGTGTGATTTGTTGTTATCCTAAAAACAGATAGAATGTGTGTTATTGGTATATGCAAGTCTATTTCAGATACTTAACCTCCTGAGACCCCAGCATCCTCATATGAGGACATTACATTTCTGCTTCTCTGCACCATGATACTTTTTAAAACTTTAACCCTTTGACCTCATATGTGGACATTGTTTTTTGCCAAAACAACTTCCTGTACAAAGACAAGGTTTAGTTTTTATACTTGTTAGGTCCTACTAATCACAAATAGCTAGGAGAAATTAAAATTGCACACCAAGCAAGTCCGGGTCTCAGGAGGTTAATAACCTGATGGGATGACACAGGTATGCAACTTGCATGACGCTTTATTGGTGACATGTTCTTTGACTTGTTAGCTACATTAGCCTCGTAGCTCTAACGTAAAATAAAAGAAGCAAACTTTTCATACCAGACATGTCATTCCTGATTGGCTACATCCGGGGTCAGGGGATAAATCAGACTTTCTGCTAACTCTAACGCTTAGCACCACTCCAAAAATAGACTGCGAAGCAGCATGGCTTTTACATACCAACAACCATGATATTGAAGTCGAAGCCTGTCTTCATGGTCTTCTTCCTCATTTGCTCAATGATGGTGTCTATCCCGACGTATCCTAGCAACGTGGAGCCCCCTCCTGACCCTTGACTTCCAGCCCCTGGAGCATGGGGGGTCATGTGGGGGACGGTAGCGGGCGGGACCACATGAGAAGGCTTGGCAGGGACAGCCGGTTTGGGTCTGACTTCCGGGGGCACAATTTCAGACATGTCTGTGACAAGAGAGAGCAAGAAAGAAAGAGATCAGGGATCTGTAATCCTCCAAGAAAGCACATTCAGAAAGGAAATGCAGTTAACCCCTTCAAATCCAAACGTATTATATACTAAGACTTATTATTCAGAAACTACGAGGACTACAATGTAAACTGATTGAAGACTGATTTCTGGGTTATAGAAGTGTGTAGTAACACTTTGGACCCACAGGTGGGCCCTGAGATTTAAAGGGGTTTAAAATGAATGCAAATTTCTCAGTCACAGCATATATGCACAGTATGTCTCTGTATAGAGGAACAGTCCACCAGAAAAGGTCTATTTGGTACAGTTTTCCCCTGGTCCCAAATGTAGCTGAATATCATGAGTCATGTTAAAACGGGCTTTTTTAATTTATCAGAGGAGCTATTTTGGAGACTGTGGAAGTACTTATAACTGCAAAACGTTCCCATAAAAACACACCAAGCGTGTCTTGATCAATTGACAACATTTAGGCTAAAGGGAAATTCCAATTTTGTACATAATTACATGGTAAAGAAATAAACAAAGTCATTCAGAGAGGTTTGATGTGAAACGCTCTGTTCTAGAGAAACTTACAGTGTGAGAACTGTTCACACTGGTGGTGATAGGAACCAGACTAACCATCTAAAGCTGTCACATTAAACGGTTTTGAATACACTGCCAGATGGCCGATGTGTTTTACTACACTTTGGAGGTCAGGATTTGGTTTAAAACATATTTTTTGAAGTAATTTATGGTGGGGGTATTTATATATGTAGGGTATTGTGAAAATGCTTTTTTCCAAATCCATATTTACATAAATCGATACAAAAAAATGCATGTACGACATGTGTAGGTGCTTTCAAAAAGTAAATAAAATGTCGGCTTATGCTCTGTAGACATCGAGACCCCTGGTTCCACTGTAAAGACATTTATCCACAAGGAATCATTTCACATCATACTACTCCCAGTTACTTTGTTTACATCTTAATGATTGAACTAAATGATTGGTTAGAGAAAAACAGTCCAAATCTAATTTTTGAGTGAACCACTCCTGAAACATCTAGGCCAAGTACATACTCAAAGATCAGTTTTGGGCCCACAAGTCCCAAAGGAAGGAAAAATCATATACTCCAACTAGTTTCTTTGCCATTCTTTAAAGCTACTGAGTTTAAAGCCCTGTTAATGTAAATAACGGTTTCCTCTTTTTTAAGCTCTGTAAACCCTCAAACACACGCCATGCTTTGCACGTTCCACCTTAAATGGTCAACCGGTTCTCCATTCTCGTGCCTCTAACTGCTGCACCATTTAAGGTGGAACTGAAAAATTCGCACATCACACTCACGCAGTGTAAATGGGATTAAGCGATTGTCCACTGCTACCGCATCCCAGTGGACACATGCCCTCAATTCACGCCATATGCCGCCTAAATTAGCAGAAGATAATAGACTCTTCCTAAAATCACATTTAATCGGGATTATTCGCAGGGTGTTTAGCGTTTGACACCAATAAACACCCATTAAGACAGTCAGGGTCAAACACCAGCACATATGGAGTCGTGTATTTAAGGTAAAGACAGGGCTAGTAAAGCTAGCATGCTAGCAGAGCTCATCCTTACAGGCACAGGAATGAAGGGATGTGGAAGAAAACAGTGTGACTGCAACTCATCCCCCTGAATGACCATCACTCTCGGACTACACTCACACCCAGAGCTGAAACCGGACTCACCGGCGGTTGTTGTTGTGCGGACCGTTACCGTTCCTGATTCTCCGCCGCTTTTCAAACCCAAACGCAGCCTTTTCAGCTCCTGCGCTCTAATACACCAGCCCAACACCACCTGCCGAGCTAAACACGGTTTCCTCCTCAGATAGATTCGTGTTTGTCCTCTCCTTTCTTTCCTTCCTTCCTTTCTCTCTCTTGTCTCACACTCCCTCTTTACTCCCCCTTTCCTTTTTCTCCGTAACTAAGGCGACAGCAGGGGAGACGGGGGTGATGCAGCGCGCATGCGCAGATCAGCCCGTCTGCTCATAACCTGACCGAGCACTATTTCTTTCTTTATTTTTTTGTTTGTTTGATTGTTTGTTTCATCCATCTTTACTACCAAAACATTTTGTTCACCATCTTTGATAGAAGAGCAGCATGCAGTTCATACAATTAGAGTTAACATCTTCCATAATTTAATCACCAAAAATAAACTTTGAAGTAATAATCATAGTATTAATAATAATATAAACAAAAAGTAATTAACAATTAAATTAAATAAAATTATCGCAAGGCATTCAATTTCAAAATACACAAGTAGTAATGAGCATAGCTTATCGAGCAAAGATGTTTTTGTCATTTTAATCTGCATTTAGGTCTATCATATTTAGGTGAAATTCAACAGACTAGGCTGATTTTGGAGCCGTTTTGCTTTGTTAATTCTGCTAAATAAAAATCATATGTATTATGTTTCTCTAATAATTCTTATTAAGTTTTTCTTTAAATGTTAAGTAAGTAAAGCTAGTCAGCCTATTTTATTTTAGGGTATTGATAAATACATGATCAAATAAACTTTTTTTAATGTTTTTTAAGCCCCAGGAAGCTCAAAATGTTTGTATTATACTAAACGTGTCATATTTAACACTGGGCAAAGTGCAAAGTCCAAAATGAAAAGTACAATGTATATAAATATAAATTTATAAATATGATAAAACCTCGCTTAAAAAGACTGATCAGACCTATCTGAGAACTGTGTGGCCGTGGATAATGCACAGCTTGATTGACCAAGCCCAAAACTCCTAGCCTGCTCTGTCTCTCATGCAGAACTAACATCACTATCCAGTTTTCTATGACAATAACTGAGTAATAAAGACAAGGTTGAACCAATGTGCAGATGTGCAGATGGGTAACAATGAAAGAATGCACAAATGGATGGATGAACAGGTGTGCAGATGGATGGACAGATGTAGCAGCACGCAAAAGAAGGAACAGACAAACAAATAATGTTCACGTACAGATAAACGAATGAGTTATGTTGGTTAATTTCTCTAACTCTGAAATTGTTCCGTGTGGGCGGGGCAAGAGATGTTAGCCATGTGACTGGTTAGGAAATGCCTACGGAAGCATTATCCAAGATCAGCACTGCCCAGTTTACATTGAGAGGAGAGCAATACAGCAGACAATGGCTAAACCTTGTGAAGGTATGTCAAAACAATGTCATGGCAAATAGACCACTAGAGTCGTGCATGATTTTGTAGTCCATGGCATTCTGGGTCTAAGCTGGATTCTCTACAGCCTAAATTAATGTGTGTTTTTTTACAATTTATATTTTTCTGGCCCTGTGGTAAATATATATGTTCAGAACCCAATACCTTTTTTTCTGCGTATGTTTTTCTACTGAATAGTACTGTGTCCTCCAAATTACATGGCCGCTAGAGAGTCAAAATACAGTACTAACGTTTATAAACAGCCCTGTATATAATACATCAAGGTAGGATATTTACAAGGTAGGGAAGCCTAAATGACCTAATTAAAACTATTGGACACAGAACAGACATATTGGGTTCTGAACATGTGTGTTTACCACAGGGAGCAATAGAGGTGATTTTTTATAAAATCCATTCATTTTTCCCATTAAAAATCCAGTCTAGACCCGGAGTGCCAAATATAGGCATAACGACATGGAGCTGACCACGGAATGACAACACAATCTCAGTGGTCTTCGGGTAAAAGAATGCTTATGGAAGCATTACAAAAGAGTAGTCCCACCCAGTTTACACAGAGATGAGAGAAATACAATGTAATACAGCACACATTAAACAATGCCATGGCAAATGTGCGCCACAACCATTTCTCGAGGTGGGACAGCAAGTTAATAGGCTGTGTGACAACTGAAGGGTATTGGCATATAATGAAAATGTCGTATGGAGGAAGAGGAGTATGAGGAAGCGTATGTGCATTTGTCATCTATATAGATGCATTGTACATCACAGGATTAGAGCTGAACCATCAATATGAGGTTCATGTACAGCATGTCAGCATCAAATTGAAAGTATTTGCATTTATGTAGGAATTTGCCTACAGTCTTGTCTTGAGTAAGTAAAATGCATGTTCAAAGGTTTTCAGGTCAGGTGACTGGCTCGGTTCACTTTTCCACCCTGATAACCCCCATAGGTTCTGTAGTAATATGTCTGGGGTCATTGTCCTGCTGCAACCCGAAAGTGTTATCCAGTACATTGTGAAGCATTTGACTGGGGTTGAGCTGATACTTCTGTACGGCCCTGCTGTTCAATAAAGACTAGTAAGCTAATTCCACTTAAAGCCATCCATTCATACTTATATCAGGTGATGGGCTAATGCATGAGTCCTTTTCCTTCCACGCTTTCCTGTTTCCAACATTCCATTACAGGTTACTGTTACTTCATAGCAATCTTACTTTATCCCAGAACTTTATGGGTGTTTCTTGTATTTGTGTGCTCATTTTCAAACTGTAATCTGGCTTCTTTGACCAGGTCGTTAGCTTTTGCTGACTTCAACAGCACATACTTGTTTCTTTATAGTGTACCAGAAAGTTTGTAGTGGCTTTTCAGCATCACAGTGGCCTGTTTTACAAGCATGGGCTCTTTTTCATTCAGACTAATTATTTAACAACAGCTGGGCAAGAATCAACTGACCAACTAACTGTCTGATTACTATTAGTATCTGAAATAGGAGGGCAATATTTAATATAAATGCCTATAGATCTCTAATGGTTCCCCAGATATGGATGATCAATAAAGCTGACCATTTGTCCAACCTCCACTGCGATTTCAAAATCACACAAAGCATTAAATATGAACGCAAAATACACAGTCCAAAGTCTCCTATGATCAAGGAAAGCCAGCTCATTCATATATATATATATATAGTCATATACTGGACCTTATTTGATTCATTATAATATGGTTCATTAAGCGCATTAAGCTGTACATGCTAGGCTACAACACATTCATATCTTAGCATTGCCTTCCTGAAGCTGCCAGCCCTGCAGCACAATTGCCAAGGGGTCAACACATAAGGAACCGCATATAGCAACACAATGCCAGACTACCGCCTACTCACATTTTACAGCTTTGTTGTCCCAGGCTGCGGACTCATGTGCACACTGCTTGCGCGTATGCCACCTGCATGGTTCACAGTTACTCCGTTGCATGTCAGTGTACTGTACATGTTGGTGTACAATACGTATGTGAGAGTTCAGCACTTGCCTCACAGTCGGCTTATCTCACTGAGTGAATGCATGTGTGCGTGTGGCCTGATAAGACAGCCCGCCACTCTTTATTACGTTGCCCAGACTGGTGCACAATCTAGCGCAAATTAAATGACGTATATTAGAGAGCACACCAATCTGACCTCGTGTTATTGGGCCAGTACCAATCTAGGGCAATTAAATCATGTGTATTAGAGAACACATTAATCTGAGCCCATGGTATTGGGCCAATGCCAGTAGAAAATGGTGGATTAAGTTTCAGAGGAAAAGAATCTATTCTGTAACAAATCTGCACTGAAATACAACAGACTTGTTTCTACCACAACAAAAATTCAAGCAAAGTACAGTGAGCCACAACAGAAACCACAGCTAGTATAATAGTAACATAAGTAACTAGCTTACTAAGTATTGTGCTGGATTTTCATTTATATAAAACTGTCTAACTTACACTGTAGAGTACTATGTGGGTTGAGTTAGTTGTCCATGAGGAGGGGGTGGAGTAATACCAGTTTACCACAGAGTTTCTTGTATATGACTAAATGCCATGTCATAAAAAATCTCTCTGTGATGACAGATATGAGAACAGCATTAGCCAGATACTTGGTTTATGCCCTCCCTTCACCCCAGAAATGAGTACAAAAGTAAAATCCCACGTAGCTGCTATCATATTAACACACCCCTTGCACAAAGTCTTGGTGTCTTAAGGATTTCACAGTCAACAGTCAACATCAGTTCATGAAGTCATGTGTGTTGCTGGCTGCACTGCTGCAGCACTGCTGCAAGAGTATGGAAGGTGGGTTCAAGCAAAGAGAAGAGGCTCCTAAGAAGTACAGCCCTCACGCTAGGACAGACTCTCTTGTGTTGTTTAAGTTGTATTGCTAGTTAAGTAAGTGTACCTGCCACTAGTGCAACTCCATGTGGGTCTATGGGGGTAGTTGGTGTGGTATTGGTGTCTGCCTCAGAGTGAAATGGTGTCGCTACAGGTGACCTGCCTGCTAATCCTGCCATTGCTGAATGGCGGCCCTCTATTGCTGCCTGTAGGGCAACGTTTCCTGCATCTTCTTAGAAACACTATTTGTAGTTGTAATTTTTGTGTTATTACATTTACAGCATTGAGCTGACGCTCCTATCCAGACCAACTTACAAAGATGATTGTATTACAGCAAGTATTACAGTGTTACAGTGCGGTGTTGGGAGTCTTGCCCAAGGACTGTTGGTGTAGCACAGCATATTCACCCAGACTGGGAATCGAGCCCCAGTCTCCCAAATGGTGTGGTGGCACCCGGCAGGTAGTAGTGTTATCTGTTGTGCCACACCAACCAACCAAACATACAGTTGTACATTTGGGATAGGACTGTACATACAGTATCTGTGTAATTTTAGCCACAGAGGGCAACTCTTCTTTAAGTTACATAAGAAACTCCTTTTCTGCAGAATATACAGTAATAGTGTTTATATTAATATACGGTTTTGGATAGTATTAATATAGTTTGGGGTTGGATTGATTATTTTATAGACGTAAAGGTGCCAGAATCTTTACTGGTGAAGCAGCATGGACTCCATAAAAATGACTGATGTGGCAGATTCAGATGGGAAAGTCTGACTGAGAAACACAGTGAAAACATACAATTACCGCACCTCCTCATGTAAAACTAATCTTATTCACATAGTGAAGTTTTTAGCTGCTGATTGATACATTTACGGTATTTAGCTGACGCTCTTATCCAGAGCGACTTACAAGAGTAATCATATTACAGGTAGGCCAATGTAGTGTTAGGAGTCTTGCCCAAGGACTGTTCTTGGTGTAGCACAGCATAGTCACCCAGACCGGGATTCGAACCCCAGTCTCCCACATGTGGTGATGGTTCCCTGGGTAGCAGTGCTATCCGCTGAGCTACACATACTCATCTCATCATCAAAAGAATAGTAGTACCCAGACGAAAGTGTCACACTGCAGTGCTACTGGGAAGGAAGGTAAAGGTTAGCAGGAGCAATAAACTATAATACATATGGACGGAAAAGGGAAATATTTAGGGGTGGAGATATTTCGGAGAGACCCCAGGCCTTCTAAACATACAACGTGTAACAACAAACCGCTCCCCTTGCCACTGCACAACGGGGCCTTCACACGGAGTTCACATATATCTGCCTATTAGGTCTACATCAGTTTAGCTCCGCTTATTCATGGTAAAGTTATAAAGGAGTTATAAGGAGTCTGGACTGCTTTCAGAGCAGGGCACACTGAAACAAATCAGAGACCCAGCAAATCAGAGCAGAGGTGATTTACATACACTGATCTTAAAGACAGAGTAAAAAAACTGCCTGTTTAATTCTAAGGGATAAAAGTTATGACTGTTTTTGGCACAATGCAGGAAAAAAACCAGGAATGTTTTATAAACCTTGAGTGTCTGAATTAGACAAACCTCTATGTCAGTATTAGTATATGGAATGACACCATTAAAACAACATTTAATCTCAGTTACTATAATCTCACTATAATCATATCCAACATCACAACAACCTGAATCTAAAGAATCTGTTTACCTGTCCCACTTCCCGTTCTCACCTGTAGATACACAAATACCAGGATGTGGCATTTCCTCACTCTGAAGTTCATCTTCCATCTCCTCAGCAGCAGATGCCTTCCACAATCTGGAATCCTCCTGCTGATGGGCCAGAGTGGAGCTCATTTCTCCAGCGTTCGAACCGTCTTTGGTTTTCTCTTCTTTAACTGAAGGGTTCGATTTTTTGTCAGCCCCAGGCAGAGGGTCAGCCTGTTGTGGAGAGCTCAGAGGGAATGACTGCTGGAGCATCCATTCATGCTTGGAACGTTCCGGTATGCCTGTGTGTGCATGCTGGATAGGGTGTGTATATGGGTTGTGATGAGAGGAGGGGGGTTGGGGCAGGTCAGGGGAGCTCAGCTGAGTCTTCTGGCCCCTGGCTATTTGCATGCCAATGCACTGGGTGTTGCTGCGTTTTCTAAGTGCCCGTGCACCTTTGTTCCTTCTCGAGTACGCATCATCCTCTTGAGAGCTCGTTCTGCTTGAATTCGATTTGGAGGAATCTGTATCTGAGCTAGTGTGGCTCTTTTGCGATAACTTGGAAACATCCCTCAGCTGAGCTACTTTGCTCCGTGCTTGGTCAGAGAGGGAAGCTTTCTTCCATGCTTGGGTGGATGTTAGATATGTGGGCTCACTGTCAGACAAACTACCGGCTCCTTTGATCACACGTCTACAGGTTCTGCTCTTCAAAGGAGAGTGCACTGTCTGGCTTGGTTGTGTGGGTGTGTATGAATAGACTGATGTTGTGGAAGTGTTGGTGTCAGATTCAGGTGTACAGATTTTAACCAGTTCGTCAACTTCAGATGACCCATGGTTCTTTAAAGGGAACCGGATGCAGTCCTTCCGTTCGGATTGATTAGGGACGGTTTCCATACCTCTCTGAGTCTCTAGGGCTGTGACCTGAGGTTTAGGTCCATCTCTTTCAATCTCACTTGCCTTTAAAGCAGGAAGGGAAGTGCTGGTCTTCTTTCCAAGGTCCATAAAGCCTTGCTGGGAAACCCTTATGTGGGTGTGGATCTCCTGACTGCTTAGATCTTTGGTCAAAGATGAGGAAGTCACTGTTCTGGATGGTTTTAGAAAATGTCTGCTGTGCACCTTTGGAGAAGAAGGAACTTCAGACTCTTCCTTGTCTACAGAACCCGGGTTGAGAAGACTAGCAGGTTGATTTCTAACAGATCCTTCGTGATGTCTTTGAGATTTTGGACTCTTCTGAAGGATGTCATTAAGCATTGATGTATGTTTTCCCTTCTCGGATGCTGCAATGAGTTCCTTGGATTGAGACATCGTTGCTACACCAACGCATTCTTTATCTGTCTGAACCTTTACGTGTCCTTGGTTTATGATTGACTTTGCTTTATCACCAAAAACCCTTGAGCTGGAGCCTGCAATCCTGCCGGTTTTGTTCAGCCCTAGGCGGGCTTGAATTAAGACAGGATCCTGGGTTAGATGTCTCCTTCTGTAGGATGCCAGATTCTGTGATCCTCTTATGTGTCTCAGATTTCCAGGACTTATACTTTCCTTCTTACATCCTGGAGATTTGTTCACCAAATGGATATCCTGGCACAGATCTTTAGGCGACCGCTCCTGTCTTTGCTTCATTTGGGTCTTTGGAATTCTTGTGTTGGAGATGGGGATCGGTTTGACCAGCCTCTCACTGGCTGGTCTGGTTCTCAGTTTAGACATATCAGTGTCCTCTGCCCATTTCTCATCTTGCATAACAGGGGAGTGGGGCGGCCTGTAATTGTGAATGGGTAACTTTGAGAGGCGATCACCCTTGGCTGTCTCGCACTGCCCAGGGTCTTTGTTTGATGATGGTTCTTTTAAAATCAAAGACGGATCTACTGGAGAGGAGCTTGCAAAGGGGTCTTTCCTGTGGAAAGAAAGAATTTGATCATTCAACCATCTCTTAGTTATTCACTGTAAAATCATAGGTCACTAGTCAATATAGCTACAGCACTTCATTTATTTCTAGACTATTGAAACTTTTTTCAGTATTTTTATCTGCATTTGGTCATATAACAAGATAAATGATTTGCCAGCAGAATTACTAAATAAATCAAGTCAAGTAATCTTACAATATTTAACATCATTTTAAACTGACATGCATTATATATATTGACAAGATGTAAAATGTTTTAGTTTGCCAAGATATACTGTAAATTTTATTCCAGATTGAAATATCTGCACCAAAGAAGCCGCTTACAGACAAACACAGATAGAAAATTGTGATGCATGTTCTACTGCATATAGTGCGTGTGCTTGACAGTAATTTACACCACAGAGGAACACATCTAGAAATATTCATTACTGCTAAAAAATGCAAACTTTTTCCTCACTTTATTGTCTGTATTAAAAGCTTATAATGATTAATTCCACCAGGATGTTTTATATATATATATACAGGATAGCTTTAACATGTGTGTGTACATATTGTGTAGCAACTGCATGTTTTTTATCCTGCATGTAATTATTTACATTTACATTTACATTTAAGGCATTACATTAGCATAGAGCGACTTACAACCGTGCTTAGTGCTCCGTTGGATAATATTCAAGCTAGTAGGAAGTTTAGAGCCTAAAACTCACCACGAGCTCAGACACTGCCCGAACAGGGGGCCAGTGCTGGTACCTAAAGATTAATACACAGACATAGAGCAAGTAAACCATTACCTGGCAACCCCAGCCCAGTGAATGTATGTAATAATGATAATGTAATTATCATTACGGATACTTTAGCTCCAACCCTATTTGACCCCACTTGATCCATCTAATGGTTGCTTTCAGAGGTTCCTAATATTTTCTGAACGAGGTGTGTTACAGGTGGGCTGGATTTGAAACGTACAGGAGTGTAGACCTCCATGATGAGGGTTTGTGATCACCATTCCAAAGCCAGATGTAGTCAAATGTTCATATTAGTCTAGTTAGTGTACAGTGGTCCAAAAAATAAGCTTCGATCTGATGTCATTTGAAGCCACTGTCTATTCAAACTATCTTCATTGGACAGCTAAACACGCTTAAAGGGGAACTACCTGCCAAGTCTGTTATGCCAGCTAACAAACACCCATGTTGGTTAACACTAGGCTCGTTCACCAATATCTCCCGGATTTTTATTTTTTGTTTGTGAGAAAGAGTGTAAGAAGAAAGTCTCTGTCAGATTCATGACTTGTAATGAACAGTTTCTACCCACAAGCCATCAGGTTCCTGAACAAGCTGTGATCCTTTCACCATCACCACCAACACCACCACAGCACTGCACTCGGACACTTTATTATTAATACTCTATATAGCAGTGCTATGGACAACATCACTAAATCACTTTATACAACAGGAATAGTGGAGATTAGCTCCACTCTCTCTCAGACTATACCTGTCTCATAAATGTACATATCACAATTTCTACACCTCCCTCCTGTCTCTGCATTTTCAGTATTTTGTGTATCTTGTATTTATTTAATATAACTTTTATATATCTTTATTTTAATGTTCAGTATGTATATAGTTTTGTCCTCCTGTAGAGCACCAACCTGAGCCTCACCACAAGCATTTCACTGCATAAATGTCCTGACATGTGCATATGACAAATAAACCTGAAACTAGAACATGACTTGTTCTTAAAGTGCAGAACTGTTGGTACCCTTGTTGAGTGTGTGTATATTACTTCCTTAGATTCCTGGAAACTGCATAGGTGGGTTTTTAAGAAGAACTCTCTTTCTAGGAACGACTGGTGACTGTATTTGACTTGACTTGAAACATACCTGCACAGAACAGCATGATCTACAGGATCCAATGGACTCCCACGTTCACTGAATGAGGAGATGTGAATGGGCCTTTTCAGAATGACTGGAGAAGAGAGCGGTGTGGAGCATGGAGAGCCTCTAATAGGGGAATGAGAGCTAAGCAGTTGGGGAGATGGAGAAAGCCTGGTAGGGGACCTGGAATGGAGTAGTGGAGGGCAAGGGGAAAGCCGTATTACGGGAGAGGTGGAGAACACGGGTGATGGGCAAGGGGACAAACTCATAGAAGTGGATGGTGATGACAGACACTGGAGAGATGAAGAGGTTTGAGTAGGTGAAGATGAAATGATGAGAACTGGACTTGGTGAGAGGCGAACAGGTGAGATAGAAGAAGGCGGAGAAGAAGGAGGTTGATGGAGGGATGGGGAGAGACGAGAAGGGGATGTGGACGATGGACGCTGGGGACAAGGAGAAAGTCTTGTAGGGGAGTGGGTGGAGACGTACTGGCGAGGCTGGGAGAGGTTTGATGGAGAGGAAGGAGCTGGGTATAGTAAGGACTCAGTGGGGTCTGTCTCACTTGGGTTCATCGTGGGGTTGTGAAGAGTGGAGCAGGAACTGGGTCAAACATCCAGAGCACAATGGAAGGAAAGGGTTAAGGTGTGGTTTGGGCGCAGGCTGCAGAAGCAGTGAGGAAGGTAGATTAAACAGGAGAGCCACTGAAAGAGAACACAGAGAAGAGATAAAGTCAGATACAGACTGTATAGCCACACTTACCAGCCGTAAGGTTCTGTACTGCATGGTCGGGTTGGTAAAGCCTCTTTGCTAGAACATACAGTTCTTGGAAAAAACAGTTGCTCTATATAGAACATGTACCTTATGTGCAGGTTCCCCAAACTCTGAATAGGTTCTCCACACTCATACATGAGGTTGTTTGGGGCAGTGTTTCACAACCCTGGTCCAAAAGGCACCTGCACATTTGCTCTCCCTGCTTCCAACACACCTGATTCAACTTATCAGCCCATTAGCAAAGCTTTTCAGAGGTGCAGGGGAACCACTAAAATGGGCAGGCTGCCTCCAGGACCAGGGCTGGCATCCGATCTTCTGTGGCATCACACCAAATAATCCCTTTGTAGGTGTGGACTGAACCTATTTTTGGACTATATGACAGTGCCAGTGTTGGGTCACTACTGAAGATCTATTTTAAGCCTATTAGCCTTAAAGAGGAACTCCACCAAAGTCTCAAACGTCTACAGTACATGAGTAAATGGTTAATAGAATAGAATAGAATCATTTTATGGCCATGGTACTTACATACCACGAAATTCAGTGTGACACTGTCCAAGAATAAACAGTAAACAATAAAAAGAGCAGTAATAAGCGATATAGGTAGTTAAGATATTCACATATGGACAGTGCACTCGGTGTGAGAATGAGTAAAACAGCAACAGCTACAATATAAATGTAAATAAATAAGCTACGTATGTGTAAAGTGAATGTGCATGGATGTGCAAAATATGCATAACGTATAGTTGACAGTATATGGAGGTAGAGTTACACTATGGATAATATGTATACCATGGGGTGACTGGATATAAAACGTATAATGTCCAAAGTGAACAGGATTAGTCCAGAGGACGTCCATCAGTCAGTCAGTGAGGTGTTGTGGAGGCTACAGCTCTTGGGAAGCTGTAAACAAAGCCACTCCAAGAGGTTTGGTGTTCTAGAGAAAATGGCCTGGTCAGAAATGTCCACAGTGGTGGTGATAGTAAGCACCACCTCTAAAAGCTTCCTCTCAGAAAGTCATTCTATGAAGTGGTTAGATATATGCTGTCTGATGCCTGAGACGTTGTTTTGATGTGTCTTCAGTATTACATATAAGGGGGGTTTGCTGGGGGTTTTGGAGAGTAAATAAGATGGTTATCTTTGTGTAGAATTGGTGACGCCTGGTTCCCCTACCCCCCACTACCACTGTGAAGAAATCAAAGTCTGTTTTTTTTATCACATTGAACTTTACATCGCAGCCACCAGATTATGCAGGAGGTTTATAACGTTAATGGAGTTTCCATTTCACTGTGAATTGCAAAGGTATCTACATAGTTTGATTACTGAGGAAACAAGTTCATCAGCGTTAGGTGTAAAGTGGTTCATCAACATGGCATCACTTAAAGCAATGTTTTTGTTCTATCCAAATCTGAAATTCACATATATGGAAGCTCTGTATATTAAAAAATGAATATGGCCTAAGCAGTTTGTTGTCTAGAACCACACACTTTCACTTTTCATTGAATTTTTTGGTACAGTGACCGCACCAGGTTTATGGCTTGCTTACTAATCCATGAGGCATTAAACACAAATAGGACTAGTTCGAAAATGTTGCAGTTGGAGAAAACTATAAAGTTTCGTCTTCTGGTGGGTAAAGTTATAGCAGACCTTAGGCTGGAAAACCTTAGACTTGGCAACCCTGCCTGCCTTTGGGAACATTATAAATATAATAATAACTGTGGACAATTTAGAATAAAAATAGAGAATACCTTAAAGGAGCAATGTGTAAGATAACCCAACTTGTCAGATTCATATTCCAAACAAATAGAGGGCAACCTGCACAGACCCTCCTCTCCTCTTCAGTACTTACCAGTTAGTTCAGCACCAAACCTCATCCCGTCTTCAGCAGTGCCAGTGTTAACTCTTCGTTTGCTTCTATTTGTATCACTGCTTTTGTTAGTGTTTACTGTTTCTTTCATTGGCTACTTGTACCTAACTGATCTCGCAGGGAGCAGAACCTTCAACATGGTTGACAAGAGGTTAGAATGCACCACTGGGGCAGCAGTGCTACTTTCTCATCCCCTGATGTTGGACTGATTTAACTCATTGCTATAGTGACTCACTGTCACCCTCACCCTGACAAGGAAGAAAAGTGGTGTTATGAGAGGGTGGAGCTAGCTGGTTAGCATGCTAACTTTAGTAAATATTTCTGCAACACAATACCCAGTCGTTTATGATGTATCGTCAAATCTGTTATTCCTTCACATTCTGCTGATAATTCTGGTTTATTTTGGAATGCCTTAAACTTTTTACATAGCGTTCCTTTAACATTTCAGTAAACAAAAGTTTAGTTATTATAAGCAGGCTGCACTGCCAGCTACGTCTCCAGAATAAGAACTGCCAAACTGACTTAGTTACTTTGCTGCCAGTGGTGCTGGTAATACGCCTAATATGATGTTGGAGTTTAGTTTTAGGAAATACAATGTAAATTTAAGAACTCATTTGCCCTGATGCACCAATAAATGATCTAGGGTAGGGCAGTTCTGAGTACCTGATGTCTTAAGTCACGACTGAGGATGGAAAATTTAATAGTTTGTGTGTATCCTCAAATGCACATATGACTAAATGAAGTGAATAAGTTTGAGATTATAATGAGAGGTTCTATATGTAAAACAATGGCACTGCATTCACAGTGTAAGATGGCATATCCGAACAGGCTTAGTCCAAAGACGTCCAACCGAGACCTCTCCCCGCCCACCCCACAACCCCCACAAATTTTACCACTTTCTAACAAATGTAACTACTGTATCTACTAATCTACTACACAAAATTAGTGACTAAGATCAGTGATAAGTCTGTAATAAAAGTAGGTTTTCTTTGGGTTCTTTTTTTCTTACAACACACTGTATGTGTTTCTCCCCTCATGAATGGATCTTTAAAATACATTTAGGGCTAAAATCTGATCTCTAAAATACTGTAAAAGGAGAATAAGCATAGGAGGCAACATACATTCATAACCAAGTCATGTAGTAACTTTCTGTAAAGGAGCCTTTCAATGCATTAAACATTTCAGACGTCTGGTTCCCATCACTACCACTGTGAACAATTCAAACTGGCCAGTTTTCTCCAGAACACAGCATTTCATCAAACTCCCGTGACTGACTGTGATGTACAGATGAAATATGATATCAGACAGACATTTAGAAACTTCAGTGGAATTCCCCTTTAATCAGCCACAAGTGTTTACCTATTACAGAGGTATCATAGTGGGGGTCAGCTCCTGGTCCAGAGGGTATCCAGCACAGTTGGTAGAATTTCCTGCTCAAAGCCACCAGATTCAACTCCTCCATAATTTCCCAGATTTGGTGTTTAGGTTGGACGCTGGCCCCTCCAGGACTGAGCTGAACACCCCGTACTACAGTGCAGAAACCAGAAAGAAGGAAAGTAGATTAACCAACCTGTTAGTCTCCATCTGTGTCCTACTGCTGACTGGGATAGAGGGGCTGATAGAACGAGAGAGGCAGAGAGAACAGCAACAGGAAGTAGTGGGTACCAGACTCACATTCTCCCCATTCTTTTCGTCTAAAGCCTCGCTGTCTCATTCACCCACTCCCATCACTCTGTGCCTGATAAACGGTTGAGGGTGTGTGAAACTCTCGAATGCTCATGGAGAAAGAGAACAGCAACAACGTCTTAAAAGCCTTTTAGCTGTTGAGCCATTTAAACAGGCTTACTGTTTCTTTTTCCTTTCCAAGGGCCCATATCATGCAAAACCAAATGTTCATTTTATTTAAAGGAAGATAGAGGTTACCTGGAACAATGACTGACTGATATGGCCAATTTTTATTTTTTCTGCACATACAGAAGTAGTGTCTTTCAGTATGACGCCCAGCCGGATATATACACAACATGGCGGACGTCTCAGCCTGGAGCTGTAGAGGTTCCTAATGGTGTCCTGTGATAATCCATCCCATGCAGTTTGAATATTCTCACACAGCTCCTGCAGATTTTGCGCCGTTCATCTTGCCGCTGACCACAGTGCCTCCATGCACGGATTTGGTGGCCGTCTCCACCAAGACCAAAGCGGGTACTCGTCACTGTAGATGACCCACAGCCATTCTGAGTCTTTCCGTGACAGTCTGGAGCAACACCATTGCAGTCTCTGGTGATGTTGACATGGTGTTAAGGCCAGCTGTCATAGCAGTCTAGGTGCACAATAGACTGGGATAGGACTGCACAATAGAAGCTTATCCTTATTGGCCAAGAATTCCTTAAACCTCTCCATTTACATACGTCCACCTTTCTGGCCTATTATATTGTTTTCCTCCATATAATTTAAACAGATATTGTATATTTCTTGTTAAATAAAGAGCATTCTCAATAAAGCATGGCTGACGTAAAGGGCCAGATCTCCTGTAATAATGGACACTGTACTTCATGTAATGTGTTTTTATTGTATTACTAGGTACAAAGTTACCCAGAATTCTTTGGGCCTTTACCAGAACACCTTTACTAGTACAGCTTTGCTCAGTGTGATAAGGGGCTGCACAGTGACACAATGTGTTAGCTCACAACAAGAAGCGCCTAGGTTGGATTCCCCAACTGGGCAAACAGGGTCCTTGTCCTTCTATATGTGGGTTGACACTCATAGTCCTGAGACATGCAGTCAGTGTGTCTGCCCTGAGATGGACTGTCCAGGGTGTTTCCTGCCTTCTGCTGAATGAGTGCTTGGATACTCTCCAACACCACTCACACTCCAGGAGGATAAGCAGCCTAGAAGGTGAGTGAATTAGTCCGGGTAATGTACCAGCTAAAAAGGTCATTTGTACTGATACAGCTAGATCTGCTGGTTCTCAAAAATGGCATTATTGGCCACCACACTATAGCCACACCAATTCTACCTGAAGCTATAAAGAGTGTTTCAACTCGGCTTGCTTGTTAAACCAGGCACAACAGAGCTCATTTATAAATATCAGTCTTAAAGTCACAGTGATAAAAAAGACTGTTTAATTCAAAGAGATAAAAATGCAAAGGTTGGGAAAAGCCAATGTACAAATGAATTTGTGCATGAAGCCACACAAACATTGTGGTTTTATGAGTTTTAACCAAGATCAATCAGCATATCCAAAACATGAAACGTTTATTCACAAAGTGCATTTATTTTGTGGGAACATTCAAACTTTAAAACCAAGTCATTATGTTACTGTAGGTGACAAACTGTGGACATACATACATACATACATACATACATATATCCCCATGTATAAAAAGTCCTTTCCAACAAATACGTATCTCAAAGTGCAGCTAAACATGGAAAGAAATTGCATGTCTAGTGATATACAGTAGCAGAATTGTATATATATATAGGCATATTTGGCACACATTGGACGACAGTAGCACCTCATAGAACAAACAGACACTGTTTTCATGGTACAGATTATCTTAGGCTAACAGTTTTCTAAAGGTTTCTGTTTCCTCAAACACATTTCCTCTCACTTACTGGACTAACAGTCACTGACATTGTCCCACATTTATTAAAAACCCAGGAAATCCAGACACACACACACACACACACACACACACACAGACACTGACACTGACTCGAAAACCAACAAGATCTCTAAATCTCTGTCTAGACAGCAAGCTGTGAAGCTCAAATCACATTTCTTCTTCAGCTTATTTAATTCATTAGGAGTGGTGTAAGTTAAGTAACTGGGCAACATGAATGCTTACACTGTACACATAGACTTACACTGTCAATCAAAAGTTTAGCATCACTTTTCATGTTAATCATTTTTGATATTTTTTAGGCAATAACAACTTAAACTATTCACACAGCCTGCAACTGTATCAGCTGATTCATTTTATCAGCATATTTTAGTAAAAATTATATATAATTATAACATATATAATATATAAAAACGTTAATATTTTTTTAAATAAATATTTATATTTTTTATGGCCACAGTTTGTTTTGTTTGTTATTCTTTTACTATTTATATTTACTCTTTTTAGTTGCTTGTTTTTTTTTTTTAATGATGCTGAAAAGGTTCATAGTGCAGGTTTAAATGTCTAATATAGACATCAAATTTCTTAATTGACATCAAAATGTATTTTTTGATATGCTCAATGATTCACATATTTTGGCAACAAATGGCAACATATTATTCAAGTATATCTACTTTTAAATGTACATGATTGAAATACAGTATAAGGCGTTAGAAATATTTTTAATAATTGTATTTTTGTTGCTTAATGCATTTAAGAATCATCTACAGCGTTGTGCATCATTTGGGACATATCTACCATGTATGAATGTATATATTTATTTATTTAAAACTTATTTTTATAAGTTTCTTCTTACGGACAGTGTGTTACAATATAAAAATGTGAACTGGTATATTAAGATCAATTTATTATAATAATATAATCATATTTATCTGCTTTTATATGACTGAAAACACTGATTCCATACTTCTGAATGACAGTGTAAACCAAACAGCAGAGCCAATGCTAAACTGGTGCAAACCTGATTAGAAGACAAACACATACTAACACAAATCCAGCCTGTCCAGTGTACCTGTAAAATGCCACAGTATCTCTTATCCCTATCCAGGTGAGTACTGTTCATAAACACAACCTGTTCATTCATACTTGCAAGGACACTGCTTCCACATCATTGGGCTGGTCCACTTTACTGGTCCTCAGCTGTTGCCACATGGTCCTACACGTTGCCAGTTGGTATTTTTTCAGTCAGGAGCCAAATGTCTGAATAAAGCTGTTAGCTTGAGCAAACTAGCATAATAACTAACTGCCTGTGCTACTGAGATTCTCATGTAGACTTTCTGACAACTGAAACTTCAACCTGTTAAAAGTTCTCAGTACAATAGAACATGTATGCAGGTTTGGTGGAGTTTAAGCGGTGGCTGCTTGTTGATGTGAAGCCAGCATGGCGAGGCCACTTCTTCTGCTCCCCTCCACACATCCTGTCATATGAGTGCGCTGCTATCGTCATCTCGGTGGGCTTGCAGCGTGGGTGCCAGGGGTTGCCGCTTTATGGACTTGTTGCTCCACTTGTGAGCGTCCTGGAGGCCGGGCTCCAGGAAATACAGACAGGCCCCGAAGCCGGCCAGCACCAAGACCGACACAAGCAGATAAACAGGAACGAACCAATCCACAAAGATCCAGGGCATGCTGTATGCGATAGAGATGGACAGAGATAGGCAGAGTTAGAGATAGAGATAAAACAGGCATGGCATAAGCAAACCAGATTGACCCTCTGTAGGAATGTTCTAGTGTTATTTTAACCTTGTCTGTATCCTTTGTAGCATTCAGCCCATAGGCCATGATATACACCATGTGCAATAAAATGTGGTCTGCTTGTTATCTAAACAACTATTGACAAACATATATATATATATATATTTATGTATATTTGTCTATAGTTTTTTATGTATATATATATATATATATATAAACTATAGACAAACATACATAAATGTAACTATAGACAAACATATATATACACATATAACCAGAGACAAACATATATATATATATATATATCGTCGCTGTCCAAAGAAAAACAGGTGAAATTTTACAGGAGAGGCCAAAAACCTCATTTAATTTGAATGGAAGTCAATGGAACCAGACGTTTTTCCAAGCAGTTTTGGGCCATTTCTGTTGGTCCATTCTTCATGGAATTTCCACACAGTGTAAACAGCAGCTCATGTGATCACATGATGCATAAAAGTAAAAATCAACAAAAATGGAGATACATGTTTTTCTTTGGACAACGACGATATATAACTATAGACAAACTAATATGGCACAGACAGTTGTACTTGTCATGCCTATTATTGAGCACATTGGGCAACATCCACAGTGCAGGCTTGAAAAAAAGTGAACCTCTGTGTTAATGAGCGCTCCAATAGTTAAGTGGCAAAAGGTGTTTCACTTAAGACGACGAGATTGGAAGCATGGGCGTGCCCATTTAATAAGGGCAGCCACAAAGCCTGGGGTCTTGCCTCAAACTACTTTCGGAAGACCTCTGGGAAAATGTCCTATAGGCAGATGACACAAAATTGGAACTTTGCAGCACGACTGCACAACACATATGTTTGGAGGAAGGAGGACACTGCACACTAACTCCAAAACCTCATCCAACTGTGAAGCATGGTGGAGGTAGTATTGTGGTTTGGGGCTGCGCTGCTGCATCAGGGCCATGATGCTTGGCAGTCATTGAGGGAACAATGAACTCAGGTGTATCAAAAACATTGTACAGGAGAATGTAGGGGCAGCAGGCCATGACCTCAAGCTGAAGAGACCCATGCAACAAGACAATGACTCATAGGACAAAGCCCACAAGTAAATCAACCACACAAAAGGAAGAGGACTTGTGTTTTAGAACGGCCAAGTGCTGAGTCCCCAACCACTAGATGATGTGGCATGACCTGAAGAGGGCTGTGCAAGCAAAGCATCCCAGAAAAAAAAGTCAGATGAACCAAAGCACATTTGCAAGGTCCAAAATTCTTCCCCAGCTACCGGAAAGAAGGTGACTGCTGCTAAATGGGCATCTACAGGTCTACTACAGGACCTACAACTGCTTATGTGTTTTAGTTTAGATGTGCATGTGTAGAATTGTCACTTAGACTTAACAACCAGACCATAATTCCAAAGGGTCCACTTACTTTTCCCTGCAGCTGTACATTAATCCCACATAACACCATATGTGACTTCAATCTATGAATGCTACACCATACATTTCCCATGCATGACCTACATGCACACTATATACGCTAGACCACATATTCTTACATGCTCTCACCATTCATATAGGCTGCTCTGGCGTCAGCACATACCTGTAGATGTTCTGGTGTTCCTTGGCTGGTTGTGTGACTATAGGGTGAAGCACACGCTCAAGCGATGTGAAAGCACCGGTGCTGCAGTGTGATCAGGTCGTGAAGGTGAATGGAAAGATACAACCTTTTTGCTGATGTGCAAGAAGGTCCGCAAGCTCATGCGGTCTCTCCACACACACACACATACACACATACACCCTCGCCCCGCTCGTCCACGCTGTGCCAACCCTGTTCTAGAAAGGGGGGTGGGTAACTATAGTAACAGCTCAGGCTGTGACGGCAGCAGGGCGTGTGAGAGTCTTATGTAAGGGATTTTTTTGAGGATTTTTGGTGACCTCTTTTCGTTACGTCCTTCTCTGCAGTAGCTGAATCAGAGTGATGATGTACTGCAGACCAGTCAGTCTCTAAGCAGCATTAAAGTGATGCTTCAGTCCTGACTCTTAATCACACCAATTAACACCATGCCAACTACACGTCTACATCATCACACACTTGCCTCAAACTGTGTCAGGTAGTCTCGGACTGCATTGCTGTATTGCTAGCTCTTAGGACCATCTTTAGCGTGTAATAGAATATCACAAGCCAGCTCAGGTCTAGGTAATGTTTTACTGAGGGGTAGCATTTGTAAGTCTAAATAAGACCTAGTATTCTATGACAATGGGTTATTATTATTATTATTATTATTATTATCATCATCATCATTATCATCATCATCATCATCATCGTCATTATTATTATTATTATTATTATTATTATTATTATTATTACTGTTAAGGTTGCTTGAGTTTGCTTCAGTGTCATTTCGGCTCAGCAAGAGGTATCCTGTTGACACTTGTTGGAACTTGTTGGAAAGGCCTTAATAAACATCTATGTAGGATAAAGCCAGTTGGCACTATGAAAGACTTATGTAGGTGTTATGTAGTCTTATGAACCCAGCGACTGTTCTGGTGTTACCCAAGTCTTTTTGACATTACCTAACAACTCAACATGGCTGAAGACAAGAGTGTGATGATTTAGCCATGCACTGTGCATAGCAGTAATAGTAATAAGTGGGGTACAGGGCTTCAGTTGTTGTGGTGGTCTTTGCGCCTCTGAAGACGACTTAAGCTTAACTGCTTTTTGTCGACCTTCTGGTAAAATAAGAAAGAGATCTATGTTTAAACAGGTAACCAAGAAAATCTCACAGTTTATATATCGTCGGTGTCCAAAGAAAAACAGGTATCTCCAAAATGGCAACTTCACAGGAGAGGCCAAAAACCTCATTTAATTTGAATAGAAGTCAATGGAACCAGACGACCTTCCAAGCAGTTTGGGGCCATTTCTGTTTGTCCCTTCGTCATGAAATTTCCACATAGTGTAAACAGCAGCTCATGTGATCAAATGAGGCATAAAAGTAAAAATCAACAAAATGGAGATACATGTTTTTATTTGGACAGCGACGATATGTAGTCACTTGTATACACGTGTGCTTGTATACAGCTTTTTGATCCGACTCATAGAAACTCCAATCATGCCAGATTTTCTTCCCATTAAAAAAAATGGGGTGGAAATGTACACACCTATCAACTGTCAGACCAACATCACATATACCATATCAGGACAGACGCCCAAGGCATGAATTCAAAGTTGGCCTGACCCACACTCGTCTCTCCCATTGAGTCCCATTCATTTTTGGCCTCTACTCCCAAACTTTACTGTTTCCTTTTATCTACAGCCACCAAAGTGCATGTACTCGCTAAGGCCAGATCCCCAAACACTAACCCACAGTCACCTAGCGAACTAACATTGGAGTCCAGGCCCACCAAACTTTGCTTTTCTGCATTCGTTTAAGAATTGTAACTCATCAACTGCACACGTCTCATCTTTTCTTTCTCATCATAAGGAAAGCGCTAGAATGATAACTAAGAAGTTTTTGGACTCAAAGAACTAAGAACACAGAACTGCTGGGTCCTGGGAAGACAGAGCCTCAGGTGTCTCAGTACAGGTTAGGACTAGGATGTGTTAACAAGTGGATTGGAGTGGAATGAATTTAGACCCTTTTTAATCCACAGTGGTGCCTGAATAAGCTAGGAACCAACTGGGAAAGGGTTTACAAGTCCTGTTATGTAATTTGTTTCTGGTGGTCTGTGGAAATAGATGTTTACATCACATTTAACAATTGGACAATTTCATACTCACTGATGTCATGAATTTACTTAAGCCATTAACGATCTTATCAACGTTTTAGTGGCTGAAATTTTGAGGTACTATATCTTAATGAAGAAGGTGTTCATTACTCAACCTGAATATACCATCTCTACCATTTGGTAGAGGTAAGGTTATAAGGTTAAAATAATCTTTCAATAGGAACATGGGTGTTTGTTTTGGTTGAAGGTAAGATTTTGTTTCATCAACATATTATAGTTTTAGAGGTTATAATGAACAGAATTATGTAACTGTATAAAACAAAAGTAGTCTTTAGAATATAATTGTTTTGGAAAAGCATGTGTTACCAAATGGCCAAATTGTTTCTTAATGCTAAAGGTCTTTATGCTAAGCTAATGTAATTAAAACTGAATAATTGTCCCAAAAAGAAATTAAAAATACAAAAAAAAAAAATTTCTTGTTTGGGGCGTTAAGGGGTTAAGGCAATGTTGTCATATACAAAGAAAGGTAAAGAAAGTTGTATAATTGGATTTTAGAAGCTCCCAAAAAAACTCCAACTCTAAAACTCCAAGGCTCCAACTGCAGCACTAAAACAATTTTAAGTTGAGACAGTGAGTGCCTTTAAAAAAAAAAAAAAAAAAAAAAAGATTAAGTATTTACAAAATAAAAAATAGGCTCCATATCAACACCATTCATTTTGGACTCTCTTGGGAGCTCCCCCTAGTGTCGGTCAAATCTGGAAGACATTTTTAAGTGGTGATTTTCCATCACTAGAAATTCTCTGGATCTGGTACAAAACTAAAAAGGTGAATAGCAGTATGTCTCAGCGACTACATCAGCTATACAGGAGAAAGTTGTGTAAACCTGCCTCCTGGTGAAACCTCCACTTTAAGAATGTGCTATGAGAAGTAGGATGATGCGCTCGTCACACACACACTCTCTGCATCCAAACACTTCAAAAATAGTCATATCCTCGCTGCTGCACGATGACACATGAGTGACACACTCAAACTCCCACACCCACTCTTACGCACATATGAGCCATTCTAAAATACTGTGCTACTCACACAACCAAACCGCAAAGCCAGAGTGCGAAACCTACATGCACTGTATGATCAGTAAGATCACGCCAGGGTGAGCAGTGGGTGGAGTGTGACAGACAAAATAGATCTCCCTCTGGCTGAGAGGTGAGATCATGCAGAGTGACCACGTGCACAAGCTCTCTGAAACATCACAGACTCTGTGTTGGGCTGTAGGGTTAGCTGGGTCTTACTGTCTACCATATGTGGTTAGAGGTGACCTGCCTGCCTCCTGCCCATGTCAGCAGTGCTAAGTAGGGGTTCTCCCCTGCTGCTGTGTTCAGTAAAAGAGCATTTGCTTGAAGACCCATGTTTCCTGCTAATTATTGTATGTTAATATCACAGTGGGGTCAGAGGTGGAACAGAGCCCCCTAGCAGTCAGGAGTGGAATGACACTGCTATGAACTCAAATGTGGATGGTGCAGAGGACGGAGCTCAAACAACTACTGCAAACGAATAAACACATGACGAGGGCAGGTGGTGGAGATGGTGGAAAAGGAGTATGATGAGGCTGGAGGATGGTAAAAGAGACGGCAGGAAGGGTGGCTGGAAATGTTTTCAGGCTTGAGGACCTGATGGCCGAGCATCACAGCAGCCTGATGGCATAAACCATAGCCCCCAGCTGTACTGCAGAGACGTTCTGCTTGTTGGTGTTGCTGGGCTGTAAAGATGTGCAGCAGTGTCATTGTGTCATTCTGTGTTGGGCTGTAGGGCTGTAGCTGTGCTGTGTTACTATCTGCCATGGGATGGGATGCTGTGTTCAGTAAAAGAGCATTGACTTGAAAAGCCATGTTTCCCAGGGTAGCTCCTTGACTAACCACAGTTGCACCCAGGTCAACCCACTGCTGCCAACAAAGCTGATATATGGAAACAGTTCTGTGTGCATCAGTATATTACAATTGGTATATGAATAACTGTATATAATTATGTTCACTTGATGCCATTACTGTGTATAGTTAATGAGCACGGAGGAAATTTCCTCCACCAGCCTCCTGGGCAGCCGAAGAGAGGTCTTCCCAGCCCTTGTGTATGATTTGCATAAATGCACAGTTCTGGTTTACGCTGAAATTATCATAAGATGCATTTAATCAATAAAGTTTTTATAGGAAGACTCAGTTTCTTGCATCATAAGCCACAGTGTCTGTCAGGACGTTTCCAGCAATGAGCTTCTTTCAGCAGCGCCATGTAAGTTTGGGGATTTGGAGCCCTCTGTGGTGGACATCTGGAACTACAAGCAACTAGCAGAGAAACGTGGTACATGGTTGTTCTGTGTATTAATCTGAACTGATTAATCTGAGCAGCTGCTTTGAAGCATCCTACAACCAAATTGCTCTACCAGCAACATACAGTATTTGGCAAGATGTGAGGAGAAGATGTAGACGAATGACATCCCCATAACACAACACTAACACAAACCCTGGTTCCAGAGCAAGTTTGAAAATTTAGTAAATAAAAAATATAAGAAACACATTTGTTTACAAAATAGTTACAAAAGTACAAGTAGATGATTTTAATGTTTTACACCCAGTAATAAGTAGATGAACTAGGAGGAGGTGAGACGATCATGACTGGGTATAAAGGGTGCATCCCGACTTGGTTTTTAAAAGCAGAGATGAGGTCAGATAAATAAATAAATAAATAAATAAACTTGCTAAAATCTGCTGACTATTTGATAATATTGATAATACTGCGAAAAGATTCAGAAAATATAGGGAACTTTCTAGGGCTGCCCTCTAGAGGTCAACAAGTCGAATCATCAGTCGGAGACCCTTCAAGTCGACTGAGAACAGTGACCTTTTTTTTCCGTAAAACAGACTAAAGCTTACAAACATGCACAAGAGCGTTAAGAATGTATAAAGACATTTTAATAATCATTAAAGATGAATAACAAATATATATTTAAGTTCTATCTGGGCTGTGACGCATGCTTTCTAAAAAATTTAATCTACGTGACGGCGTGCGCTGGCGGTTCACCGCTGAAGGAAGCTGTGAAGCTGAGAAACACAGGTGGGCATTTTGTCTGTCTCGTTACTTTACAAATATCGCCCGACATTATTGGTACAAATGAAACACCGAACAAATTAAACCTAACTCTGCTCTTCAATTAGTCAGACATCCAACACTGCTTTAAACAAGGGAGCTGACTTTCGTTTTACACATAACGGCTGTTTGCGGTGAAGGAAAAATGGGCCGAAGACGTTTCTTTTATCATCTACAGCTACAATCATCTTTATTTAAGGATAAGTACAGTCATTAATATGCCTGCCGATAAACGAGAGATAATTATTTCAGCGCAGGTAATATAATAAACGGTTTCAGGTTTACCATTCTTCTTTTCATCTAAAATAGTTTAAATATGGACTAATCTGGTTTTATTTAGCAGTTCATTATTTATGAGAGATGAAAGGCGAAGGGTCCTCCTACTGAAGAAGCTGTTAGAAGTGAGATTAAAAAGACTAGAAGCTATAAGCGCTAATGTTTAGCATTAATACACGCTGCTGCCCGACGCTGTATCCTGTAATTAAATCAGGCTCCAGTTCAGATCGATCATCATAGGCCCCGCCTCTTTTAGTTCAGAAATCTGATCCTGTGACTCTGCTGACTTTCTAAATGAGGAGGACATAAGATCTGAAACGTATGGAAACTGATGTACTGGTTACTAGATAATGTACATGGAGAAAAAACATGAACGAATAGTCGAATCGTCGACCTAATCCGATTCGACTGGCAAAATTCTGACTCGGGTACAGCCTTAGAACTTTCCATCCACGGAGGGCAAAACCACTGTTGAAGCTGCACCTCTCATTCCATTAAAATGACATGGGTCATTTGCTAGCATGCTTATAATTCGTAAGTGTTTTTACCATTCGGCTGGGTGCTCTGTGTGGATTTTGTGTTTACTGACAAGTGAAATTATAAAAATGGCCTTCCCTTTTTTCATATTCTGTTTTACAATGGCCTTTCTGCTTTTTTCAATAAAAGTAAATCCGAAAGATTAATCATTTATAATTTTAACTGCAATTTGAAAGAGAGCAATTTTCAAAATGCAAGAACTGCAATATTTATTACACTCTTATAGTCTATAATCACCAGCGTTAATACCCTGCGAGTTTTAGGCAGGGAGGTTTAACCAAAGCACAGTGAACTGCCTTTAGGTGAATTCATTCATCAGAAGCAACCAATTATTCAAGAGTTATGATGTCACATCCACAAATAACTGTCAGGCTGGGGCACCGTATTATGTATTCCAGCCTCAATCCAGGAATAAGTATATGCTGGTATTCTTGGCCTAAAGGGCCACAACTCAGCGTATAGAAAACAATTCCATTATAAACCATAATCACAATATCAGCCCAAAATCAGCCCAAAATCAGTCCAAAATGAAAGAGTGAAAACAAGGCCTCTTTTGGCTCTGCCTTTGTTTTAAGACTTCCTGAGTAACACACACACAGGTGTATCCTCAACTGGAAGCAGCTTCTCTTATCTCCACCCACATCCAGGCAGCCTATAAGATGGTGTCACAAAATCGGTTTACGGGTCACGGAACAGAGGAGGAGGAACAGCTGGACACATCAGTTTCTTAGGGTTTCCTTACCTAGCCTATGGTTCTACTCAGCTCAGCCGGAGTGGTGGAGAAGTGCTAAGTCAACCCTCTGACAAACTTCCCACACATTTTTCTCTTCATATAGCTTTGAGTTCTGCTATTCCATCACATACTGATTAAACTCACTGTTATGATGTAAATATCCCTCACAGCATCATCAACAAAATGTTATTATCGTAATTACATTAGCAACACAATGAACTGGAACACATACTCATCGTGGAAGGCAGAGACAGACTGTCACATCTGTCTCCCTGTCTGTCTCCCTAGTCTTGTTCATGTCAAACAACGCCCCCTCTGGTTACTTCTTGTCATAGCACAGCTCTTCCTGCTCCTCCTGGCTCCGCCCACTCCCACACCTGAGACCAATCTGTTACCCATTAGCACGTGTATTAAGACCCCTTTGTTTGCCCTGCCTGTTTGTGAAGTCTCTGTTGTACCTTTGTTAGTTATAGGCTGCTGTTCTGTTGTTACTCCCCTCGTGTGTTTCGCCGTGTTTTCTTTCTGTACTAGTTCATTTTGTGTTGTAGTGTTTGTCTTCGTCTGTAGTTCTTGACCCTGGTTTTGTTTCTGCTTTCAATTTATGGACATGCCTTCTACGATACCCACCTGTGTTTTGACCCATTACCCAGACTCACTCTAATAAAGCCACTATGCACTTGCATCCTGCCTCAACCACCACACTATTACACAGACACACATACAGCGTCCGGTGTTTCTTTTTTATTGATAGCACCAGGATATTACAGAATCAGACTACACCATGGTGTGTGTAAAAAACATTTTAGTCCATTTTAAATATTAAACAATTAATGAGGCTGGTCAGGCGGTGTACTGACTCAAAACTAAATTATTACAAAATTAGTCTCCATGAAGTTTACCGTATATGGCATAAACGTCCACCAACTGAAACCGAATCCAGGTCCTGGACAGAAACACGCTGCAGATATCAGCTATATCATTTCCAACAGATATGCGGAGTTCTGTACCACAAACAGCCATAATTCATTTCACAGTACAATTTTTCAACCAGTTAAGCAGGTTTTGTTCTAAGCTCTGGTGTTATTGGATATGTTGAAATGTTCAGGACAACCTGTCCCAACTATAGCTAAATCCATAAGTACTTAGGAAAAATGGAATTTCAGAATTTCTGATGCTTTGGAAGACTGCATGAATACACTGTCTTCCCAACATACAGGAACAGCACACCATTCATTCATTTACCCATATCCTCCACTCCAAGAAGGCTGCTACAGTGGGTCTGCAGCAACATGCTGAACAGGTGATCATGTAACGTGACATCACAATTCCAATGTAGATCATGTAACGTGACATCACAGTTCGAATGTAGATCATGTAACGTGACATCACAGTTCGAATGTAGATCATGTAATGTGACATCACAGTTCGAATGTAGATCATGTAACGTGACATCACAGTTCGAATGTAGATCATGTAACGTGACATCACAATTCCAATGTAGATCATGTAACGTGACATCACAACTCGAATGTAGAACTGTATAGTTTGTACGGTGAGTCTCGCATAACAAGCTTCAGCCAGTTAAAGTTGAGTCTGGTGGGTGTCACTCTATGACTGGTGTCGGACCCCTCTAGCGTACAGCATACAAAACATTTTCTCTAAAAATAAAAACCATTATGACATTATTACTGCATGACCTTGTTAACTTGCAGGCACATTCATGGCACTTTAAATCGAACGACATGGAAAAACAGTCTGCACTGTTTGTGAGGAAGCACAGATCTGGGCTGGGTTACCCAAAAGCATCTTAGCTAAAGATGATTCTTAAATGGCACAGCATGCAACACGCTAAACTCTTTCTCTACCAGTTTAAAAGATCTTAACATTCAGATGTTTTTGGGCAACCAGGCCCTGAATTTGAAAGTGCATACAGAAATGGAGGGGGTTTGTAGGGTTTCACAATTTGGCAGCTTGACTGTCAGGATGTTCAGGCTCCCCAGACTGCAGGAAGTCAGTGATGATTGGCGCTACGACCGCCGGGTCGTTCAAGTGGACGTGATGGTCTCCTTCCACCGTTACAATGGAGCTCTAGGATAAACAGAATTAGAATAACTGAGAAGCACAGAGGAAACTGTAGTGCCTTACACTGACTACTTATATAGCATGCTAGCCATGTTTAGCAGAAGTAGCATGCTCACACATTTCTCATCAACACAAAGTAAATTAAAACTTGTTGCTCACTATGAACTTTTCAGTTTAAGGGGCTATGACTTAATGGACTTAATGGCAAAATAATGGACCAACATATTTTGGGTTTTATTCTGTTTCACAATAGATTATGTTGCAGCTCCAGTCTGGTGCCTGTACAGCTGTAGCATTTGAGGTGGAACGGAACATTCGATTAAGAAGCTAATGAACAGGAAGCCAACTTTAGCCTCGTTTGAAGATGAACATCATCCATGCTCACTGACAGATGGCTGGGAACAGACTGGGAGGGTACATTTCAGCAGGCATAATCTCCTTTTGCTCTCGATTCATTGTCGTTGTGTCTCTTTTATAAAAGCAGTATTTGTATGTGAAGGAGGAACAACATATTTGTAAATCTGAAAACTTAAAAAAATATTGGTGGGCCACTTGTGGAAAGAGTTAACCATTACACATTACACAAAAGACAGAAGATGAGATGTGTAAGATCTTAATTAATATGTGGAAGAACACATTGACAAACTAAATCAAATATTAAACATTTTGTTGAAGCTAGCACCGGCATCACTTGAAGAGTTTAGCAGCCAGCCAGCACAGGACCCCACAAATACCTGGTGGTAATTCACAAACTGGAAATAAAGAACAATCTGGGACTTTTGGTAACTCAATTTGATGGCCAGGTTTACCCAGGTTCACCCAACATCGCCCAGCATCGCCCAGCATCGCCCAGCATCGCCCAGTATTGGCCAGTATCGTCCAGTATCGTCCAGTATCGTCCAGTATGCCAGCAAACTTTTGTAAGTGAATTCTCATGATCTCATTTTAGGAGCACTTTCACACTGCAGACTTCCAGGATGATTCATTTTCTTCTACAAAGAGTTTCTGCAAGTTGAGCAGACCTGGCAGACTTAGACAAGCAAATTTGCACCCTCCACCAACACTGCTTCTGCTTTGGCTGCACTGACCTCTGAAGGAGTGGTCCTTCATAGCGCCCTTCATAGCACTGAACCTCTAAAATAAAATAAATGCTAATTTCTTCACTCAGGCCGATAAATAAACACGAGTACAGACTCTGTGTAACCACAGCTGTGCACTCCACAGGTCACCCCCCCCCGCCCCAACTACGGTTTCTACATTTTTTGTACAATACAAAAATTGGTAGGCACTCACTTTTTGTTCCCAGCCCTTTTGTAAGGCTTCATATAAGTCATTGGGTTGAGGAAAGATCTTCAGCAAACCCTGGCTCGCCCTGAAATGAACACAAACACATATTTAATCACAGGACATTAAATCAGAAGTACATAAGTTTAGTGATGTGGGTGGAAGTAGCTTTAAGCGGCTGGCAGACGAACATCTTTCAGTTACTGATGTGCGTCGTTCCCTAACCCGAAGCATCTTCAATGTTTTAAAAGTGACATAACGGTCAGCCAAAGTAATCGTGTTATAAGAGGGGGATGCAGGTGAAAAACTGCTCTATGAAAATGCATGTTGGACTGATGTCCGTATGTGATATCACTTAAGATCACAGGAGTTTTTATTTTAAACCATTTTACATTTACATTTACATTTAAGGCATTTAGCAGACGCTCTTATCCAGAGCGACTTACAACCGTGCTTAGTGATCTGTTGGATAATATTCCAGTTAGTAGGAAGTTTAGAGCCTAAAACTCACCACGAGCTCAGACACTGCCCGAACAGGGGGTCAGTGCTGGTACCTAGAGAATATTAATATTAAAGGGCTGATAAATGTCATTCCTTTATTATGAAATGACAAAAATGAAATGGTTTTGGGCAACATGACCAGAATATCCAAAGATGGGTCAGTTCTATGTTCTGATGTTCTCCTTATATTTACCATTCATCACTAGTCAGGGAGCGCTGCTGCTGCTGATAGAGCTGCTGCTGCTGATAGAGCTGCTGCTGCTGTGTCTGATCTCTGTGACAATTAAACTAAATGTGAAATTCCCTGACTTTTCCCTGAAATTCACTAATTAAAAAGCTGAATTTCCATGAGCTGTAATGAACAGAAACACAGCCCTTGGTGCTGAACAATTTGTTGCAGTTTACAGACATTGTCTGGCATGTTTGCATTTGTTAGCAGAGACCACATGTCCTGACTGAAGTGATTGCCAGTTGTTGCGCTTGCTTGTGATCCACTCAGACTGATAACACTGCATTACAAATGTGAGTTTATTTCTTGTTCTTGGGTACTAAATGTGTTTTCGTAATTCCATAGGCCTAAAATTAACAGAAATCTGCTACTGGTCCACATAACCTTTACTTTTGTGGTCAGGACAATGAGGTTTTAAAAAAAAGTTCTCTGTTTCCAGAACATCTGCGAGACAGTCAGTGCTGAGGAGACTCTAAGCAGCTACTGTGAGAACTAACTCTCGAGAAGTTTCTAGAACAGTCTGGAACTGTGCAGTAGTGTACAGGTGCGTTAAAACAGCCAGCTCATGTTCCAGCTAAGTATGTGGATAGTGGATACAGAGCTACATTTAATTTAGATGGTATCAAGAGGTCACTGCATCCAAAGTATGTGATGAATGTACCTGATTTTATTCTCGTCTTATTCATAAGTAATTGGAATATAACACACAGAAGCTGCGACCCAAACCGTATTACGCAGTGTAATACATATCGCAGTGTAGAAGACTGTAATGTAATTCCAGTCGCTGTAGGGTAAGGTTTGTAACCAGTACTCACCGCAGTACCAGCACTTTAGCTTTTATCTGCGCCTGTAAATATAGACTCTGCTCCAAGTCAATCCGCGCAATGTTAGTCTGTAACAAACCAAACTCATATACATTCACAGTTCACAGCACTGATGGCAATAACACCCAAGAGACTGTATAATGAGATATCTGAACCACATTCAAAGTACAGAATTAAAAAAAAAAAATAGAAAAATGAAATGAAAAGAGATTAAACGAATAATGGTGGAACTGAGGGTTGAGCATTACGTAGAAAAGGAGTTCACTTAATCCAACAAACAGACCAAATCAGGTTATTAAACTCACCAAGTTGATTCTGATGTCCCTGCTGAACACCACTCCTGTAAGAGAAATGAATCCCACTCATCAGATTAAGTGATAAGCTGAATTTACACGCTGCTTGGCTAATATAGAAAAGCGTCACAGTCACACTGTCTAATATTTTACTGGACAACCTTTAGCTTTGATCGCGGCACACATTACATTCCTTATGCAACATCAACATTTATTTCTAAAAACTGGATTTTTAAAAAATGGTATGCGGCTGCAGTTATGAAACAAGCGAAGGTTGAGGGAAGGAACATGCCCCTCCTTGCTCCAGTCTAATCCCTATAAATTCCCATCTCTACCTTCCGGTTCACCATGACAAAGTTTTCACAATGGCCACGACCACCCCGCCTCCTTTCTTTTCCTATATCAGTTCCTACCACTGTTATCAGAAGGGGGGTCTGGTATCTGGCTCTGGCCCAGCTCTCTGCCCTCCCTTAATCAGTCTTCTCTCAAACAACCACCACATGTTGATACAAAGTGCACGTTTATATCTGAAAGATTTTAAAAAGCTCAGACATGAAAAAAATCCCGAAGATGAGTCGTTAAATTAGACTTTTGGGGAACCGCTTAAAACAGAACATGCTTTCCTGTAAAATATGATCACATACTGACAAGCCAAACCCCTAAGAGTGTAAGCCAAACGAATATACAACCTCCGTCCACCTGCTGAACCCCTCGTTCTAGAAGGATCTGAGCAGACTGATCTGTAAGTGCCGGATTTGCCGCCTTCAGCCTGGAAAAGAATGACAGATTTTGGAATCAGACTCCTCCTTCAGTCTGACTGCATGAAGGAGTTAATGCAACATACCTTTCTTTGGCAGACTCGTAGGTGTAGATCCTTTCTTTCCTGTCATCCATCTTTTTTTCATACTCAATCATTTCCTCCATGCCTTTCCTCATGTTGTTGTTGATCTTTTTCTGTAAACAGAAAGGCATGGTGTATTTACATCATATTTAAAGAACAAAGTTTTCTATCTAAAAATAAATAGATTTAATTATTGTACTGTGAAAGTAATGCATTATTTACCACATCATCACCATCACACTGAAACACTGTAACGCTGAACCAATGAAACCAACAGAAATGCTCCAAAATGACATCAAAGAAAAAAAACTTTAAAGGAATCAGATTCTAAAAATATATACACATTGTACATTGTCATTTTAAAAAAGTGGTCTGGGCTTATATTCTCCTTTGCACTGTGTAGTTCTACAAGTACAGACTGTAGTCTATCTGTTTCTCTGTTCTTTATTGGCCAGGACCCCCAAAGAGCAGGTATTATTTGGGTGGGGGATTAGAACTGGACTTTCTCAGTCCAGCAGTGACACTGAGGTGTTTATAACCTCCAGCAGCACTGCTGTGTCTGATCCACTCACACCAGCACTGCACCAGAACTGGAGCAACACACTAACACCACCACCATGTCAGTGTCACTTAAGGTGTTAAGAATGATCTGTCACCCACATAATACCTTCTCTGTGGTGGTCCTCACTATTGAACACAGGATTAAACCGTTAAAAATTTTTTCATTGCATAAAAATAACCAAATCACTTTTCCCATCTTCTATAAAGTGACCAACTTTGGAGCTACACTGCTCATGTGGCAATAAATAAAGAAGTCATTTATTTTGTAGAGATCATATCTATTTGTGATATGGTTGTACCATGTGTGCTGGCAGAAATCCATAGGAGTCCAGGAGCACTATGGCCTCCACCATCTCTGGATACAAAGCGCTGAACTGCCAACCAAACAGCCATAAACAAAACAAGGTACATGTGTGTTCCACATCGATCCCCTCTATACTAATGCACAACTCTCACAAACATGTGCTAAGATCTTACCATTCCAGCTATGTTTCCACCTGTAATGTAAACACAGATATTACCAACATGTTCGAGTCTATAGGACCCTGAGGGTCCGTAAGCTTCAGGTCAATTATCAGTTATCCTGACTGAAGACGTAATGCACAACAGGGGTTCACACAGACCAGTTCCATTCACTCAAACCAATTACTCATTACATAATAAGAGCAGCTGAGGTGTCAAAGTCAGCGCTGACCTGTCACCTAAATACCTCTGACCCTATTACCCTCATGCGGTTCCTACATATATTTTAATGAGTAACTAAAGGTAGATAAGATATTGCACTAGGAAACTAATACAGTCAATTCCAACAAGATACTGCAAAGTGCAAATAAAACTCATCAGTTTAGAGTGTGCTGTAATGTATACACGATAAAGAATCTAGTTATTTAGCCTTTACTAGCCAATCTAGCATATTTTACAGAAGATGGACTGGTCCTAATAACTTCTATGTGCTTGAATCAGGCACTGTGCAGCTGAATTATCTCGGAAAATAAACAAAGAATGGACTGCACTGGGCAATTCCATGATAAATGCGCTTACGTTGGCACACGGTCTGTATTTAATTGGATAACGTTCTTAAGTGAAAAAGCATAGGGGCATCCTTTGTAGAGGATGAAGCAAATAGTGCTATAGGAAAAAGTAGAATGACGAGCTTACCCATACTGTGACCTATTATGGAAAAGCGCTTCCACTGGAGAGCTGCACAACAAGCATTAACAAACACAGGTGAACGCAAAGGCATAAACACAACTTCTCACACTTCTTATATCACAATATATCACAATTCATCATGTGATATACACCAACTGGTGTATGTGACCATCTTTTTTTCTACACTTGTAGGCCATTTTATCAACTCCATCCACTATAGAGGTGCACTTTGTAGTTCTACTATTACAGGCTGTAGTCCATCTGTTTCTCTGCACACTCTATTAGTCCCCCTTTACCCTGTTCTTCAAAGACCAGGACCCTCACAGGACCACCACAGAGCAGGTGTTATTTGGGAGGTGGATCGTTCTCGGCACTGCACTGACACTGACCTTTTGGTGATGTGTTAGTGTGTGTTGTCAATACTGGACTGGGAATAGTCCACTAACCGCCAACAGCATCCTGTGGGCCGTATCTTGTGGGCAGCATCTTCTGATGAAGGACTAGAGGATGACTAACACATACTCTGCAGCAGCAGCTGAGCTATCATCTCCAACTTTACAACTACAAAGTGGACCAGCAAGGTAGGAGTGTCTAATAGAGCGGACAGTGAGTTAAAAACTCCAGTGTTTATAAATTCCAGCAGCACTAATGTGTCTGATCCACTAACAACCAGCACAACACACATTAACACACCACCACCACCACGTCAGTGTCACTGCAGTGCTGAGAATGATCCACCTCCCATATAACCCCTCCTCTGTGGTGGTCCTGTGGGGAAAGGAATGGGTATAACAGAGCTGGAAGAAACAGATGAAGTACATTCTGTAATTGTAGAGCTACAAAGTCCATCTATATATGTAAGTGGAGCTGATCAAATGTACAAGGAGTGTAGACACAAGGAGGTGGCTTTAATGAAGAGGCCAGTCAGTGTATAATTAGTAATCATCCGCCTGTTTTGATTTTTGATTATGTGCTGTACACCAGCGGGCAAAAACAAAACATTACAATTACCAATCATATCTGACATCCCCATTCATCCCCCGCTAACCTATTAGACAGTCAGTCAGCTCAGAAGGAAATGCATTCTCATTTCTGTTGACAATTAAAAATAATTTATTTGATTTTAAATGCCTCATTTGTAGCGCAATTATAAGAGCACAGTGGACACAAACCTTCCACGAGTCGTCTCATGTCTGCAATGTAATTAGGAAAGGTGTAGAAAACTCCTGGAGGTCTATGAGAGGACAAGCCATGGCCAGCCAAATCTATGGCCAAACACCTCCAATCTGAGAGAAACAGAATAGACAAACAGAACGTCAAAATGGTTATATCTTATAACAGGGTGTTATATATATATATATACACAGTATATATATATATATATATATATATATATATACTGTGTATATATATATATATATATATATATATATATATATATATATATATACACATACATACAGACAGTATATATATACAGGTGTTGGACAATGAAACTGAAACACCTGGTTTTAGACCACGATCATTTATTAGTATGGTGTAGGGCCTCCTTTTGCGGCCAATACAGCGTCAGTTCGTCTTGCCATGGACATATACTGCGTCCTGCACAGTGGTCAGACCCGGGAGTTTAAGAACAGCTTCTTTCTTGCAGGGATAGTGGCCAGGTCACTACGTGATGCTGGTGGAGGTTCGTCCTTCTTGATGGTATGCTGACATTACCCTGGAGACCGTGGCTCTTGATACATCACAAAGACTTGCTGTCTTGGTCACAGATGCGCCAGCAAGACGTGCTCCAACAGTTTGTCCTCTTTTGAACTCTGGTATGTCACCCATAATGTTGTGTGCATTGCAGTATTTTGAGCAGAACTGAGCTCTTACCTGCTAACTGAACCTTCACACTCTGCTCTTACTGGTGCAATGTGCAATTAATGAAGATTGGCCACCAGGCTGGTCCAATTTAGCCATGAGACCTCCCACACTAAAATGACAGGTGTTTCAGTTTCATTGTCCTGTATATATATATATATATATATTATATCTAGCAAATATAGCAAATATGTTTAAAATTTTTGTATGTTTACAATTTTAAAATACAATTTTTACTTGCAAATTGGGCTTGTGTAGATATGCTTACACACAAGCTACTAAATAACAGAAAAATCACAGTGGTCCACCCATAGCTTTGATAATGATGCATATTTATATTTAGAACAGTTATATAATTTTAGCTGGGATCTTTTATTGCCGACAGGATAGACTAACTACTCTGCAAAGCTGTCTCCAGCACATCCCAAAGACTTTTAACAGCGTTAAGGTCAGGACTCTGTGGTGGCCAATCTTGAATGAATCTTGGCCCTGTGGTCCTGGAATTCTGTGCCTCAGGGAAGATCAAATTCATGAGCCTCGACTTGACCAACAGAAGCCCCCCCAGATCATAACACTGTCTCCAGAGGCTTGCACTGTGGGCCCTATGCATGATGGACGCATCTCTCAGTGTGCTTCTCTTCTTAGCTTGCCCATCGTTCTGGAACAGCATAAATCTGGACTCACATCAGATCACATGACCATTTTTATTGCTCCAGAGTCCAACCTTTATGCTCACTAGCAAAGTGAACCCTGTTTTCTGATCAGACTGGAACATGTGGTACATATTTCCATATGGTTAGTTAAGAAATGAGAAGCTACCCAGTGCATCGGTTAGGGTTAAAAGAATCATTGTCAGCTGAAACATATTAATCACTGCAGTAATTATCCAAACAAAGAAATTTGCTTATTTAAATTGTATCATAAAGGTCACTGCCACTTTGTATAAAATGAATATAGCATGTACCTATATTTCTACCATCAGTGTATATATTAATGGCATTACAGATATATAAATAAGTCATTGGGATATAAATATACAGTATTAACATACAGCTCAGGTGTATCTATGCTATGACATCCAAATATCAAGATTTTGGTGTAGTTAGACGAATACAGTTAACTGCAAAGGTGTTCACATCCCCCTGTAATTCTACATGGATACTTTACCGCTGGGTAGCAGTGGAATCAGGGTGTTAAAAGAGCCACTGTTGTCGGACCAGCCATGAACACACAGCACTGGACGTCCATGATCTGGACCCCAAATCCTGCCCCTCATCTCTCCCCATGGAACAGGCATACGGAACTCTGACACTGTCAAAACAAACAGATCGGCTCGGTTATGATTTATGATTTGCACAACAGTTGTGGAAGATCTACTTCCTCAAGTTGATAGTGATAAGCATGGTGTGGTGAAGTAATGGCAATGCTCAGACCACTTCCCTTACCAAAAGATTTATAGCAGCACGCTCAAACTGGCCCGTGAGGATGATTGATTTGTGTTTCCCTAACTCCACCTAATTACAACCTTCAGACCTGCATAACACTGAGGTGGAAAAGTGGACTATTCTTACTTATAGAACTGCTCAGCCATATTCTTCCAGTGCCTTGTGTCTTAAGGCCATTCCACTGTATCTCTGTTGGATCATGATCTGGGCTCTGACCGGATCTAAAAGGTTACTGTACTTTATTTTAAAGCTGCTCCGTACTAGATTTAATCCAGTGTTTAGGTATCATGTTCTGCTACACTCCACTGAGCTTCAGCCGACTGACAGCAACCCAGACAAAATCCTGTACTGTGCCTTGATAAGGTGAGCAAGAGGTAGCAAAGCAGCCCCATTTCATGATGCTCCCTCCACCATGCTTCACAGCTGGCATGATGTTTTCATGTTGGTGTGCAGTGTCTGTTTGCACCACACATAGTGCTGCATGTTCTTCCCAAACAATTCCAACTTTTAATGTTTTGGTCCTCCATCCATGGTTCACAATGGATGCTTCTGAAAAATAGCTTTATTTCCATCTCATCTCATTAACGGGACTTCATTGATCTGCTGTTGAAGTAATAAGCCTGGAGAGCTACCCACTTTATTAAACCTAAACTGTAAATATATTAAATATGCAACAATAACAATGATTTAATAATTTATTTTATATGTTTAAATAGATTGGGCTTGGTCTTTATCTTAACTTGACTTATCTTAACTTATATTTTAAGTTAAGATTTTTTTAATTTTTTATATTTTAAGATATTTTAAGACCCATCTGTGCATAAATACCGGTAGTTTCAAAGTGTTTTATGTATTTTAGTAACCAAATATAATGTAATATTTAAAATCCTAACTTATCTTTCTTCACTATTTGCATATTGTCGTTTTGTCCCTAAATCCACCACAAACACTGCATTTTGTCCCCGCAGGACAAAAGACTGGGCCACAAATATACTACATGCTACACAACACTTGTGTAGTGTTCTGCAGTAAACCAGTGTAACGTACTTGAAGACTTTTATTTTGTAGAAATCCATGTCGTACCGCCAGGCGCGAGATTGGGTACAATCAAGTATATGTCTACACTTTGAATCAAACCAGGCGTGTTATAACCTCATTATAACGTGTTATTACACACAGTAAACAATCTCATGTGAAAGGAGCTCTCTCTCTCACCTGTATGTCTCATAGCTGCTGTGGACAGAAGTCTCAGACCTTTCAGCGTATGAATCATCCTATAGGCGCAGGGTGACACCGTAGCGGGACGATAGGACACTTTTCACGCGAGATTTAGGATTAATACAGGAGTAACAGCTCTGAGGTTAGAAAAGCGACCCGCTGGCAGTGAAAAGTCGGGTCATGGTTCACGGAGGGGACTTTCAGCCAGCCACAAGATATTACACACCGAACAAACAGTCACAGATAGGAAATCAGCGCTTAATAACTTTTTAAATATGACCGGTAAAGTCACAGCAACAAAACAGCGGGTTATGGCATTAGCGAATATAGCAACCACAGCGATGGTCTCAAAGGCAAAATTGAAGTCGAGCGGGCAAGATTTACATCCGGGAAGTTTTTACTTACCCTCTTTTATTTACACACACCCACACACGCTACTACTACTACTACTACTACTAATAATAATAATAATAATAAATACATACGGGGACAAAATAATTATTACTATTATTAGCGTGTGTGTGTGTGTAAATAAAAGAAAGTAAGTAAAAGGGTGTCGTGTCAACAAAGGTAAATAGTAAACCAAAAAAGACACACTGCACTGCAGTGATTATGCAATATTTTAATCCTTAAAAAATAATAGAATAGTCTTATTCTTGTGTGTAATTGTTTTTTTTCGTATTTAATTTAACTTCAATTTAATATCAATCTAAACGCTGTGAAATGGGAAGGATTTTGATTATTAACACATTTAGTTTGCTCAGAAAACTGAACTTTTATTTTGAAATTTGTGCTTCTGTCAGTCAGCGACTGTTGATTGAATTGCTGCTTCACTGCATTGAGACCTAAAACATCAGGTAAGCAATTTTAGACATTTTAGAAGAATAAATATCATATTCTCTGTATTTTTACAGGTATGTCAGTTAAACACAGGCGTTATTTTGTTCACACAGTACTGACACATGCCGTCCATCTTTATTTATTGCATAGACATTCTGAAATATTAGCAGAGCTAGCTATGAATGAAGGTTTGCTACTACAGCGTCCAGCTAAACAGTCTGAAGAATAGTCCGCATTAACAGTAATGAAGGTCTGCCTTTAATACGAGACCGCTAGTAAACGATGCCTGAAAGCAGCTTGGGGTCGTCAGCTAACTGATTTCATTATGCTCATATACATACACATATACATCTAGCATTTATGTATCGGTTCCTCTCTGGGTTTGACTGTACTTGTCAGACATGGAGACGCGCTTCACTCGAGGGAAGTCCTCCATCCTGGAGCGGTCTCTGACCAGACCTAAGACGGAGGTGAGTGTCAGTGCCTTCGCCCTGCTCTTCTCGGAGATGGTGCAGTACTGCCAGAGCCGGGTGTACTCCGTGTCCGAGCTGCAGGGCCGCCTGGCCGACATGGGCCAAGGTGTCGGGTCCAGTCTGCTGGATGTTCTGGTGATGAGAGAGAAAAATGGCAAGCGAGAGACCAAAGTGCTCAACATACTGCTCTTCATCAAGGTACGTGATCAATCTAGGATCAGACTACACAAGGTACAGAGTGGTTCTGACTTCAGGCTGACATTATCAGAAAGCAGCTTTACAGAGAATCCGGGTCCATGTCCTCAGTGAACAAGCCAAGAGACGAGACAAGAGAGGCAAAGAAGAACTCCCTCAGAGCAAGAGGAAGAAACCTGGAGAGGAACCAAGACTCAAAAGGGGAACCCATCCTCCTCTGATTATAAGGGCAAAGCACAAAGACAATTTGAGACTGGGCTACAGCTTTACATTGAATAACATCCTCAAAGTCATTTTAATGGTCCATTTTGGACCACTTGACTTACTATACGGAGAATGACGTCTCTGTCATACACCTGCTGTGGTACAGTGTAACTCTGGAGCATGCACAAGACTTGTCATGAGAACTGCATAACCCCATACAACACACCATCATAATTGAGGTTGCAAAGAGAGGAAAAAAGAAGGGAGAATAGAAAAGGAGAGAGTGTCTGAGCGTAGAGTAAATAGAGTAAATCTTGGACTGACTTTTACTTGTTGGCGAGAGCTAAAAGTGATAAGGCGTGCAGGACAGTCTCGTGGCTAGTGAAAGTCCGACAGCAGGGTGTTCATCCCTGCCAATGTTATTTATGAAAGATCACGATATGGGATGTAAGCTACTGTTTTGTCACCTACAGTTTTGTAGTTTACCTAGATGCCAAATGTCATCTGACCTTAGTTTGGTCGTTCTTTGTCAAGTTCACGGCCAGTAAACCATGAAAAGCTGTCACCTCCTGTGATAAAATCCTGTAATGTTGCTCTATCTTGTAGAGTGTTTAAGACAACGTGGTTCTTTCCCTACTGGTGTTGCCTTTTTCCATCGTTGTGCTGAATTCTGACTCCCCTGCAGAATCTGTCTGCCCATTGCATGCACACATGTCACTGAGGCACATGGACTCTACAGTATGTGTCAGTCTGAATGTTCTGGTGACTCATGTTGTATTCTGTGTGTCTGTTGTCACTCACAATGCGTCTGACAATAACAATGTAAAATCCGGGGAGACAGAAGTGCTGGGATTTAAGAAGAGTAATAACGATTCTACTTGTCCGCACTGTGGAGGAGAACTACAGTCAGTAAATTTGACAAAGCGATTGTTTGTCACCAGCTTAGCTATATAGTCACTGACACCTACATTGTTATCACAGCACTCCATGCAGATTTATTGTTGATGTCTGGACACAAATAACAAATAACAGTTCAGACTGTTTTGAGAAACAGATCCGGTTTGCCTGGAGTCTGCACACAGCCACAGCTGCAAAACGAGTTTGTTTTTAAACTCAGTGCTTATGTCACCTTTACACATATCCAGCTACAGTATGTAGCCTGTATGTAGGATAGGGGCCATTTTACGTCAGTTAGTTGCACTAACAATTTTTTCCCCTCTTTTTCTGCCCCTTTCTTCTGCAAAGGTAAACGTATGGAAAGCCCTGTTTGGCAAGGAAGCTGATAAACTGGAGCAGGCCAATGACGATGACAAGACATACTACATCATAGAGAAGGAGCCACTGATTAACGCGTACATATCAGTCCCGAAGGAGAACAGCACTCTGAACTGCGCCGCCTTTACTGGAGGCATCGTGGAGGCCATTTTGACTCACAGTGGATTCCCAGCTAAAGTTACTGTACACTGGCATAAAGGAACCACGCTCATGATTAAGTTTGACGAGGCTGTTATTGCTCGAGATAAGGCTCTGGATGGCAGATAAGAGACCCCGGTCTAGTTCTGTGAGGAAATTGCCCCTTTCCCTGACTGACATTGATTTTCCACAAGTCCAGTTTTTAGAAGGACTCAGAACAGTAAGGTCAACAATGTCAGTGAGGGAGTAAAGGCATGACGCTGTTTGAGGGGCTGCTGATAGTGGACCATTTGGGTAGCTTTGCATATTCCTTGTCTGAATTATCAGACCTTCAACAAAAGATCCAACACATCACAACACATGCCACAGTCCTGAGTTACAGTGAAGTGACGGCATGTTTGGGAAGGGGTCAGGACTCATTTGGAGTAGAAGTGGACCGTATATAATGAAGGGGTCGCACCATATAAACCAAACTAGGTTTGTTTTCACTCATCAGTTCATACAGCTTGTGTACGATAACTAGACTGTTACAGCCTGCTTCGGATTAGGTGTCCACCTACTTAGCCTATGCCAGTGCTAATAAGCCCTGCTAATTGATACTGAGGTTATAGTGGGCTAAATAGAGATGCCCCTGGTCAAACACAGTTTATATCAAATGTGGTCTGTGCAAGGTTCTGGCACATTTTCAGTTACATGTTTGCCAGTATGCTAACAATAGCAGATTAATATAAATTGTGCACGAAAATTAGCAAAAATCTATATTTTGAGTTTATTTCTTATATAGCACATGCTAGTTTGTTTTCAGCTAGAGAATGCCATGTGACCAGGGCTGTTAATATCACTCTTAAAGGCATAGTACAGAAAAAACTGGCATATAGAAGCAAATTATGACTGTTTTTGCTTCAGAAATGTACGTGAAATGGCAGGTAAAGAAAAACAGGTAAAAGGAAACTGTAGTATATGGACCCTTTTGTTTGAGGGGGTTTTCCTAGGGGTGATACTGTAATGCACTGCAATGCAGGAAATAACAGAGAGAGGTAAGCGGCCTCTGTAGTGCTGTAGTGTGAATGCATCCACCCTAGTGGTGTGATATGTGATATGTTCTCGTTTTGCTTGTAAGTGTGTTATATGGCTTTTCATTAGTCACAAGGTGCTGGAAGATAAATCAGTCTGCTGAGTTGGTCGTTGTACAAAGCAAGGAACTTCCCAGACGCCTGTAGCTTGCACTTCTATTCACCATGTTATTCCACATTGTTGTAATGTTATTCTTTTGTGTTACTTTGTGTTTTTTTTAACTTATTTTTAACTAAGCTAACAAATGTGTGACACTCAGATTTAAAGAGCATGCTTTATCAGCGTTAAGCCATGTTAACGCATTGTACATTGTAACCTATGAATGAACTTCACCCACTAGCAATTCATGTGGCTAATAATTCTTGATAAACACTTTTTATGGTAAACAGTTTGTGATAATGGGTTTTTCAGTGTGAATAAAGTTGAGCAATCGTGGTGAACTTGCTTGTGTGCATAATGGTAAGTTAAATGTCTTTAGGTCCATGTAATAAAATCTACACACCAGTAAAAGGCTTGTGAACTGTTTTCTGCCATGTGCAAAGCTGTGATCATTTTATATATATATATATATATATATATATATATTCTGTGTCTTTAAAAGCATGACATCCATTCAAATACTGTGCTTTGACATTTTCACATTCAGAAATACTGTGATATACGTGCAGTGTAAGACACTGGAAACATAGTGCTCTAACCGCATGCTCTTACAGTGAAAACACCAGATGGTGAGAACTGCTGCTTAATGGCCCGTTTAACCACACAGTCTCATATATGGTACACACCACATTTACCCAACAGCCCAGCGCCATGTGACATAGACAACACAGATGCACATTATTACACTAAGAACTTGTTTACAGTTTAGAGACTTACAAAGTCTCTCCTACTGCGAGTGTTTCACCGCAAGCTCTCATTTCACCGCAAGCCAGTAGCAGGTTGCGATATGGACCTACCTCCAGGAGAGCAGTCCCTGGGGATGCACACTGTTGAGTCCTTTCTTGAGGTTGCATCTTTTCCTTCTGAGTACTACAGTGGAGAGACTGAGCTCTACGCCACCCTTCCATTTGCAGCAGACCTCCATGCAGTTTACAGCATCAATCCACTGGGGGTGGTGGTAACAACAGTGACGTTTCCCTATAGCTGACCATTGTACCATTAGTGGAAGTAATGGTGTCCTGAGGTCTGGCCTTGATCTAACATGCCACTGGTGTCTGTTTACATTGTCACTGAAAGGCTGTGGTAAAAGCTGCCCTGCTGGCAGGTCCTTGTGACTGCCCACCGTCCCTTTGTCCTGGCTGCTGTCCTTCTTCCAGCTAGGCTCCTCTGGCGAGATTCATCACACTGCTTCTCTGTTGTCACAGCCCCACTGCTTCATTATCTGCATTCCTTAACCAGGCTTGGTCTTCTCCACCATTTACCTTTGAGTTCTTTCCAGATCATGGAGGGGGACACTGTCCCACCCCTGATGACAATGTGCATCAGCACTGAATGAGATGTGGGAAACTTATCCTTTTAAGTGAAAGCTGTTTTATTAAAACACAGTAGTAGGGAAGGACCATCACCTGTGCTTGCTGCAACAGCTAGGAAGCAGGCAGGCCACCTCCAACCACACACTTCCCTTACAGGTTAAGGGAAACCCACACAACTACCCCACAACCCAGTACAGAGTGGTATAAACCACACCATGTGAAATACTACGAGAGAGGATGGGCCGGGGATAGTAGCAGATACCTCTGCAACACAATACATAGACGTCTTTTGACATACTGTCAAAACCTTACATTCTGTCGACACATTTGGTTCATTTTTAAACGTTGTTAACTAAAAATCTTACATACTGCACCATTATTATAGAAAGAAGAATACAGGAGCCTCATAACTATCTCTCTCTCTCTCTCTCTCTCTCTCTATATATATATATATATATATATATACACACATATATACACTACAGTAACAATGCAGTAATCTAAACAATTTAATATGCATCATCATTCACCTTACGGAAGTCATATAGTTTTTTGTCTCGTTTGCAGCACATAGTTAAAGTTTAACACATCCTAAACGTTTTACAGTGCGTGAAATAAAAGATTTAACCACCAACAAGAAGCCTGTAAACTGTTTTACACGGCTTTGCACTGTTTCAGTGAGTGAACACGGCCTTTCTATAGGTTTTATTTTAATGTGTTTTTATTTAAAGCAAGTGCACAACATCAGTTGTAAATGCAAATGTACATACAACAGGGTACAAATACATACACATGTATACAAATACATAACCATACATGACTCCTACAGCACGTGCTTTAACGCTGCTTTCTGAGAAGTGAAAGAATAACAGAACGCGAGCCTGATCACGTGCTCCGGTCACATGACCGCTGCCAGGAAGCGGGATGTGGTACTGGACTCGGCCGGAGCGGAGCAGGAGAGGCGGCGAAGCGAGCCTCAGACAAACTTCTCCCTCACTCACCAAAGCCTGTTTTCTGCCTGTATCGGTACATGCTCTGCTATTTTAATGCTTCCTGACTTAAACTCGCTTTTTATGACGGATTCTTCCTTCACGGCGTCGTCAACATGGCCACGGTTGACAAAAATAATGGCATTCCCGACATTCACAATTCCTCCACCGGTAAGTCATCATCATGCTCCTATCTCCCCCAGCACGGTGAAAAGCTAAACTAGCTAGCAGCGGTCTAACCCGGGCTGAAGTACAAGGAGCTATGAAGAACTTGCAGTACAGCAGCGTCTGTCTGGGCTGTAGATGTATTGTGAGGGTTGTTTATATGGCGTTGTCCCAGGTGCTAACAGCCAGCCTTGTTTGTGCAGGAGCCTAGAGGGAGCTGCTTTTTGTTCCCCAGGCTAACTTAATGTCTGCTGTCACTTTGCACAGTTGTCAGTTCCTGTACTTCAGCTAGGACCAGCGGGTAATTAGGTCATTTGGCTGAGGGTGGGCGAGCAAGCAGAGCACAACAAACCGATACTTGTACGGTACTTAGACGTTTGGACCAAATATCGCGATATTTAGTTTTACCGGAGTTTAATACCGCCACAATACAGCAGTAGTGGTGCAGTAATGCAGTCAAGACCTTGTTATACAGTGTAGGTTGGGGCTGTGTTTCAGTGTGTCACTGCTGTCAGAACAAACCCTGTATCTCCATATTTTGTTGTTTTTTTTTTGTTTTTGGCATAATTTAAAGTGCTTGTTGTTTTTTTACAATGTGTTTTTTTAAATGATAAATGCACCGAAAGAAATGGCCCATAAATGCTCAGAATAAATGTCTGGCTGCATTGACTTCTATTAAGAACGCATCATCTTTTTTCCTTCTCCTGTAAAGTTACTGTTTTAGAGAGGTTTGGTTTTGTTTCCGACAGCATCGACTTCTTGCTAATATGGTATATCCTGTTGCACCACAATTCAATGTCGAGCTGAACGATTTAGGCAAATATCTAACTGTGTTTTTTTTCTGATCAGTATTTTAACTGTGATTTAAAATTGTAAGTTTTTCTGAAAACTGAAGTCCAGGGCTGTTATTTGGTCCGTAAGACCAGAGAAGCCGTTTTCTCACTTAGCTGTGGTTGTGATGTCACAGAATGTAATTGTTTGGCAGGTCTTGCGATTTAAAGGTGCATTGTTGTGAACTGTGATTTAAAATCCATTCATTGTTCTTCACTGAACATATTGTTATATGGTCAGCACCTACCAACTACATGTTTCATTATACAGACAGCAAAATTAGACCGCTTTGCTTGATTTAGCACAACACAACAGGCCAAATATAGAATGAAAACCTTTGTATACAGAGTTTTCAATAGTAATTTTACTATCAAAGCACTACTGGTAATTTTCTTTCAGTTCCAACTGATCAAACGTCTGAAAAAATAAATATTGTGACATGTAACAAATGCATTGTGAGGATTTCTTTAAGCAGGGTTAGATTTACATACAACACTGTTTAACAAAGCAGTTGCTGTTTTGAGCCTTCTTTACAAGTCTTCCTGTAGCTTCAGCATTGCCAATTGGTAAGCAGTTAACATGTGTGGAAATCCCTTTAACATGAATGAAAGACTAGTTTGCCCAAAGTGTGTCACGAGCACAGAGCTCAGGGGCAAGCTCAGTAAATAAACTGTGGCAGGGGTCTGTGAGAAGGGTCTATTGAGTTACTAGAGTAGCATACACATAGTATTAGAATCAGAATAATGTACCTGGATAGTGACACTTAATGCGTCTTGATTATTAGGATGATATCTGGTTAGGCCAAACGACATAAAATTGCAAGTGTAAACTTAAAAAATCTCAAAAAAATGTTTTAATATTTAAACAGGTCTGATTGCTTAAACCAGACATTGCCAAGAGGATTTGATGTTCTGTCCCAGCAGTTGGATTTCAGTCCCACTCAACAGAGACTCATTTGACTACCAATGCATGTAAAATCTGGATACAGTCCAGACACTACTAGTCACATGAAGTGTCCAGCTTCAATACAAAGGGGTCAATAAGAAGGCCGGTCCCCTGCATCCTTTGTAGTTTTGTCTGCACTACTACAGGTTAATCAACTGATTCATCATTTTTACACCTGAGAATTTTGCCTTGTTGATGTTTCATATTTCAAGGCCAGACACCAAACTGAGACTAAAGCAAAATCACTTTGCATTTGAAACTCATGGGGTCAGCATGTCTTGAGGGCCTGCAGAATGCCTGAGCCATGTAAAAATTTGTTTGGTCTCCCAGACACTGACACATGAGTTTTTCTTCCAATGATAGGTGTAGTTATCAAAGTGCAGATGAAAACAAGTGACTCGTTTTTGTTTGCTTCACGCTGCAGAGTCATTTAATGGTATGGTCGTGCCACGCCATCCTTGCCAGTGGTCAGTCTAAGTCTCAAGTGATGCGGTAATCACGGGTTTTGAGCTTGTGAGATGAATACAGCTAAATATAACCTGTTTGACTGTTGGAAATTTCCCATCAGTGAATTTGCTGCTAACACAGTTCAGTCGTCTTAAGCCGTCTGGTTCGGCCAGCATAATGCACAATACCCAGTGAATGAATCTCTTGTTGTTTTTTTTTGTTTTTTTTTTTGGCTGACTCGCTAAAACGCGGATTACTCAAATCAAAGAATTGTGGCCGCTAGACCTGGCCTACTTATCGCTTGTTGCCACTTCTGGAAGAGCAGTTCACAAGTGACTGTATTGTGCTGTTACAAGTGTCATTGCTGTTGCTCCAGTAGTATCTAATTGTGGGCTATGTTACAGAACCTACACTTATAACCTCACGATACATTTTACAGCATTTTCAATAGTGGTCCACTTTATTTTGAAAGGGGATTCTGATCCGATGCCAGTGTCTGATATTATGCTTGTGCATGTCTTTGGATACCAGTTCCAGTGCCTTTAATAGAGTGCAGTAAAATGAATTAAAATCCTAATATATTATTTTTAAGCAGTAGCCCAGCAATACCTACACACTACAGTAGACGCATCATCAGATATGGCTTAAAATGCTGGTCAAATCTAGTACCAGTTATATTTTTTAACAATGCTATCATTCTGATATCACTGTGCATGCTGTGTTTTCATAGTACTAATGTGTATGTCAGTTTGTTCTAGTTTTTTTTATTTTTTATTAATGGACTGTTTACAAAGAAAATGCATTTGAGGAGGAACTTAAAAACAAGGTAAAAATAAAGTAATAAAAACGATAAGAAGACGACGTCAGACTGATATTCAGTCAACACGTGTACATCGAAACCCTTTTATTCCACACCACCAAGCGGTACATGGCTGAGGCGACATGAAGCCATGCAAACATTGACAGTGCGGACTTTTAGAAACATGCAGGAGGATGTTCTGTAGGCTACCCCTTTATTCGTCTGGAAGTCAACAAAGCCCTTCCCAACAAACCCTGTTCTATAATATGAACATTTGGTTTATTCTGTGGCTGCTGTCAATAGCAGGAATTGGAAAAGTGGAACTTCTGACGGAGTGGTCCTCTCACTGCTATGGTCTGCAGAATTTTTCCTTTGTGGCAGGATTTTCCATTGTGGCCTTATTAAAACTATGAAATATCTGCTTTTCTGTCATCTACCTGTTGCTAACATGAGATCGCAGCATTACTGTGCACTGGTTGTTGTAGTTTAGACCCTGTTTATGTTGTCCAGTGTTGTAGAAGTATTGATGATACCTAAGGAAAACCTCAGAAAAGCATAAATATGTCATATCAATAGTAATAACATCCCGCCACCTTGCCCACTCTTAATAGCGTCATGTTTTATCTCTCACGGTGACCTTACATAATGGTCTGGACCCTCATTTATATTTCAGTTCATCAGGGTCTGTTCTAACCCGCTTTGTCATGCTGGACTGTTTAGAGTAAAGGTCAAGCAACATGTTCTGCTCTTTGGGCCAGGTTTTCGGCTATTAATCCCACAGCTAAAAAGGATTTTCCTCAGAAGTAGTCCAAGACCAAATCTGTGTTTCTGGAACTAGATTCAGATTTTCTTAATGAGGTTTGAAATGGGCTTATTCAGTGCTCATTCTAGATTAGCTGGTTCCGCGGCTCAATGGCCCCTTTTCACTGCTTGTTTTGCGCAACAGTTTCATTGGGATTTCTTATGGCATGATTAGCCCTTTATAGCCCACACAGTGATTTATGTGATGCACCTGGGTTTCATGTGATGCCACAGGTCAAAGGTGCCTCACTTTTGACATACTTCCTGTTTTTGTTTCCCGTTGACTGTTTTATGTTGCACAGTCATGTGTGTGGAAGCTGTTGTGTATTTATATGAATCCCGATTGGTCTTGTTTGCTGTATTCGTGTCAGCTGAAAACATTTTTCCACTCCCTAATTCCCTCCTTGAAGGATTGATGCAAATTCAGCTGTTTGAGGTTAAAAACAACATTGAATGATCACAGTAAGCTAGTAATTATTTGGCTGCTGTGTGAGTCTGAGAAACTTTTCATATAGCTTTAACGCTAGCATTGGTTCCAATAAATTCGTTAGTTCCTTATTTAAAGTGCAAAATTTCTCCATTTATTTCCCTGTTCTCCGTAATCGGCATTGTATCATCATAAAAACTTCAATTTCTGTATTAAAAGGCTTTGAACTGTTAATGCTACTCTTAACACTGAGGGAGTTTTTCCTAGCCTTTCCTAGTTTTTCCTAACCAACCTGTGTGGTTGGTGTAGCTCAGTGGGTAACACCACTACTCAGGGTGCCACCTCTACGTGTGGGAGACTGGGGTTTGAATCCCAGTCTGGGTGACTATGCTGAGCTACACCAATAAGAGTCCTTGGGCAAGACTCCTAACACTACACTGGCCCACCTGTAATCATTAACCTTGTAAGTCGCTCTGGATAAGAGCGTCAGCTAAATGCCATAAATGTAAATGTAACTCTGTTGCCCTTGGCTTGCTCACTGAGGGCTTGGACACCAGATTCTTTGTAAAGCTGCTTTGTGACAACATCTGTTGTAAAAAGCGCATATAAAAAACGTTAACTTGCCTATAATTTAGTATGAACCATATAAGCAGAACCCAGGTATAATATACTGTCCTTCTGCCCATAATTGACCTAAAATGTTCTAAGTTCACGAAGCTGACCTAACCCTGATGGGACAGTGCCAGTGAGATTACAGTATATTGACAATAAAACTGTCATTAGATCGTATACAAACAGAAATACCGTAATACCACCACTTCTTTTACGATACGATACAGAAGCCCTGCTGATAATAATTAAATTAACTACCAAATGTGCTGTTTTTATTTGAAGATGATCTCGGCGAGAGCGCTTAGAGTAGGGTGTCATGCTCACAGTATGCAAAGCGCCTGTGTACACCTTGCATCAACATGTATGTCCAGATCGTATCTGACAGGATTCTATTACACTTTTGTGACCAGATGTGATCTGATATTACTTTCCCACAGGAAAAGTACATCAACACATACATTGTTTCCCCTTTACCGTACTGCAAGCAAGCTGTTCATTCTGGGATAACTACAGCTTAGCGTGTCCTCCATCTTTTCTCAGCTGCTAGTCAGCACTAAGCATGCACATTTCTGCTCATGTAACTGTATATGGATTTCAGAAACATGCAGTCTAGTAAGACAAATAAAATAAAACGAGTCATGCTACGTATTTTTTGCTGCTTGATACAAAGGAAATGCTCACATGGATCCTGGACTCTGAATTAAGGCTTCTCGGATGCACAGAGAGGAGTAGTCACAGTGCTCACACAGTGCTTAAACAGGGAACCTATGGATCGGCTCCATCTTTACTACCTCCTGGTTAAATCAAACTGTATCCAGTAAATATTTTACACTCCTTTGCCTGTTAGTTCTGTCTTTCTCTGCTTACCCAGGACCTACCTGAGGAGGATGGTTCCTCTTGAGGTTTCTTCGTTATTCAAGGGGGTTTTCCACGCCGCTGTTGCCTCTGGCTTGCTCACAGGGGGCTTGAACCTGGTTTTCCCTTCCCTACGTCTGTACATGGACTGTGTTTTTCTGTTCCTTTATATAAACTGCTTTTCTGTGAAGCTGCTTTGAGACAATATCAGTTGTAAAAAGTGCTATACAAAAATAAATATTGACTGACTGATGGATTGATTTTGTGTTTGGTGCATTGAAACTAACTATAGAGCATTAAAGTTCCAGAAGAAGGAAAAAATTACAATGGCAGTTTCACCAATATCGTACAACCCTAGTTCACACTTGGGTTAAATATGATCATGATCCGTCTCTGACCGCCTCCAAGAGTTATTTGATCCCGCAAAAGTGGATCCTGAGATTTCCATTCCTTGCTAATTTAGTTACTTGCCTTAGACTTGCCTTAAAACTAAAGAAGCACTTCAGACCTCATATACTGTATTTGGGGTGAACTGTGTGTAAATGAGCGTTACTTCTGCTGAAGCTTTGCTTTAAACCAACAGCATCTAATATCGTGTCTGTATTAAGGAAGTGATGTGTCTATGGTGTGCATGGGTGTGTACTGCTTGTTGGGGCAGTATGGCTGTGGGTGGCCCAGCATGGAACGACAGCTCTAGATGGCGCTTTGGATAAGACTGATTGTTACACTTCTGCATCTCTCGCTGACAGCTGGAGCGTGTGTGTTAGAGTCCGCAGACTTATCTCGCTGCTCAAAAAGCTAGACGGATGAGATTTTTTCACTTATTTAAACCTGCTTGATTGACTGTATCGCTCCGTTTTAGACATGGTGGCTCCACGCAGCCTAAATACACCCGCACCGTCCTTTACTATTGTCTTCCAGATCAATATCACTCGTTGAGCATCCTGTTCCAGTGCTGTTGACACAACACATTTCAGTGCAAGGTGCCCGTGAATTATCCATGAAACAGATACTGTCACTAAAGCAGTTGGCTTTGTGATCCTTCTGATTAAATAAAAAGTTTGACGTAGGTTGACAACTGTTGGAATGCAGGAGTTTTATTCTTTGAGCGTTTTGGATGATGTTGATCCTCTTAAGACATTGCTTAGTCATTTAGAGATCTGCATGCTGCTGAAGGCCTTCAATTTGCCTGCTACATTGTACGTTGGGTTAATTGTGTGAATTAGTAATGGCTTGCTTACATTTAAATGCAGTAACTGCTAGCTATCATAACTGCTGTGGTTGGTGGGATAACACATCTTCCCGCTAGGAAGCTACTGTCCCATGTTTGAAACTGGGGTTCGAATCCCAGTCTGGGCGCTACACTGTGCTATACCAGTAAGAGTCTTTGGGCGAGACTCCTAACACTACATTGGCCTACCTGTAATACGATTAACCTTGTAAGTCGCTCTGGATAAGACCAAACCCTATCAACCAAACCCTAACTTGGCAGAACTACGAGAAGATGTCTTGGGTGAATGTGATGCTCATGGCCTTTTCTTGCAGTATCATTGATTTACACTTATTGGCATCTTGTTTTTGTGACACTTAGAAATCTGGGGGGGTGACTTCTAAGTCAACAGGCCTGAGTCACTTTTGCTTCCCTGCCAGGACATTATGCCCCTAGACATTAGAGGTTTGGGATATGCATATTAATAGGGCTGTTTATTGAAATACAATAGCTTTAAGTTCTCCTAATCCAAAAAAAAAAATCATGTTGTTCAATAGCCAACTTTGATACACAGTCTAGACTGTATGCATATTAATGTCACTGCTTCTCAATTAGCCATTGTGGTCTTTCAACACTTTATACTCTTTTCTGTTTTAAGCCTTGCCCACTTTTGGTTTGTAGTTCAAAAGAGGGTACTGGAAAATGGGCATTCAGGAATCAGTATTAAAGTTAGTCGTATTAGTGTTAATGCTGTTTGAACACTCTCCACATAAAGACTGGAACTGAACACAGCTGTTACTGACCTTGCGTTCAGACAATACGAAAAAAACTGATTTCTCCTGAAACTCAGACTGCTGAAAGGATCACCTTGAGCAATGAGTGTAAAGTGTGCTCTGTAGAGTGTAGCACAGGTAAATGCCTGTGATATCAGGTCTTCTAGCCTGGTTTACACTGTCCGATTAAAAACAAGGACCAATAAAAGAATCTCTCCTGCAGCCTCTTGTTAACGTTTGGTATGTGATAGTGGTGTATTGCCATGGATGCTATGTATTGTTATGCTGTTTGTACAAGTTTGGAAAACGATCCCAGACTCTGCTGACTCAAGCTGACTTGTGGTCTGGTCACTGGAAACTGCTTCAGCACTCCAGCATTATAAAAGCGCTTTCTAGGCACCTTCTCTTCTGCTGTTCCTTCTGATGACCTTTAATCTACTCTGAGCTGCTGACCAATCTCTTTATTTTCTTTTCCAGCTTCGGCTCTCTTTCACTTCCATTTTTCTTCTTGACCACAGCGTCGGCTGTCACCTCGGGCAGTGATTTATTTCGCTTTTAATGAGCCATGCAGCGCGCTCTTCTCTATCGCTCCATCTAGTGACCACAGGCCGGGGAGTGACGTGTCGATGCGGGTATTCGCTGCTTGCTTTAGTGATTTATCGTGATTTATTTCACCTTCACATCGAACTCCTGTTAACTGACAGTTTTTGTTTGACAGTGCCTTTGCAGACTTCTGGATTTACCTTGACTTCAACGAGCCATAGCGAAGTGTTTCTTCTCTAACGTTTGAGCGCATGCGGGCGTTTGCCATTTACTATTGTGATATGTCATGACGTAATTTACTCCAAATCGAATTCCTGCGATTTTTTTTCTCAGCTAGAACGCCCTTGTATGCCAGAGAGAGTGCTGTGCCGGTAAAGCGGTTAGTATGTTCGAAGACTGGGTTTAAGACACTGTGCTCTTCCGACATTCGTGTCACGGCAGAGGTTTAAGGGTTCACCGAATTTGAAACTCTCTAAGGGTATCTGTGAATAGCTGTAAGTAAACTTTTACCTTCTTTTTAAACAGGTCTTTTACAGAAAACACGTCTGCATTTTTTTATTCGTACGTTTGTAAAACTTTTCAAATAGATAGGAATTTTACACTAAGACAAGAAGACGATTGATATGGTTACATGTATTCTCTGTGATGGATGTGTTACCTTATTCTCACTCTGAAAATCAGCAAAAATCTTAATTTATCCAGGAGTGTTTCAACATTTTCATTTATTTTTATCCTGTTCTCATCATAGGGTCTTATATAGGCTTATTTTCAAATGTGGTGCTGTTCAAATGTTTGCTGGTCTATTTTGTCCAGTGCGTGTCCACTTGTTAGCAAACCTCAGAAAACAAACAGTTATGATTCATGTACAGTATATTGAATATGCCTTCAAGCCCAGACTCATAGTGTGTGTGATGTATATCTATATGATTTGTGTATATGCATATATGTCTAGCACAGCTCAGATGGCAAATCTGATGTACAGTATATCTCAGCTCACCTCCTTTGACTGTCCACACTATTTTTTTATTATTTTTTTTAAACTAATGATCAGACCGGATTTATGTGTCCAGACATCGCCAAATGCGGATGCTAGAGAGACGAAGGGCCATCTTCTTGCATAAGGGTGCACATTTTCTGGGATAAGAGTCCATCTTTGGTGCTCTTCTCGAACCCCAGCCCTGCCGTAGCTCATTGTTATTTGTCTCATTGCATTAAGTGACATGAAATACTCTTTGAAATCTGGTTTGAGAGTGTCCAGAGCATCCATACTGAGACATATCTGTATGAATTATATAGGAGTTGCATTGCAAGTGTGGCTTGGGACTGTTTACATAAAATGGTTTTTAATGTGTTTTTGTTGCTGTTCAAACTGTTAAAAATCAGTCTGAATTCAATCAGGATACACCACAAATCTGATTTGGGCTAAATAAAGTCATTATAATGCAAGCTAATCTTAAACTATGTCATATCATTGGTTCACCGGCCGAATCACAAATTTGAGGCAGTGTTATCACAATCTCAGCATTGGGTTCCTCACACAGCCTTAAAATATATGGGGACGTTGTTTGCTTAGTGTTTTCCTCCAAGCATACTGAAGCAAACAGTAGCGTTGTGTGGCAAAGTAATTCCATAGATGTGTGACAAAGTCTTGATTTCTTGGGCAGATGCTGGTGTTCTGATGGTTTGGTGGGCTGTTTTGGCTTCATTAGGAGTTGATTGTCACTGACCTTGCGTTCAGACAATACGAAAAACCTGATTTCTCTTAAAACTCAGACTGCTGAAAGGAGCACCTTGAGCAATGAATAAGAGCTTTGACAGACATGTCAGACCTTCCGTGTCACCTCGGCGCCTCCGGGCACAGAACAATTTGTTTTTGTTTTAGGACAGCTACAGAATGTTACAGTGCAATGTGGGCGGAAATCTCTGACCTCAGGTATACCTTCTTTAGGAGAGTATTCTTGTGGGGTGAGTCCTATTGCAAAAGTATCACAGCACTTTTTGATGCTATTTAGTTTTTCTGTGGTGTGCTAAGTACAGCAGTGTTCAAATAAATCTACTATCAAAACATGAACACAGTGGTTTTTATTTAACATTTCACACTACATTCAATGAGACATGGCTGATATCACAATGCAGTTGGCCAGTGTTCTTTAGGAATCAACAATATCAACTATATTCTTTCATTTCATATTAGCGTGATTAATTATCACCATCTCTATTGTTGTCAAATCTCAGATTTTACCATATGTTGCCTCAATTATTTTGGTTGAATAAAAACAAAATGCAATACATTCACATATGAATAGTGTTTGAACTCAGAACTTTAAGACAGTAGTGGTATATAGACAAAAAAACAGTACATCAAGCACATTGTTTTGTTTTTATGTGTGGAAAGTAATTTTGTAATACCAGCAACAGTGTGGTTGAATCTGTATTACAATAACATTAGTGCACTCATTGTGAAAATCCGTAATGCAAAAGTGTATAGAGTATATTTAGAGTAGTATGGGCATTGGAGTAGTTTTGGTCGCCTCCACCAACACAAAAGCAGGACTCGTCACTGAAGATGACCCTCTGTCATTCTAAGTCACTCCATGACAGTCTGGCATGACACCGTAGCGGTCTTCTGTGACATTCACGGGATGTTAAGGGCAGTTGTCGTAATGGTTTGTGTGCATGTAGTCCTGGGTCATGTAGCTGTCTTCCACTAACAGAATGACTCATGGAGAGCATCGCTGCCCACTGAATGTCTGCCACCGTGGTTGTTTGGCATGTCAGGTCCAGCGATAAGGCCCATCCTTGCTTACGTCACATGCACGGCCGAGCGTGAAATTTTCGTTTCTGACGGTTGATTCCTTCTTGGTGCAAATATTTGTGCAACTGTTCTTTTGATGACGAGTGTATGTACAAAAAATAGTCCATATATATCAATATGTCCGCTGAGCTGTCATTTAGGGATCTCTGTAGTGCAGTATATGAGCATTCATAGGAGTAAAAGGTATTGTCTATCAGTAGTACCTCACCATTCCTTTTTATTTTACAGGCTTTGTGTTTGCTGTGTTTGCGTACTGTTGATCTCAGCACAAGAACATGCAGTTACTATTAGCCAGATGGATGGCTCCTCCATTCAGTCACACTCCATTGCTCTTAAATGAAATGGACTGTAAATGTATTAGTGAGGTAGGTGAAGCTGAATGACGTGAATTCATGCCTGCTTCACGCCTCTGAGGGTACACTTACTGGCGTTTACAGTGACTGACCCTCTGCATCGTTAGGCGTATTGGACTGGAAGCTGAGGTGTTATTTCTACTGCTGGTGGGGGACCCATTACAATGAGCTCGCTGCTTGCAGGTTCCTGCTGTTGTTCATTCATTGTTAGCGATACTAGCCTAATTGGATGAAAGTTTAATCACTAAGACCATTACAGTACGTCTGTTGTGTTATAAGCTAAAGATGGCGAATGCGGCATCTGATATGTTGATCCTGATATGGTTGTTGTGGCGTGGTTAAAGTAGATTAGATCACAACTCGGCTGATTTTTATCTTTTTTTTTTTTTAAATACTCATTCTCTGCTCTCTCTGTTTTTTTCCAGAAAGGGATCGGTTGCTGTCGCCCGTGATTTGCTATGGTTCTCATGACTGCAACAATGACCACAGCAATCCCAGGGTGTCCAGTGCAACAGCAACCTGGGTGACCATGGACCAGGAAGAGGAAGCCTTGCGCAGGAAGCTGAAGTACTTCTTTATGAGCCCCTGTGATAAGTTCCACGCCAAAGGCCGGAAGCCATTTAAACTGGCCCTGCAGCTCATTAAGATCATTATAGTCACAGTACAGGTACAGAACCGATCAGCAGCTTGTTTTCTTTCTCTGTCTCTTTTGAATAGAGGTGGGTGATGTGGCAAAAGTCTGATACTGTGATGTTTATAAAAATTTCCTAAATGCACGATATGTGAAGACACATTTTTTCAGTCATCTGATTAGTTGGAGAACCTGTTTGAACCTCTCAGGCCACATATAAAAAATTACCAGACTCTGAACACATTGAATTGAATTTAATATTTTCAGTAATTCAGTATTAAACATTTGACAGTATACCCAAAGTGATCAGAAAAATATAATGTAGTATGTTTATGTACTGTGTATGTTTATTTATGTATTATGACATAATTTATCCCAATAATTATATAATTATATAAATTCTTATATTCTGATATAGTTTGTCAATCACCAATTTTAAAGGAAACTGCTGCCAGGGATCCAAAATAGGCTTGTGGGTGCCATCTGTTACATTAATATCCATGCTGAAATGACTGGACTATTTTTTATTTGTTATTTGTAGTGATTATGATTTTTGGGGGTTTTAGAGAGCTGTGTGTGTAGTATAGAATTACAGCGTTGCACATTAAGACATTATTAAGTCAAATCTCCTTCTAAAAATTGAATATCCTGTCCTTCTGTATTTCCACAGGTTACAAGTTGCAATGTATTGTTAGCCAGTGTTAGCCTTCTCTGATACTATATGCATACAGAAGACCTCACTGGTCAAGACTAATCAGTTTGTATTAATTATTAATTCTAATATTGCCTCTATTTTGAGTCCTAGAATATGGAGGCAAACCCTATGAGTAAGAACACTCTGTGTGTTGTGTATGTATATATGTGTATGTATATATGTGTGTGTACATTTATAATTACATTTACAAATCTCTCTTTCTTTCTTTCTTTCTTTCTTTCCCTCCCTCTCTCTCTCTCTCTCTCTCTTTCTCTCTTTCTCTCTTTCACTCTTTCTCTCTCTCTTTCTCTCTCTCTGTCTCTCTCTGTCTGTCTCTCTCACTCTTTCTCTCTCTGTCTCTCTTTCTCTCTCTCTCTCTCTCTCTCTCTCTCTCTCTTTCTCTTTCTCTCTCTCTCTCTCTCTCTCTCTCTCTCTCTCTCTCTCTCTCTCTCTTTCTCTCTTTCTCTCTTTCTTTCTCTCTGGTCTAGCTGGTGATGTTCGGTCTTAGTAACCAGATGGTTGTGACATTTAAAGAGGAGAACACAGCCTCCTTTAAACATCTGTTCCTCAAAGGCTATAATGGTGCCGATGACACACTGGCAGTGTACACGCAGAGTGATGTCTATGACTGCATCAACTACACAATAGCCCAGGTAACAATGTACATATTCAGCAGGCTGTCAAAATATACAGCCATCAAATATAGCTCAGCTTTTCATGTAAAGAAGTATGCCCTCACGGGAGCATCGGTTTTTCATATTTTCTGTGGTATTCAGAAGGTTCTAATCAGGAAGAAGCTGACATTGCCAAACAGAAAAGCTTCTCATTTCCCTGAAAGGGGAATTGCACAAGTTTTTTTCAAGAGTTTCATTATGAAAATGTTATGGTCTAAACTAAGTCATTCAGAGTGGTGTGAAAAATTTTGCACTGTAATGAAACTTTCTGACTCAAATCCCTTTACAAGGGTGGTGACATGAACAGGGGTTGCGACGTCTCATTTCTCTACCACTGTAAACAAGTTAGACGCGATAGATTTCTCTAGAGTGGCAGAATTTACATCATAACAATGTGAATTGCTTTGTTTACATCAGTTTTTGTTATAAAGAGTTTTTGGGGGGGCAAAACTGTGGGGTTTCCCTTGAAGTGCTTCTTTATGCAAAAGTAATGAACAGGTGTTTGACAGATTCTTAGACTGTACATTTAACCCTTCAGCTATTTCAATGGGTGTTTTTGAAAAGCAGTTGTAGTTCAGAACAGTGCAGAGCTGATTGAGGCCCATGTAAGGCTTAAGAAGACTTGCTGTGGGTAAATTGATATGTTATAGAAGTTGTTTTATTGATGGGACACATGTAAGGTGCTCTACTGGTTAAAAATAGTCTGTGTAGCTTGTTGTAAGAACCGGTATGTAACACAGTGATTGCTAATACTGTACTCTGTGTTACGTAAGAGTCTCGTGTTATATCCTGTGTTGTGAAAAGACTGCTGTGTTTCAACTGCTGTTAGCACTGGATACGTATGGACAAGGCAAGCCATAGTTTGACACTGATGAGTCAGAAGGTGCCTAACACTTAAGTCTATTAAAAACTTTCCGTCTGAAACACGTGATCTGAAATCACCTCTTTGCAGCTGTTACCAACAGTGTTTGTAATATATGCGGATCATGCATTAGTTATTTGAGCCTTCTGAAGAAGAAAAAAAAACATCCCTTTAATGTTTAACATGAGCTGTTAAAAAACCACAGTTGCTTATTAATAAAATTATTTTTGTCATTTTTTGGATATTAAATTAAACAATTCATGATGGTAATGGCAAAATATGGCAGAACCATGTTGCAGTCAGTATGCATTGCTTTAAATTTGGATGGAGATGCAACACACGTGTCAGACAGTGCTCTTAAAGACAGTGGTGGCTAGCAGTTTCCATCACAGTGTAGTGATTGTCTGCCTCATTCACTGCCTTCAATAACCACTGCGCACCTTCATTAAACCTTCTATAACAATACTTCTAGAACCTGTTGCCCATCGTCCGTTCATCTCAGATTACACAGTACTGAATGTCAGTGAGCGGAACATCCATATTAAGAGAGTACTGTCAGTTTTTACTTGGCTTCCAAAGCTACAGATCATTAAGTGTGTTAGAACTTCTATGACTTT
>JAMWET010007695.1:490000-605000 GCA_024036415.1 Prochilodus magdalenae
CTAGACCGTTCTCCCTCTTCCACACTGCTCTAGACCGCTCTCCCTCTTCCACACTGCTCTAGACCGCTGTCCCTCTTCCACACTGCTCTAGACCGTTCTCCCTCTTCCACACTGCTCTAGACCGCTCTCCCTCTTCCACACTGCTCTAGACCGCTCTCCCTCTTCCACACTGCTCTAGACCGCTCTCCCTCTTCCACACTGCTCTAGACCGTTCTCCCTCTTCCACACTGCTCTAGACCGTTCTCCCTCTTCCACCTCTCTAGAACGTTCTCCCTCTTCCACCCTGCTCTAGACCGCTCTCCCTCTTCCACACTGCTCTAGACCGTTCTCCCTCTTCCACCTCTCTAGAACGTTCTCCCTCTTCCACCCTGCTCTAGACCGCTCTTCCTCTTCCACACTGCTCTAGACCGTTCTCCCTCTTCCACTTCTCTAGAACGTTCTCCCTCTTCCACACTGCTCTAGACCGCTCTTCCTCTTCCACACTGCTCTAGACCGTTCTCCCTCTTCCACCTCTCTAGAACGTTCTCCCTCTTCCACCCTGCTCTAGACCGCTCTTCCTCTTCCACACTGCTCTAGACCGTTCTCCCTCTTCCACCTCTCTAGAACGTTCTCCCTCTTCCACCCTGCTCTAGAATGTTCTACCCCACCAACACTGCTTAGATATGTTTTCCATTCTCACAGTTCTTGAATATTTTGCCGCGTTAAACACTTACCTGGAATGTTCTGCCCCATTCACACAGTTCTAGAAAGAGCCTTCTCTACTCATGCCGTGCTGTTCTTTCTTCATTGACATCGTTCAGGAATGTTGTCGCTCGTTCTCACTGTTTGAGGGCCAGCATTCAAATGTTGATGTTCGTTGGTCTTTGTTGTGTCGGTGTGCTCTGATTCTTGTGAGTAGTGTAAAGCGAGTGAACTAAATGAGTAGGAGTATGCAATGGGTAGCTCATTCTGCCAGGCACGTACATCATCACCAGTGTCCTGTTCCTGTTTGAGCAGATAGTGCTGGACAACAAGGCTCACAGCGGCAAGGTGAAGATCAGCCTGGATAACGAGGTCTCTATCAAGGAATGCAGAGACCCCAGCGTGTCAGGCCATGGTAAGACTATGGTTCAGTAGGCTCAGTTAAGTTTTACAGAAGTTTAAGATGACTTGTTATGAAGGTTATTCCCAACTGTTGCATGGTTGTTACAGTGCATAATGTCACCTGTTGTTTTGCCTGCACACTGAACAATCGTCCAGATCAAGTTAGTTTAGGTGCTTAAAAATAAAGGCTTGTTTTCTCTGACCCAGATTAAAACTAAATCTGTATTTAAAGAATTCTCAAACAATCATTGACCAATCATGCTGATGTTTTTATTAAAGGTTTTTGACTGTTAAGAGTCCAAGTTTAAATCCTATAGACAGAATATTTTGTCTCATATTGAACACGAACTGGCTTGGCACGTTGTTCCCCAGTGCGAGGCCCTCAGTGCTCAGTGGAACAATAGTGACTGTTCTTCCTGTAAAAGACTGACAGCGAGTGTACCCACAAAACTTCAGTATTTAAGGAAATCAAGGGGAAAAGCGTTCCATACTGAGTTACTTTACCTGGAAATGTAATGATTTGTTGTTAAGGAGATTAAAAGCCTAATGTTTTGACGTTTTGGGCTTGAGCACTGTTCTTCATGGCAGTATATGTGCAGGAAACTGGCTGAAACTGAATTACGTTTTCTTTTTATCTTTCTTTGTGACTTGTTCAGTCATGTGATCTTGTCCATTGTACCTCAAATCCCACAAACTATCATGTGACATTCCCACAAGACTTTCCTGACTATCCCCCTTGTATGACCTCTTTTCTTTCTCTCTCTCGCTCTCTCTCGCTCTCTCTCGCTCTCACGCTCTCTCTCTCTCTCGCTCTCTCGCTCTCTCGCTCTCGCTCTCTCGCTCTCTTTCTCTCTCGCTCGCCCTCGCTCTCTCGCTCTCTCGCTCTCTCTCTCTCGCTCTCTCTCTCTCGCTCTCTCTCTCTCGCTCTCTCTCTCTTGCTCTCTCTCTCTTGCTCTCTCTCTCTCTTGCTCTCTCTCTCTCTCTCTCTCTCGCTCTCTCTCTCTCTCTCTCTCTCTCTCTCTCTCTCTCTCTCTCTTTAGCGGAGAACTATGCCCGGGTAGCGTTTGATGTGATGGTAGCAGTGGTGTGTGCGCTGTCTCTACTGCTATGTAGCCGCTCCATCCTCAGAGGAATCCTCCTTCAACAAGTAGGATAGTTACCTGTTCTTTGTACCTGTTCTCAATACTACTTTAGTCTGGAACTGTTAATAAAACAGGGCACTTATTACAGTGTTCTTATAATACTTAAAGGGGGGAGGGTATCATAAATTACTACAGTAACATCGACCCAGTACAACATCTCGGTTTCCCCTTCGCTGCAGGAGTTTGTGCAGTTCTTTAAGGACACCCTGAACCGCAGAGTGTCCTGGGGTGATCGAATGGAGTTCATTAATGGCTGGTACATTCTCCTCATCATCAGTGACCTGCTCACCATTACTGGCTCCTTCATCAAGATTGGCATTGAGTCAAAGGTGCGTCATACAACATTGGTCTCAGAATTAGGAGCAAAGCAACGAGAGCCTTCTCCCCACGTCCTCATAAGGGGATGCCTGCCTGTAGTACTGTTAAAGCAGAGTTCGCTTTTTTACAGGGAGTTATGTAATATAGTTTCTTGGAGATTTGACTGGCCAATTTACTGGATAACCGCATTACCACATATAGCCCAGACTGAACTGTAATAGCTTGGAAGTTCATGTCCTCAATACATGATAGTTGTGAAATTCAGTAACAGTTTTTGCTGAAAAAATTTTAGAGCCTGCAGAAAGCTTGTGGTGAGGACATAGGAACTGTGTTAAGTCACATTTTTTTAAAAGTACTAGTCTGACTGTACTTGACTGTACCAGGTTTATTTATAAAACTGAAGGTAGTTATGTTCTGAATTACTGCTATTAGAAACAAAACGTTTTCAATCTACTTATTCATACTGGGCCATTGTCATCAGTTTACTGTTACTCAGCGAATTAACAAAATTGGTAGCATTTGGAAAGTTATACTATCAGAGCAGATCAATTCACAGTTCACTTTAATTTAATCTGCTTTAATTTGCATGTCTGTTGTCTAGTCTTGCTTGAGGTTTGTTATTTTATTTTTTGAGATACCGTTCATTATAAATGTATTTCTTCACATGTGGTGGGTCTGGACCTTTTTTTTAACAGCCAAAAGAAATAATTCATCCACCAAACTGGACTGTTTTTGATTGATATCGTCAGATCTAATGTTGCTTTGCTGTTGTTTGCACTCCCCACAGAATATCTCTTCTTATGACGTGTGTGGGATTCTTTTGGGAACCTCAACACTTTTGGTTTGGGTGGGAGTCATTCGCTACCTCAGCTTCTTCCAGAAATACAATGTAAGTTAAATAACAGGGATTTTCAAAGAATCGCTGTCTCCAGTATGCTAAAAGAGATGCTAGGTATCACAATAAACCCAGTGACAGCTGTAAATAAGAAATGGTGAACAGATCCATGCAAGATCTTACTTCGTGGGGTAAAGATGATTCTGAGAAAGGTGAGGTGTCAGCCCAGAATTACACAGGAGGAGCTTGTTAATGATCTTAGCTGGGAGCACAGTCACCAAGAAAACCCATCTAAAGTTAGCCAATAAACACCTGCAATGCTTGGGAGAATGTGAGGAGTTGAGACCAAACTTAGACTCTTTAGCATCAACTTGACTCTCTGCATTTGGAGGCAGAGAAATGTTGGATATAACCCCAAGAACACCATCCGCACCTTCACACATGGAGGTGGAAACATTCTGCTTTTGGGGCTGTTTCTCTGCTAAGGGTACAGGAAGACTTCACCGTATTGAGGAGCTGGTGAACGGGGCCACGTACCATAGAATCTTAAGAAAGAACCTCCTTGTAGATGGGACTTCCAGCATGACTATGACATGAAACACACGGCCAAGGCAACAAAGGAGTGTCTTACAAAGAAGGACATTAAGATCCTGGAGTGGCCTAGTCAGTCTCTGGACCCTAATCCCATGGAAAATCTGTGGAGGGAGCTCAAACTTCAAGTTGCCAAGCGACAGCCTCGAATTCTTTAGGATTTGGAATGTGTCTGTAAAGAGGAGTGGGCCAAAATCTCGCCTGAGACATGCGCAAACCTACTGACCAACTACAAGAAATGTTAGACCTCTGTACAGTGGATCAAAAAATTATTTTCCCTACTATATATATAAAAAATAAAAAAAAAATAAAAAAATTGGCTGTTTGTTTTCTTTCAGGTTTTGTTTTGCCATAGCCATTCTATCCTCTGCCCTTTGTTTTTAAAGTGGTATGTTGATGTTGGAATGTAATTTCACAGATCCTGATAGTGACGTTGAGGGCTGCGTTTCCTAACGTGATCCGTTTCTGCTGCTGCGTGGCCGTCATCTACCTGGGCTACTGCTTCTGTGGGTGGATTGTTTTGGGGCCCTATCACGTCAAGGTAAGTCAAGGAGTAAAAGCCCCCTTTTCTGATCGGAGGGCAGGTGCGTGCGGACAAGGAGTTGAAAAACACCTGATGCAGACTATCTGACCTTATGTTATAGGTATTTGAAAGTAATAACAAGGGAATGCTGGATATTTAAGTCCAGTTCTTTAATTTTATTTCTGTTTCTTCTTTTTCCTTCTTCCTTTCAGTTCCGCTCTTTGTCCATGGTGTCGGAGTGCCTGTTCTCTCTGATAAATGGAGATGATATGTTCGTCACTTTTAGCGGCATGCAGGAGAGCAGCACACTGGTGTGGATCTTCAGCCAGGTACACTGTACACTGCTCACACACATGCATCATAAAGGACAGGCAGGCAACACATCGTAGTGAGACGTATACAGTCACTGGGTATAAATGTGGGTATTATGCATATTAAATTTATTTGTCCACGATTTTACTTGTAGTGTAGTCAGCCATGTGGTTGCCGAGAGGCTATGCTAGGACATCTGTGTCAAACTGTAGGATTATAAATGAGGAAGTATCCCCAAATGAGGAAGTTGCAAGACAGATCCATGCAATGTGCTTTGGTGAGTTCAGAAAAACAAACAGAGACCATATGGATATGTAAAAAACACGTTCAGCACATTCAGTTCATTTAAAAGGCTTCTTATCATGGTGACCTGAACAGTTAAACATACTGTGTGATGCTGCACATCCACTTGGAGCTTTGCCACATTCTGTTTTATTTCACCATCAAGCTCTGGTGCATTAGGTCACTTGGCAGTCTGATGCTTTGTGATGCACTGAAATTTGCAGATTACGACTTGGTGCAAATGAGTGTAGCCACCAATTGCATTTAGCCAGTCATGCATGAGTTGGCCCATCTTCCTTACAAATGTCAAACAAAACATTAAGCTTAGGCTAGAGAGTAGGGGTGGTTACTGTGGTTCTTGTCAGTGAGTCAGATCAGTTGGCTCAGCTCCCCAATAGGAACAGAGCTTGAGCTCCCCTAACCAGTCAGCAGCATTGTTAGGTGTTTTTTTCCCTCAAAATCTAGCAATATTTTCTATTATTTAATATTTATTAAAACAGTAGCATGCTTTTTAATGAATTCATTGACAAAACTATGTAAGGCTTGTTGTTGTTTTTTTTTCTTAAATCATTTTTTTAATTTTAGCATCATAAGATCTGCGCATTTGGTTGGTTTTATATACTGGTCTCAATGCTAGGTGACTTAAGCAGGCAGCTCATTCTTGAATTCCTGTCACATCACTAGTAAAGAGGGGAAATGGTAACACTCTTTTTTTGAATCCATAGTGGTTGAGTAAAATATCAAAAAATCAAGTGTCAAATCTATATGATTGTTGACCAGAAAAATTTGAAGGGAGATTCATTTGCTTAAAGCTTACATGATTTAAGCTGCACATATACCGACCTCTTGGGTCATTTACCAAGTTAGCTAGCTTGCTAACTGATGCATTTTTTATAAAAGTGTGAAATACAGGGGGTCCTGGGGTTGTAGGACCCCCTAAATAACTTATAACCCCATGAATGTCACAAAAAGTAAATTCCGGGGGTCCCAGAAAAAATATTACGTTATGGTGACCGTTAGGGGGAAAAATAGATGCTCAGAAACAAATTTAGGAAAAAGCTCTTGTCTGCTGCACCCACAGTAAGTGAACTTCTTCTATCTTTCCTATTCTTAGTTAACTAGAGATGCAGCACTGGTCTGCCTCAGGGAGGCGCTGTAACAAATGGTTTCACCCAGTCGTTCTTTCACAGCCCAGCAGCCAAAACCATGCCTGGGTACACTTCTGAAAAACTTTGCCATATACTGTTGCATATTTCTAAATCTAAACATATTTAGAAATGGCCAATTTCTCAAGCAAATGATGGTGGAAAGAGTGAACTGCTACTCATTTCTCAAACCATAGACAAATCTGGGAACGGGTCAGATGTCAGTTAATGTGTGGAAGATCCATCACAAAACTAAAAAAAGAAGAAGAATTATTAAACCAAATATATCACTTCCTCTGAAGGTAGCATCAGCACCCGTAGAGTGAATGAGCTGGCAGCCAGCCAAAGCTGGAGTAGGCAGCCAGACTCTTGGCACTATTTTTGTTTTGGTCGCAATATAAAGGGCAGCAAATATTTTCCAGTTATGTCAAATAAACTGAAAGCTGTGAAATTGGATATAGGAGGTTTTGTTTCAACTGCAGCGATAAACAGCATAAAGCAGGTATGAAACACCAGGTATGTTCGATATTGTTCCGAAGTAGAAATGCCCGCCAGTGGCGAGCACAGTGATCCACTGTGGTGGAATGAGGGAAGTAAAAGTGCGACTGGACACGTACCGGGATTATTAATGTTTCATGCTTGTTTTTCCCTCAGGTTTACCTCTACACCTTCATCTCTCTATTCATCTACATGGTGCTCTCGCTCTTTATTGCCCTCATCACTGGCGCTTATGAGACCATTAAGGTAAGATGGAGGGACAGATGAGAAGGGAAAAGAAGGGTGTGGGTGGAGAGAAACTGAACATTTGACAAGGGACTTGAGAGGAGGAAAGCCTATTGTTCTTTAACCTAAGACATTATCACACCTGTTCCATGTAAAAACGTACAAGAAATTGTTCTTGCTGTTTATGTCAACATCCATATCAAAATACACAATATAAAATATTAGTAAAACAAGTCAATACAGGTGCAGGCATAGAATGTACAGCTGCATTATAAACATGCTGCTATTTTACGTTCCTGCTGTTATCTGAGTCTGGGCATGTGGTATGTGTTTTTGTTAAACAGCATCAAACTCAGGAGCCCATGCACATCACAGATCTACACGCATTCATTGCCGAATGCAAGGACACGCCAAACTCTGGAAAGTTCCGTGGCCTGGAGACCTCGCCGTGCTCATTCTTCTGCTGCTGTGACAGGTCTGACTATTTACTGGCAGTAGTGGACACATTATTAACACAGAATTTGTCCAAATATGCTAAGACTGAATTAAAGCTAAAAGTGTGAACCAGTAGAGATTAGTTAGTATGATCTTGACTGCATAAAGTTGACTAGCTGCCTTTCAGCGTGACAGGCAGCTTTACCCTGTAATATTCAGTAATACAATTCCTTTAAATTGTAGATTAGGCTTGATCTGATCCGTTACAAAATAAACTTAAATAAAAAGTAGTTTAGTTTACTGTATGTTGTAGAGTGTGTATTTTAGTTTAGTTTATATTTTTATATATATATTTTTTACATTTACAATATGTTAAAAGAGCAAAATGTATACAAAATGACATAAAATTATCAACAGGATGTTAAGAAATAACAGTTTTGATCTCACATCAAAGACATGAGTGTATGCAGAAAATGCTAACCAGCTAGCCCCGGGCTGTCCTGTCTCTTAACACCACTTTGTACCTCAAGAGGTGATAGCGTCAGTCACTGTAGCGATCAATCAAATTAGCTTACATTTACATTTTACATTTAAGGTATTTAGCAGACGCTCTTATCCAGAGCGACTTACAACCGTGCTTAGTGTTCTGTTGGATAATATTCCAGCTAGTAGGAAGTTTAGAGCCTAAAACTCACCACGAGCTCAGACACTGCCCGAACAGGGGCCAGTGCTGGTACCTAGAGATTAATACACAGACATAGAGCATGTAAAGCATTACCTGGCAACCCCAGCCCAGTTCTCATTCCTATAGAGGAGAAAAGGTCATTATAAGTGCAACACAATACACACAATTTACACGTCTACTAGAGCTCACTCACTTAAGTGCATTACGAAGAGATGGGTCTTCAGTCTGCTTCTTGTCTGCCATGTTGTAGGTCCTGTTCCCAGTTAGATCGTGTAAAGACAGATGGTCAGTGAAAAGAAGAGTAAAGCAACGATGGCTGAAACTCTTGGAAAGTACCAAACAATAGAAGTGATATTAATAGAAACGAAAAAAGAGGGGTTCCTTTTCTCCGTGGAAGATTGTAAGGGGATGAAGTTTGATGCTGAGCTCTTTCTTCTAACTCATTCTTCTAGCTAGTACAGGATTCTGCCCATACAAGATGATACCCAGAGCAAGTATTGCTGTCAATATGTGTCACTATGTGTTCATGTGTCTGATCGTTCCTTACAGGACCACCACATATGAAGATGTGTTACTGGTGAACTAGTTCCAGCACGTCAGTCTGCTGCCCTGTGGTGCCTACACTGGAACTTCATTCATTGTCAACGGACCATGCACTTTGTTTGGCAGTAGTGCATCCAACACCTGTTCACTCTGACAGACATACAGCTGCACACTCTCTCTCTCCTCACATGCTGAAGGTGATGCTGAATGCAAGCTGAAGCACAGATGACGTTTTTCTGCTGAATGTGATTGAAGGAAAGTGGACCCCACTTTATTTATTCACACCTCACAGAGTTGCCGAATACTTCCATAGTTCACAGAGCAAGCTCTCTTATAGCATTATTAATGAACAGAGGGTGGGAAAGTGTAATTGTTGAGGGGGAACAAAAAAAGAAAAGCAGGCTTACAGGCGCCAGCAGTTATCTTTCACTCTCTCTCTCTCTCTATGCCGGGCTCTTGGCTCAAAAGGTTTCATAAGAAAGTCAGTGGTCATCCGTTTTATTGTATATGATGATTTTAGTGCTCACTGGTAAATGTTCATGTTCAGTTGTTAATGCTCTTTTAACACCCTGTTTTAAATTGGTGAGTCATTCTGCCTCAGGAGTTTTGAGGGGAAAAAAGAGAACTGCTACTTGCCTTACCCACAATGACATGGCACTTGTACTACATTGTTCCATGGAAGACAATGGTAGCCTCTGTGGGCAACCACTACTGCAGGCAGTTCAATCCGGGAGTTGGAATAATCTATTTTAGAGCCAAGTATGAGAAAGAGCTTGCTCTGAAACGGACTGGGCTTTAATAGGGACCAGCATGTGAAGAGTAGAAGGACTTCAGTGAACCACTAGAGGCTTATTTTACATGCTTTGGAACAATGAACTTAAGAAATGACAGAGGGCATGTTAAGGTCACATGGTTCCAAATATCCTGGAATGTTCTCAAACTCCAGTCATTACTTCCTGGATAACTCCTCAGGCATCTCCTCAGTTATGATGCTTCTTGATGTAAACCAGCTCACCAGGGTGCAGCGCTCCGGTTCTATAGGATCCACAACAGTCCTAATCCTTAATTATGCATGACAGCCGTTGACCTACATCGGGAGCAGCTCTGGACGGTAAACATATTTGTGTTTTTCAGAGTTTTAAGACCACTTTAGTGCATTGCCTTTATTTGACGGACCCCAGAGATAATGGAGTTAAGTGCCATTAAAATTCCTGGCCACACCGCAGAGAGCCAAACGGGCGGAGCGGAATCAGACAAACTCAGACAGCTGTGGAAATGGAACACTTGACTCTTTTTCTTCTTGTTAGTAACACTGTGTACGTCCAAGTCAATCACAATGTACAGAGTTTTAATTTATCGTTGTCCGTTTGGTTATGTTTGTTTGTCTATGTATTGAGTTTAAAGCGCACAATTATTTAGACCTTCTTTCATGCTGATTTTTTTAAAAAGACCTCATGACCGCCCTTTACTGCTGACCTAAAACCAGTTTCCTTAGTCCTAACCATTCTAATCCTAAACCAGGGCACAGTAGGAGAAGCAAACTGGTGTCAGATCCGTGATCAAGGGCTATTAAAAGATCACTCTTCATAACACACACATAACAGATAAATGAATGGTTCACTGAAAAATCTAATCCACACAGTTATTCTTAACATCGACGATGGGCCGTACCATGTTTGCTTTTTTGGTTATGCACTGCAGGGCTGTGTAACTAACAAGTCATGGAGGTCTATGTCATATCGGCATCTATTAAATTAGCCTCGCAGCTCAACTGAAGAGGTAAACTGAAGAAGCGAACTTGAGACACCAAGTAGGTCTTGGCACATCAGCTGGATTTGGGAAATGGTGTATATTTGAATTTTCACTGAATCATTCCTTGTAAAGTGCATGGCCTGGTCAAACACAGATGATATACTTGAATGAAACCTCTTAACATGTGTAACCTACACCGACTTCATTCAGTGCACCTACTTAAATCTGCACTCTGCACTTTGTGGTTCCACAGTTACAGACTGTAGTCCATCTGTTTCTCTGCAGAATTTATCTCACTCTTCTATGACTGGGACCATCACAGAGCGGGTGTTATGTGGGTGGTGGGTCATTCTCAGCATTACAGTGACACTGGCGTTGTGGTGGTGTGTTAGTGTGTGCTGTGCTGGTGTGAGTGGATCAGACACTCCACTCACTATCCACTCTATTAGACACTCCTACCTTGCTGGTCCACCTCGTAGATGTAAAGTCGGAGACGATGGCTCAACTGTTGCTGAAGGTTTGTGTTGTTTTCCCTCTAGTCCTTCATCAGTGGCCACAGGGCGCTGCCTACAGGACGCTGTTGGCTGGATAGTTTTGATTGGTGGGCGATTCTCAGTCCAGCGGCACTGCTGTCTGTCTCTGATCCACTCACACTAGCACAACACACACATTTAACACATCACCACCATGTCAGTGTTACTACAGTGCTAAAAATGATCCACCACCCACATAACACCTGCTCCGTGAGGTTCCTGACTATTAAAGTACTGGGTACTGACTGCAGTCTGTAATTATAGAACTACAAAGTTAATCTGAATGGTAGGTGGAGCTGAATACAAGGTGGTGTACTTAATGAAGGGGCTGGTCAGTGTGTTTGTGGTGTATGTAACATTTACGTGTTAATTCTGTAATGTTCATTATATCAATGTACGTTTCACTGTGTCTGCAAGCACAGTTTGTTTGGGCATGGTGTTTTGACCACAGTGTAGTCCTGTCCACAGGTGTTTGCTGGGCAGGCCACTTTGCGCAAAATCCAATGTTTACAGGAAGAGGCTTTTTAAATATGAAGATTTTGGACACTTTTAAAGCAGTTTTTTTTTGTATCAGGGTATTTTCACAATTTTGTCTCATTGTGTCTTGCTACAGTATATTTATCCATGTTGGTACATGTTCAATACAGATTTCCTAAAGTCTTTGTATGTATACTCTTATTTATTCCTTTTTAGTGTGGTCTCTGGCATAATGGCACACTCTGATGAAGTCAGTTTCACGTTAATACTAGGTGAGATGTTTGTGAATCGCATTAATTAACCCAGAAATCCATTTTGTGGAAGTATATGTGTCTGTTTCAAACCTGTTTTAAAGGATGCCCAATTTTTAAAATCAACTCTTGTGTGTAGTAGTACTTAAACTCACCACCAGGGGGCAAACCAAGAACATCATTTCACTTCTGCCACCATATGAAACTTGTTTTATTATAGTGGATATTACAGAGCAAGCAAATGGAGGAAAAGCCAGGGTCATAATGCTATCACTCCTATTTTAAAAACATATAAATTTCTAGTTCTAGTGTAGGGTTGCCCAGCTCGGCTGCTGAGAGGCCTTTCTCCAACAGTTTCCACCCTGAACATAACAAACCTGCTCATTACGTTGTTTTTCCTCCGTACTCTAAAGGTATTCAGGATGTTTGGAGCCTGACATTTTCTTCTTTGGTCGTAGCTTGAAGCATCATGCAAACTGCATATGTGTTTTTTAATAATCTTTACTCAGCTAATAAAACAGCACAGCCCCGCATACATTCCGTATATAGTGCTGGTTTAGCTGGTCAATCAGCTTGACAAAGTCGGATGACCAGCTAACCATAATAACATCAAACACAACATATAACTGCACAAACAGGAACAAAAATTAGTTTCTCCAAAAACGATAACTTCACAGGAGATGTGAAGGAGGAAAACATGCTTACTTTTAATGGATGTCAATGGAACCACAGTCTTAGTCATTAAATCATCTTAGGCCCTTTCTTTTGGTTCATTCATCATGAAGTGTATGTACAATGTGAAGGACAACAGGCATTTTTGCACAAGATGGAGTTTTCCTCCGACAGCAGCCAATTGCTGGTTTTGCTGGTAACCAGCATATTAACTTCCATTGCTTCTGAGTTGACCAGTATATACTCATCTGAAGCACAGGTTCTGATTTTGCTGGTCTTTTTATTGTAGCAGTAGACTTGCATATTGTTGCTGTCCAAAGAAAAACAAGTATCTCCAAAATGGAAACTTTACAGGAGAAGCCAAAAACCTGGTTGAATTTAAATGCAAGTCAATGGAACCAGACGTCTTTCTAAGCACGCTTTGGATATTTCTGGTGATCTGTTCATCATGAAATGTCTACCCAATGTAAACAGCAGCTCATGTGATGAAATGGTGCCATAAAATAAAAACGACCAAAATGGAGGAACATGGTTTTCATTGGACAGTGAGCCCTGTATTTCCTATTTTTGACTATCTTTATTTATTTGTTTATTTTATTTTATTTATTAACAGACAGTAGGTGGTGATGCTGTAAGTGTGTCTATACCGATATTCTAATCAAGAGAAAATGAGTATAAACATAACTATACGAACAATAATAACTTTAATAGACACAAGGGAATGCCTATACGCTTTCTATCGTCAGTTTTACCTGATGTCTTCCTGAAGTCTAGTGCATGATCTCTCATGTATAGCAACACAACAAAATACTGGATCTTCTAGTACGGAATAGAGGAAGAGGTGGATTAATCCAAAAGTGCTGTGAACTGAAGAGCCACAAGAGAACGTCATTATTTAGGAGGAGCAGCGAGAGTGGTTTTCTAATATCCAGGTCTTGGGTATCCGACAAAACTAAGGCTACCCTGGACCAGATCTAAATATAGCGAAGCAGTCTCAAAACGTGCGATGCTGTGGAAGCTACCGGATTAAAATGAGTCACATACCTAATAGCGTGTAATACCTCCACCAGCACCAGTAACAGCTGAGATTCGATTTGGCATGGACTGGAGACGTTTCTGGGTGTAGGTCTCATCAGTGTTCAGCCTCTCTTTCATCAAAAAACTGTGCAGATATGTTGGATGACTTTCCTGGCACAATTCCGGGGACGTTTTCCTGTTTTCCTGTAGGATTTTTGCCCACGCTGACCTGTATGATTGACACTTCGATACACCTGCACATCCAGCTACTTCCTCCACACTATGGTCTTTGGCACACCCAAATGCAATCACAACTTTTAGCCAATCATTAACATCTGCTTCAAGGCCCATTCACTGCACTGTACCAGCCATTCACTGCACTGTACCAGCTCTTCTCCAGCTATGAATCCCATCACTCACACCCCGCAGATATTCATAGCCCCATCATCCTTTCAGGAACCTGAAGCTACTAGCAGCTTAAACACAGACATTTTGGTTTGAGGGAAACATATATATATATATATATATATATATATATATATATATATATATATATATATATATATATATATATATATATATATAAAACACCCGATCACATATATATACTGAGCTAGAGTCAGTCATTTGGTGTGCTAGCATTGTGATCTGAACCCCACCCTTCTGCTCAAATTCACAGGCAGAAAAGAGCCCCTTCAGCATCACTCATAATCTGATGTTTATTAAATTTGCACACTCAAATTGTAACCTGCCATTCTCTCACCACTTTGATACATGATTCCAATATTCATGTGTGAATCTAGAGCCAAACTGGTTCTAGAAAGCTTTACTGCCAGCTTTCCCTCAGCAGCACATTAGACTTGGCCTGACGTAAGAGGCTTAATAAATGCTACAGCCTCTTGAGATTTTTCCTCAGTATCAGAGCCTCTTTAATAGATATGCACTTCAGATTCGGATGCATTAAAGGTCAGCAGAGTGACTGCGCAGATTCGTCTAAGCACCCTCAGTAACAGCAGCAGCAGCAGCGCATCCCAGTAAGAAATACCACAAACATGAAGGACCGTTTGAGACGAGTAGCTTTCAGGTAGGGATGGGTCGATCAATACTTAAATATTGATACTTCCGTCACTGACATTAAACGATCGATACACAGGTTTTTCTTTAACCAGTAATTTAGGGATGCTATTATTTGAACAACATGAAAGACAACAACTGTAGCAAACATGTCAATCTGGTTCTGTAGAGAACAGCCTAATGTTAGGCTATTTTCATGACTGAACGTTCTTTATTAAGGAGTAAGTAATCACATACAGGCTGGGCAGTTTAGCCCCCTTCCACCCTGGTCCTCAATGCTCAGGACCACCGCAGAGCAGGTATTATGTGGGTAGTGGAACATTCTCAGCACTGCAGTGACACCACAGTGGTGGTGGTGGTGTTAGTGTGTGTTGTGTGAGTGGATCAGACACAGCAGTGCGGCTGAAGGTGCGACAACAATGTCCTGTGGGCAGCATCCTGTGGGAGGACTGAAGGACTAGAGGATGAGCAACACAAACCGCAGCAGCAGATGTGCTATCGTCTCTGACTGTACATCTACATGGTGAACCAGCAAGGTAGGAGTGTCTAATACAGTGGACAGTGGACACAGTGTCAACTCATCTGCTGCCACAGAGTTTGTCTTGGTCATCCTCTAGTCCTTGATCAGTGCTCACGGGATGCTGGCCACAGGATGCTGTGGGGTGAATGATTCTCAGTCCAGCAGTGACACCGAGGTGTCCAGTAGCACTGCTTTGTCTGATCATTCACACCAGCTCAGTGTCACTGTGGTGCTGAGAATGAACCACCATCCACCTAATACCTCCCCTGTGGTGGTCCTGTGAGCGGCCTGACCACTGAAGCACAGGGTGAAAGGGGGCTAAAAATATTCATACAAGAAGACGGGCTACAATCTGTAATTTTAGGATTACGAAGTTACTCTGATTTTACAAAAAAGCGCAAGATTAATACAAAGCATTATACGTGTCTGAATTTACATTTATGGCATTTAGCTGACACTCTTATCCAGAGCGACTTATAAGGTTAACCAGTGTGGTGTTAGGAGTCTTGCCCAAGGTCTCTTATTGGTGTAGCACAGCGATTACCCAGACCGGGATTCAAACCCCAGTCTCCCACATGTAGAGGTGGCACCCTGGGTAGTGGTGTTACCCACTAAGCGACACCAACCACTGTTTACTCTACACTAGAAACCGTATCAGTGTTAATATCGCTCTGTATCACATCTCGCCCATCCCTACATTCAATAACGTGTAACACAAGCAGCCCTTTTAAACGTAGCTCATATGCGAAGTGGCAGACTTATCTCTCCTAGGCACACTGTTCACAGAGATACGGATATGCGCTGAGATAAGGCCTGGTGAAGCAAATACAGACGCACATAGACAGACACACAGAAAACGTGAGTCATCTGTCACTCACAGCCAAGGAGGGGTTGGGAACACACATACGCACATATGTAAACTCAGTTTTTCAGGCCAATGCCCAAGAGAGGCTACGTGCTGTGAGCCTGTAAGCGTTACTGATTATTTCCTCTGCAGTCTGCTCATTGGGGTTTTTGGGGCCTTCCTTAATAGGCAGGGTCTTGTCTGTCATGACTTGCAGTTTGTTTGGAGGCCTTCTTTTTCCCTTGAATAAGCATTTAATATCTCTGCCCTTTCCTTTCTTCTTCTCTGGCTTGCAGTATTTGTCTTTCAACAAAACTTGTGCCTGGCTTCATTCAGACTCCGTCCCCTCCTCTCTCTGCCTTTTACAATGGCTGCAGCTGCAGATGTTTCCAACAAAAGACACTTCTGTTCTGGTTACATAGCGCTTGTTTATCCACTTTCAAACGGCCAGGTAGAGTTCAGGCTAACGTCTTTGCCACCCATGTTTGACTTTTTATTCGTCATCACGAAAAGATTATATTAGTATCTGATGACAAATAAACATGTTTGCTAACTACTACTCATGTGGCCTTTCAGACTCAGGAGGGATGTGAGTCCTTTTGATCCGATTCTTTTCAATAAGCAGGGACTTTTATGCAACAATTACATTCATTTACAAACAAATGACTTCTGATATTCTATATATTCTTTTAATATTCTGTAACTACCTAACCCCTATTAAACAACACAACATAAATTAGGTGTAGTCCAACGTTTAGAACCTTTTTGAATATATATATATATATACACACAAGCAAATTCAAAAAGGTTCTAAACATTGGACTACACCTAATTTACCTTTTTGAATTTTGAACCTTTTTGAATTTGCTTGTGTGTATATATATACCACTGCTTGCTGCGATGCTGTCGGGAAGAAAGTCATATATATATATATGACTTTCTTCCCGACAGCATCGCAGTCCCACATATCCTTCTGGGTGCAGTTATTCATTTGATAATGGGTTTTATACATATATATATATATATATATATATACACATATTTACATATATATATATATATATATATATATATATATATATACATATACATATATATATATATATATATATATATATATATATATATATATGTATGTATAAAACCCATTATCAAATGAATAACTGCACCCAGAAGGATATGTGGGACTGCGATGCTGTCGGGAAGAAAGTTAAAGGTTAGTAGAAACAAAAAATAATGGTAAATGTAGACTGATATGGGCAATATTTATTGAGCTACACACACAGAAGTAGTGTCTCCGAGTATGCCGCCGGGCCACCATGTTTGCTATTATCACCATGGTGTCTTTTGATAATCAATACCATGCATCTTGAATATTCTTACATAGTTTCTGCAGAACTTCACACATGGATTCGATAGTTGTCTCCAGCAAGGCAAAAGCAGGACTCATCTCTGAAGATAAACCGCTGACAGTCTGAGTCACTCTGTGACAGTCTGGCACGACCCCACTGCAGTCTTTGGCGATTGAGACGTGATGTTAAGAACAATAACCATTGCCTGTATGCCAAAAATGCTGGCGTCAGAACAACTTATGGAGAGCACCACTGCTTGCTGAATGTCTGCTACCATGGCTGTTGGAACAGTCAGGTACAGCAATAAGGCCTGTCCCTGCTTATGCCACATCGTGGCTAACTGAGAAACTTGAATCATTTGCGTGTATCATGTTGTCAAACCACACACATTTATACCAAGTTTCATTCCTCCATACCTGTTTTCCATTATAATGCGTTTTGTTTTTAAGATGTCAAGCTAAGTGCGCATAGATAAGACTGACCTCTTCTGTGGCAGTAGGGGACATCAGATTCACTTACGGAACCAAATTCATCCTGCATGGAAAACATTACAGTTTTGGCAATGTCAAAATATAGTAAATGAGACCTTCTTTCCTATCTGCTTTCCATGCTTGATCAACAGCCCATGGCCTCAAGAAATACTATGGCATCAGTCAATGCTGGTTCTGTTTAGTCAAAAAATAAGAAATGCAGTTCATGCTTATTTTAGGCCATTTAGATAAGACATAATAGCACTCATTATGCTCAGGTTTCCAAGGACTTTTATCTTGGAGGTCAGGGCTCTTTAAAGTGGAGGCTGTAGCTAGTGAGTGAGCCTATCCCAACATACAGATAGATCTGATAATTAATCTGTACTGTTATTAAATCTAGGAATGTGGACAGGAAAGATAAATAAATAAAGATGTGAATCTGTAAATCTGAGATTCAGATGTTCAGTCGTATTTTAAAAACATCGCCCATCTTTGTGGAAAAACCTGCGTCCATAAGGAGGAGAATAGCAAAACAATGAAAGATTTTTAAAGGATGTGTTTTTAAATTTGTACCTTGAAATAACTGGTGTAAATGAATAACGCTATGTTGGTTGTACTAACAACACATTAAAAACACTGATCTCAGATTTGTTTACATGTTCCGGCTGCGGCTCAGACTACATGACCAGGCTAACGTAAAGCTAGCTAGGCCAGTTGTCAGACCGCAGTGCTAACGCTAGTTAGTGTACTATTTGTACGGTTGGACTGAAATGTTAAATAATTCACATAATATTAGGAAATATGTTTGTTTTAATATTTTATTTTCCGAGGTTGAATATTTCGCTGGTAACTAGTTGACCTTGAGCCTTGAGTGGGTCATTCAGTGAGATTACTGCACCAAAATAGAGCAAATTTATCTTTTTGATGTACCATTGTGTTCCATGGCAGACAGATTGGACACCTAGTCACCTGATGTACTTTATAAATGACCCAAAGACCCTAATTCAGTTCTGGTGGTTCCGAGTTGGTTTTGCCATAATCTGCTCTTTTCCTCCAGAAAGGGGCGGGACCTTGTTGTAAGCCAAAGTTCCCGGATGTGCCGATCACGCTAGCCAAAATTAAGCTTATCTTTAAAAGTAAACACCGGGAAGGACAGTTAATTGGTGAATCGGCCATTCGACTAATTGAATCAGGGATGTTCGAAAGAATCGACTCAGGAATCGGAATTGAGCCGTTATCGCTATTAAACATTAGCCAGTTAGAAAAACGGGAACTAAAGAGAAGCCGGGCTGTGGCGGTTTTTGGGGCGATGGGTGGGGCGGAGGGAAGCGGGGAGACGGGATAGGGAGGGGCGGTAGTTTATAAAACGTGACATCACTGATCTTGGGGAAATCTCGGTTTGGCCGGAGCACAACACGGAGCACGGGGGAAAATGCGTTTTGTTTAAGCGTGTTGTTTCTCCTTCACCGACAGCGGTGCGACCATTCTCGCAGTTTAACGGTCGCTAGAGCCAGCTGAGAGGACGCTGAGCGCGCGCGGCTCGGAAGTTTAGCCAGTGCACCAGCAGCAGCAGCAACAGCCGCCAGGAGGGTCAGAGGCGAGCTCCAAACCCAGCGTTTGCCTTCAGCTTGGTCGTGTTTGGTCACACACGCCGAAAGGAGTTCAGCTGACGGTAGGAAACTATTCCACTTAAGTATTTTGTATGGATGATGAGAGGCGAGGGTGAAGTCGCCGTTTGTTCGCAAGCGTCGTGTTCGAATTCCCCAGTTCCACCTTAAATGGTGCAGCAGTTACAGTCTGTTGCCGGAGGATTTAAGGTGGAACTGGAACATTCGACCAAGACGCTGGCGTAGGGCTGGGCTGTGGGGCTTGTTCACCGCGGCTGCTGGTTTCATATAGTGTAGTTTAACTAGCCTCAGTTCAAGATAAACCATCCCCCTTTTGTGTACAAGCCTGTTTTATTCGTGGGTTGAACTAGCCTACTAGCATATCCCTGTTTGACCTGCTCATCACCAACAAATGCATCCAGCCATTGTCTATGGCAGCAGCCATGGACCCATTAGCAGCCAGTGCATCGGGTTACCACATAAGGACCGAGCCTGAAGAAATTCCCTAATCTCGCACATTAATTACTCCAGGGGTTTTAGCAGTAGTAGGGGGGCACGTACTGTGTTTGGGCCATTGTCCTGTTGAATGGTAGATCAGATGCAACACGGTGGTCGATATTTATGGTGATAGACGATCAGCCCTGTATCTGTAGCATAAAGCACTCGCAACCCGACAGATGCTAATGCTAAGCCAGTGAAAGAGGCTGCTCACAGTCAGTTAGGGGCAGGATAAACTGTCTGTCATTCTGTTTACCGGAGACGTTTAACCTACCAAGCGTGCTCAGGAAATCAATACCCTGTAATGGACCACAGGAGATCCTGAAAGCCTGCAGGAGGTGTATAGTAAACATCCATCATGATGGACCTAAAGCATGCTTTCTTTTAGCACTGCTGGACAGCGTTGAAGACTGGCCAATGGAAATGTCCCTTAAAGGGGAACTCCACCCACTTTTTCAGAAAATTAGGTATAGTCCTGTTGTTTGGACAGTCTACACTCTTTCTTGAACCACACCTCAGCATTTTACATTAGGCATATATATACATGCACATATAATCTCATCTCTTATTTATTTTCTATCCATATATTGTGTGTCTGGAATATACATGCATACAATCATGTATATTTCCATACAATATATACTCAGCATCTCTAACCTGCCTCAGGCTCCCTAAACTGCTCATTACTATCCAAAGACAAATGTGATGTGAATATAAACATGATTTAGTTTGGAGATGAAGTCATTCAGGCTGTTTTGATGTGAAATGGTTAATTGTAGATAATCAAAGTCAATACTTTTCTGTTTTTTCTCTCTACACTGGTGGTGAGAGGAACCGCCAGTGACCCTACGGATACAAGGCTTTGGTGTATTTGTTTGTAAGGTAATGCCATATCTGTTGGTCCATTCTTCTTGAGATTCTCCCACAATGTAAATGTTTTTCTTTGGAAAGCAACCCTATTCATAATCATTTAATGCAGTTGGTTTTCTGATGGTGCTTTCAGAGGTAGACATCCAGTTCCCATCGAAGCCTCTGTGACCGTATTAACCTAATAAGCTTCACTACAATGGAGCATTTCACACCAAACCACTCTGAATGTCTTTTGTTTGCAGCTTTTTAAGGATGTAATTGTGCAGAAACGTGGAAAACATTAGTGGAATTCCCCTTTACCTCTTTCAGTGGACTGAGTTGACTTTGGGTTTAAGGTACCTAGCTGGACCGCTTTGTAAAACCTTTCCTGACAGGGCTCTGTGTGTTTAACAGATGTTTACTTGTCCTTGTTTCACCACTTCAGATCTAGACAGTTTTAGTTCAGCTGGACTCAGACATAATGTATGCAGTGGTGCCTGCAGGTCTAAAGATGGCCGTGGATTAGATTAGATCAGTCAGACAAGATGAACAGTGTTTACACTGCATCAGGTTTTGGTTCAGTGCCTTGCACTGGAAATGACCCTGATCTTTGCACCCTATAAAGCACCTTTGTCATACATACTGAAATACTAGGTTTAAATCTCAAACGTGAGATCAAGGTTTAAACTGACTGCTGGTGTTCTGTGTGTGTATAGCATTATCTTGATTATACAAAGCTGTAATTATACACTAGTGTCATGTATCATAATACATGAAAGACAGGCAATGAAGGGACAGTTGCAGAAGAATGAAGGGTGTGCCGGTGATGCAGCTTCTATATTCTTTGAAGTTTTATTTATTTTAAAAGAATGTATATGTTGTAGAAAACACATGTGAGGCATACGAGAGGTTGTAAGCTTTCCTAAAACAATTTGCCGTTCACCGCCAGCCGACATGCTGCTGATCCTATTTACATTTCCAGGGCTACTTTGCAAGATATCATATTAACAAATGGGGGATTTAAGGGACAGCTGCTACAGCCCACTTGTGAATGTACTGTGGTATGTCACACAATTGTCATTTATGACCTTATGTGCCCTGTTTGTCCTGGGGCGTCTCCTCCACTATGGATTTAAACTCGGGTGTTTTAAAAGGCAGTTTGGAAGTCAAAGCCTAAAGATCAGACTGTCCAATTGGAGAACTGTTCTGTTAGACTTTTGGTTTATTTCAGACAGCATTTTTGAAGTTTGTTCTTGATTGCTTGGTTAGATGGTATTTTAGTGTATACCTCCACACTAAGGGTTTTATATTGTATTGTTGTTTTGCAATGATGCTGTTTGCAAGTGCAGTAGAATAAATTTATTCAGGATTTTAAATTGTTGGCTGGTGCTGCGTGAAAGGTAGATGGCTTGGTTGGGTTACATAGTTTTAGCCTACATACAATTTACATTTATCCTGGAATGAAACAAGTGGTTTCCCATTTTGTTCGGTGGAAGCTCTGCTTTGATTTATTGGTTTACAGCAAGATCATGTGGAAACCTACATGGGCAGGAAAATAAAATGACCTTCTGGGTAAATAAGCTCATCAGGCAATTTAAGTAGATATGTGAATTAGCTACTAGGAGCTTGCTAGTAGCTAATGTTATCTATACTAGCTGCTGACTTCCATGCAAAGTTGTACTGAATCATACAGATGTGGTTCCTGAATCTTGTTGGTGAGTTTTGAGTTCCACCTTCATTTATGCCAGAGCTGCATTCTGGTGCCCGTACAGGCTATACACTTTTTTAAGACAGTACAAGATAATCTGTTAAGAAGCTGGCAGATGGGGAAACCGTCAAAGATGAACCTTATCTATTAACCAACATCTAAAAGTTTGGTACCTCAGGAAGCATATGCAATGTCCCCACATCCCTTTCACAGCCCGGAATGGTGGATTTCTTCACATGGCCTGCCATTTTCATTGTTGCTCTGTTATATGTAAATTTTAGAGGTGTAAATGTTAATGAGTCAAGAGTGTTAAATAAGAGCTCAGGATTTTGGAGTTGGCCTGTTTTACCACCTTGTTTTTAAAAATGCAAATTTGAGTATGAAGGAGGGCGCAAACGTGTTTGAGGTTCACAGTACATCTGTTCCATGTACTGAACTCTCCTTATTCAACTATGCCGGTATGAATAGTTTTCCATTATGTGGGACCTTAAAGGCCTTCTAGTCTTTACAAAGCTGTGGATGGTTTATTTCAGTCAGTTCTGTTTCTATTGTTTGGCCTCTTTTGAACATCATCAAAATGGATGGTAACATACTCTATTAGTATAGCTGGTACTAATGTAAGCAGCCTGCCTTTCAATTACGGCTATGGATTTCTAGAACACAGTGGACTTGATTCTGTAATTGCTTGTCCTGGCTACATCAAAGGCTCCAGGGAACTTTGACCATGGCAGCTTCTTGTCTTCTTCAGGATTTATGGCGCCTACTGTTTTGACAGTCTGGGCGTGTGGCTGACCGCTCACTGAGGACCAGAATAACACATTGCTTCAGGTCATTTTAAGCATTCACTTAATAAAAAGCTTTTTGGCCACATCGTCATTAGGCAGCTTATGAGTTAACAGCGCTGTTACTGGATGTAATTGCCTCATAGTGCAATTGTCCTTGAGGTTTAAATGAATAATAGGAGCCTGTGGTTCTGCATTAGCTTCTAGGGGCCCGGCCCAGGAAGCTGTAGTGGCTACTTTTGGTGGTGGCCATTAATGTTGCATGCAGTGAGCTAATGATTTCATCATTCTTTGAGTCACCAGTTAATGGTTTTCACAGTCGGTCTTCTGTGGTGTGGGGGTGTGTGCTGGTGCAGATGAATAGAAAAGCTAGTTTTCATCAGTGTTTTGGCTCGCTGGGTCTTTTTTTTTTTTTTTTTGCAGACTTAAGTCGTGAGCGTCTGTCTCGTTTGTGTGGAACTCGTGCTTTGAAGAAGCAAGATCTGTGTCGCTGCTGTTTTAAGAGTCCTGGTTGTAGTTTTGGACCATTTTGCCCACAAGCTATAAAAAATTTATCAGAAAACCAGTTGTGGTGTCCACACCATCACAAGGAAATGCACAGTTCCTCCACCTCCCTCTTTACTCCGCACCAGTGTAGGAGGTATATTGCAAATTCAGTATCAAACTTCATAGTAGAAAGCGGCACCATTTGTTTGCAGGAGAATTCAGTATATTTCCAGGAACAGGCATCAGAGTTTATCGCATCTTTCCATGGCTACATATACTTAAATGATCTAACTGAAGAGATTGCAGAATGCTGGTGTCCATAGGTATGCCTTAGATATGTGCCGTGAGGCGAGCCTACTGATGTTGGCACTTGAGAAATAAGATGTATTCAACTTAAGACTTGTTTTTCTTTTTTCTTTTTCTTCTTTTTTCCCCCCACTCGTGGACTGTTATGCTCTGTACACATAAACAGGGGGATTGAAGAGTTTGGGGACCCTGGCCTATATATATCTAGTATTTCCAGAATATGATAAATGCATAATCAAATTTGTTTAAACATTAAAACGTCTAAACAGCTGTCTGATACTGATCTTAATTATTGCAAAGGCAAATATTTAACAATGCCAGTATGATGGATACAACCCTGCTTCCTAATAAAAAGGGAAAATTGGACCTCTTTATCCTTTACGCTTTGGACAGGCTCTTTGAGCTGGAGCTTATTGTTTAGGACTTGCGACTCATTGCTTAGAACTTGGCTAAACACTTCAGCAGCAGCCACTTTACAGCTGGTACCAATGGTCCGTAAGTGCATTGGATATGTCCCAGAATCATAATGGAAGTTTTGTAGGTGCTTTGAAAGGCCAGCTTAATATTGGTGATGTCAGCTTTGTTAGTTGTCAACAGAAGCCTGGCAGCTGAGCGGCTCGTATGCTGATACACAAACACGCGCACTCTGCCAGTGTTTGGCCTGTAAGCAGACTCCCCTGGCCTGCTTTAATCCTTTTGGGCACGGTCCCTATCCATTACCAAACCCCACAGTGTCCTGCCTGCATACCACACTGTGCCAAGCGACTCAATCCATCACGCCATCATTTACCATCTGCATCTCTCCCTCTGTGTGCGTGTGTGTAACTGATCTCTGCAGAAAATTGTAGTTTGCAGTATTAGCTTTCTGACTGAGTGCGTATGGGCGGAAAGGGCTGTGCCCGCCACCTGACTTCCCGGGCTTGACTGTAGTTTGCTTTCTTCCTCTTAATTTGACTGCCCTAGCAATAATTCTGTTTTCACCCTCCTCCTTCTTTCTGTCAGTTTTTCCTCTGACTTTGTTTCCTTCTATTTTGTCTCATACATTTGTTCTTTTTTCCCCCTCTCTGTCTGTCTGTCTGTCTGTCTGTCTGTCTGTCTGTCTGTCTGTCTGTCTGTCTGTCTGTCTGTCTGTCTGTCTGTCTGTCTGTCTGTCTGTCTGTCTGTCTGTCTGTCTGTCTGTCTGTCTGTCTGTCTGTCTGTCTGTCTGTCTGTCTGTCATGACTTTGCCCCGCCCCCCACCAGCTTCTCACAGTACAGAAGACAATAGAAATGTATTTCTCTCTTAATCCTTACAATACACAGACCCCATATCGAACCCTGCAGGGTCATTATGCCCCATTCACACCCCGACCACTGCTAGACACTTGCATGCACACACATGAATGTCTGATGCTAATCCGACTGGATGGTGGAGACACTGTCTGCTTCAGCTGAGCTTTCCTGTTTATCTGCCCTCTAATGAGCAGTTAACCCCCCCACACACAGACCCCCACCCCCCTGTAATCTACCATCGTTACTCCCCTTTCCCTACTTACTCCATACATTTACTTAGTTTACACACTAACCCTTATTGACCCATGCCTAAATATTAATTAATCTTGGCTTTCTTTAAATATTTAATGTAGTGTTTAAAGACTGTTAAGCTGAAAACATACTGTTCCAGTATGTCCCAGTTCAGTAAGCTGCAAAAAACATCCTGTTTTGATCTATCTGTGATGTCACAAAAATCAGCTCATTTATATATCTGACTGCCCAGCCTACAGCATTTCGGCCTCATCCATGTTTACATTATAAGTAGCGTTTTTTCCTGAACTGGTTTTTGAATAAGACACATTACAGGAGTCATTGACATGCATCAGTCTCGAAGGCATACTAAATCTTGCACAATCAAAAAACAAAGTCACGCAGGGTTGCAAAAGGAGGTGCAATGCAAGGGAAAGCGAGCTCTATAAGTGAAAGATGTGTGGTTTTATTCTAGGAAAAAGGCAAGCAAGGTATGAGTGGCGTAAGACTGGTTAATGGTTAGAAAGGTTCTGAGGGTCTTGGAGTTAAACATTAAGTGGTTGTATAGGATAAGCTGGTGAGCCACTAGGTCTGTCTTGCCAAGTGTTCTATGATTTGTGAGTGCATTTGTTATTGTAAGATGGCAGTGTGAAAGTATGCTGACCCTCCTTCCTGATAGAGCAGTCCACTGGACTGTTCAGAGGGTCTTAACAATAGGGCTGCATTTGATATGGACAAACTACTTTGGCCTGTGTGAGTGATGTACAATGATATCTAGGTTTTAGCAGAGATATGGCATCAGTTGAAACCAATATTACCAGTAGTACTTATTGTACTCCTGATGAGCACAATATTCAGGTGCAGTGTTTAACTGTAATGCTAATTATAAGGCACAAGGTGGCCATAGTCCTCATTAATTAATTCATGCAACCTAGCTAGATACACAGCACACAGTGTTTAAACAACAAACATTGTTGGGTTAGAAAACACATTTGCATAATTACATTTTTAGCTTCAGTTAATTGTCATGCAAATAATGAAATCAGCCAAAATCACAATTGTTAATCAAAATGAAAGTAAAATAAACATTACTCTGCATTTACTCCTTTTCGAACAGATTTAAAGGCAGCACAAACTTTGGCAACAAAGAGGGTAGAGTCTGCAATGGGCCATAGCTGAGCAAAGTTCAACAGTGATAGGATCAAAGATGTGTGTTTCTAATGGAGATAGCAGACTGCTGCCGGTGCAGCATGTGCGAAGAGATGGCAGTGATCACAGAACCAACCCTGTTTACCGTAAAGACAGTGATGTACTATACAGGAATTTATAGACGTGTCTCTAAACAACGTAGGCCAGTCGTTCCCTTATGTTTAGAAGTGCCCACAGGTGGTGAGCGACCAATATATTGGACAAGAGGAGCCAAAGTCAATACTGGTGTGAACTCTGAATTGCTGTCAGCTGCCCTATGGCAGGATAAGAACGATGTTATGGGAAGTCTAATGATGTTCCTCATACATGTTTTGTTTTTGTTATATTAACTTGTTAGCCTTAACACAAGACTAAAATACACCCAATTTATATATATTGTTGCAAAGAAATAATTTTGGTCAGCTAACATAATTGCAGTCAGGTGGTTGGGTCATATTTGTAACTTTGCCCTTTGTGATTATAGGTATCTCTTTAAAGGCCAATATTGTAATGACTGATGTATGTAACCTCTGCAGTGCTGTTCACAACACCGTTTGTGACCTTTGACTGTACAGTAGTAGGTAGGGATGAATACATGCCTGAAATACCTATTTTATCAACAAACAGTCTCATAATGGAAACTGAATGCTTTCTCTTCAGTGTTTCTGAACAGATAGCTGACCCATGGCTGAATACAAGACTTGTCAGTATTTGGCAAATGGGAAACAGACTTGCTTAAGGATGTGTCAAATGTATGACTTTATAATGTTGATAAACTGGTAAATGGATTAAAGTGTGGTTTCTTTCTTTCACTCTCCTGCCCAAGTCGTCTCAGATGTGTTGAAACAGTAAGTATTTTAGATATATGATAAATCAGTTGGTTTTGCAGATATGCTGTAAAGCCGGTCTAGTCTAGCCACAGTGGTGAAACACATCACACATTTTTTTGTGCAGGTTGTTGTTTACTGTGTCGTGTAAGGGATACCTGGGTGCACCCTAATCTGAGCATTGAATTGAATCAGTTTTGGTCAGGCTATATAGATAACCCTTATTGATTTTCAATTAAAATATCTATTGCACTGAAATTTTACACCCTGGCATTTTATTCAGAAGATGCCCATTTTCCTTCTGTGACCGAATATCCGCAGAGCTGTAGCTTACGAAGTGTAGTGTTACTGAAAAACCACAGAGGAGCCACAAAATACCAAGCAGTGGGCTCATCCCACACTGCCATGCTCAAGTAGTTCAGACACACTGTGAGAAGTCCTCCACACCAGGGCTTCACGCCAGCACTCCCTGTTGGTCAGGACAGTGATGAATGGCTGGTCATAATGAGAAGGGTAGGGAGATGGGGAGAGAGAGGAGGATGGAGAGCATGAAAGGTATTAAAGGGGGTGGGGCGGAGATGGAGAGATTTCAGTAGGAGGTTGGATTTGTGTGCGTGTTTATGAATGGCTGTTTGGTGGCATGGGGAGATTGCAGCCTTTTATGGTTATACGGTGTGAGATGTGTGCAGGCTCAGTCTCTCTTTCCTTCTCGGATGACTGCTTCATTGCTTACATTCCTGGTCCAGTAGGGTGATGTCTAACAGCTAATTTGGTTGTTTGTGCCAGAAACGTGATCAGAGATTGTATTATTTATTTATTTATTTATTTATTTTTTTGTAAAATTAGCTTTGATTTCCATAACTTAGTGTCGTTTTGCTGCATGGCATATAAGGTATGTTGGTGGTGGGGGGCTGGGTGGAGACCATAGGCAAAAACTGACCCACATTTAACTCCACAAGTTCTGCTAGCAGCTAGGGTGTAGGTAAATATATAGAATATTGCAATATGTTTCGTGGTATTGATTCTCAAATACTGTGTCAATTATAAACAATAGTCAACAGCTATAGATTTGTGAAAGAGAGCGATTAATTGTGTTGCACTTAAACACCTCAGTGCTGAAAGCAGTGTTCTTCACCATTTAGACTTTTCCACTCCAGCATAAACAAGTAGTGCAAGGGTGCACTGCTAACGCTAACTTTTAGGAAGCTTTTAAATGCATAAAAAACCCTTTCCTTCTGCAACATACCATAACCTTTGTATCATAATGTGTATTGTATTGCCATGTTCTTGTCAATACAAAGTCCCTAAGAGCAACCACCAAAAATACCATAGTAAACACCTGAGATCCTATAACACCCAACCAGGAACACACTGCTTACCACCCGGAGCACCATAACACTAGCACAACCTGGGATATGTTTTGATAACATATGCCATAACAACTGCCTGGTAGCATCCTAACAACCACCTGGAAATTTAGTATGCAGTCACTTTCTTCACCGATGTATGTCCAAATGTATATTTATTTTTAAGAAATATATTTTAAATTAAGTTCTACAGCCACCATGTAATATCTTTATAATGCTAGTGTTTATGCAGGTCTAATTTGAGCGAGCAGCTATTACATATTTCTCAGTAAAAGATCAGCGTGAGCAGCTGATCATCCAAAGGATTTCAAGTGTGTGGAATGAATCTTGAGTTGGTCATGTGCACTGTATGTCTGTATATCTACAAAAATCTGATTGGGTTCAGTTCATGGGTTTGGTGCTCTCAGCTGTGTATGTAAGGCAAAGCTTCATAAACAGAATACCGAATTCACGAACCAGTTGGAAACGAGCATTGCTGTAACAAATAAACATGTGGTAAGCGGCGATGCAGCTGCCTGTTTCTCTCTTTCACTGAAAGCTGTGAGTTGCTGACACTCATGCGGTGAGCTTCTCCCTTTCACTGGCTTAAAATGGAGGGGGAAAAGATGGATTGAGTTGTAGTGCTGGCTCTTATGTCAAGAATGCAGGATGTGGCCAGTGTGCAGCTGCTCAGGAACCACACACACACAGTACATAGACATTCAGTCAGATTGTAACAAAGTGTAGTAGTTGTAAAAACACCCAAACTGGAATGCGAGTGAGCTGTTTTCACCCAGGACCTGGTAATCACATAATTCTCTTAAGTGTTCCTTTTAGTTGTGCTGTTACATACAAATCCTTCTGCAGTGGATTGTCACCCACCACTGCTTATACTTTAACAACACTGCTGCTTATGTTTAAATGCACTGTGTCCATATATGTACCTCCTGTGGTGGTTCTCTTTACATGAGAACTGAAAGTAGGTGCAATTCACAGAGCTAATTACCAGAAACCAGTAAAACTGCAGTGGTGTGGCATGATGCAGGTAGACCTAGTTAGGTGAATCATCCCTGTTTACATGCAAAGAAATGGGAAGGATAAATTCATATTATGTCATGTGCAGCGTAGCAATGAATTATATGCTGTTACCCACTGACTAGAGAAATATGCAGCCAGCAGAGCCCCGCCCTTTCAGTCATACTCTTGAATGGGGTTGATGCCCAGTTTTCACAATGTGATACTCATTGTGTCTATACTACAATACACTTTATTAATACATGCTGTGATGCGGATCCAACAGAAATGGATTGTGTGGGTTTCTTTATGCTAGGGACCAGCAGTATTCTTAGGTGCACTTCAGTTGATGCTGATGCATAAACCTATTGTAAAATAGGAAACTTGTAGAGGGCAGTAAGTGCAATATATATGCAAATATTTCAGCACTGTAATTCGGCATGAGAAGGTTGTATGCAGAAGATTGCATTCCTTAAAGTGCAGGTTTTGTGGATTTTTAAAAAGTGCACGAAATGTGTCTGTGGTGTTAAGTCCAGCATGTGTATGAAAATTGCGTTCTAGGATATGCTTTATACATACCATATGACACCTGTGTCTATAACAAATCATGTGTGTACACCATGGTGAACTCCTCTTTACTGGATCACATATACTGCTGTCACCGTTTAATTTGAGGCTGGGATCATGACTGTAACTCCATGTTATATTCCTGATGTGTCATCCCACATCCTACTCTCTCCAGTAATTATCCTCATTGCATGAATTCTAAAGCACACGCCGCATGCTAGTGCAGTTTAATGGGCATTAAATGTGACCCACTTAAATGGAGACAGATGTAGAGTACAGAGAAGGAGACGGAGAGGAAGAGAGAGCTTGAAGACTAGCTGGTAAGATAAAGTAGCTAAAAATGCATCAGTGAAGGTGCTGATCAGTCGCAAGTTGGCAGTCGCAGGAGTAAACAGGTGTACGGGGTACAGAAGGCGAGGGAGCTGGAAAAGGTGTTCTCTTGTCTAGACAGTAGTCTGATCTGGCCCCCTCAAAGACTAAACACCTGTATGGTGTCAGGTCAGCTGTCGGGCCCAGCAGGAAATATTTTTAGAGGTGCGTGCACGTGTGTGCGTTCAGTAAGACCAGGTTTGTGTGTGGGGTAGAGTGCAGAATATTTTGCTGTTCTTTCGTTCCACACTCAGTCTTTATTCAGTCAAACCAGGTCAGAGTCTCTCTCTGTGTGTGTCTCTGTCTCACATTGATTTCATTTTGAAATTATGGAAGGCAATGTTTTGGAAAGTAAGGCTTTGTGCTCTGCTTATGAGCTTTGCTCAGTAGAAAGCAGACCAGCTAAAGAATAGAGAGTGGGTGGAGAATCTAGAGAGAAATACCATTTATGCAATCGGACTCAAAAATGCGTTTGGCCAAAAATTGACCTCTATTGTGGTTTTTGCGTTGGTGAAAAATGTACCCGATATTCATAAGATAGCAAAGTGCTGATGTGGGAAATCTGCTTAATTTCTTTTAATAGTCATGTGCTTTAATCTTTACAGCAGCACAGACATGTACACAAAGTTATGTTTAAGACTTGTAGCATCAGGATGTTACATGAGAACTGAAAGTAGGGGATATTCACAGAGCTAAAAATAGCTAATTTACAGAAACCAGTAAAACTGCAAAGAAACTGCAGAAAGAGCTTAGTTTTATGTTTATGCTTGTTGTGTTTGAGGAATTTGAGTTTAACTGACTGTTAGTTCAGACAGTAAAGCTTGTTTGGCTTGTGGTTAAGATGAACTGTTGGATTAAGTATTATTGATGAATGGTATATTTAATATTGATGTTTTTACCTGTGGTTTATTAGACTCTGTTAAAACAAAGTTTAAAGTGCTTTCTACTGGTAGTTCACAGACTCCTGGTTCTGGCTGTTCTTCCGACTTAAGTTTCAGTCTCATTCTAGTGGCGTCAAACCAAGAAGCCGGCGGTTATTTAAAATATGAGATTTGTGTGCGTGTTTGAGAGAAATGCAGTAGCATCTCTGTCTAAACTGATGAAACCTGTTGATCAGGATTCCTTTTTTGATATCTCAAGTTTTAGTTGAGGCGTGGCCTCATGACAGCCTTATCATAGCACTTTCACTCACATGTCTGAAACTGGACTGGCATTTCAGAGCATTAATCTGAAGACCCAACCATTAAAATACAACATATGGATTACATTTGCTGTGAGCTCTGTGTATCTGTAAATACAGTATACTCTATGAACCATCCCTATCGATTTATATTAAATTGATCTATCCTTTATCAACAATTATAGTGAGCTGGACTTTAAAAAGTATTAGTAGTTAATATTTACAATAACATGTAAAAGCCATAATAGGTAATTATGGTTACGCGTTGCTTTGCAATATATTTTTATTCAATTTATATTATTCTTGGTTGAGTGTTTTTGTCCGCTAACCAGTCCCTACATTGTACAGTCTGATCTAGAGCAGTTTGCTTGTATGCAACCTTTTGGGCTGATTTGGGGTTTTCTGATTTGCGAACGAATGTGGTGGGAAAAGTACACACCCATCTACTGTACTTCTGTTCAACAGGCACACCATTATGCATATACTCTCAGGGCAGACCCTGACCTGTACTCCTGTGTCATTTATTCCTCCCTTATTCCTCCTATAGTGACCACAGCCTAGCAGAAATTGGGAACCATTTGAGCTGATCACCCATTCCGCAATTCCTTTAGGGAATGAACTTTTCTACGTAATTTTGCCATTTATTTTTCCAACCGATGTTATCCCTCAGAATGTGCCTTATTCAGCAAGCTGTCCAGCCTGAATCCTCCCTTATTTTCAGAGAGGGGGGAGGCATCTGAATGTGTGTTTGAAAAAGCTCAAACACCAAATCGTAAATGGAGCTTTGCGTATCCTCTTCTACATTAGACACTTCTGTGGTAATCCATTTACTGTTCATGTGCATGTGAACAAAGCTAGTCTGTTGTTGGCCGTGTGCCACATACATGAAGCATCATAAACATTCAGTTTTGAGTCTCGCTACATGCTGTTTGCCCAGATATTTGCTTTGTCAGGGTTTGTTTACTGTTTTGCTTTGTTGGGCAGAACAGATTTAACATTAGTGTTGAGCACAACAAAGAATAACTAATTGGCACACAAACCCCGTCCAGCTGGACCTGGAATGGGGAGCTGCCTTTGTTGGATATGGCAAACAATGACTGTAGTACAATCTGTAGACATGGTCTAGGGATGAATCACTGGTACTTGAGAACTTGGTCAGTATTCAAATGCTCGTAGGATCAAGCTTATGCTTTGTGTCTCTGAAGGTGAGTGCAAAGAACATGTAGATGATGGATGTGATCCAGATATTAGAGCTAGCCATGATTAGATCCAAAAATAATTAAACTTATTTCTCTGCACCAATGCTAGTTTGACAAACCATCAAGCTGGAACAGCGTCCACTGAGGAGAGGAGGTCTGTAAGGCTGACCACCTATTAATCATCTACATCTACTCACCATCTATTGCCATCTACACCATCTGTTGGTGTTGGAGCTAGTGTTAGCTTTGGCTTAATTGCTCTTCTGAAGGGCTAGCTACGGTTATTAGCTAATGCTGTCTGATCACCTACAACAACCAAAAGATTTGTGACCAGAATGTCCTGTTGTGCATGTTGCTAAATCAACTCGTTATCTGTTCATTACCTGTTAGGGACAGAGAGAACGCACATCCCCAGTACTCCCCTTTTGTCATGTAGAGTTGCTGTATATATGCACAAACGCTTCAGAGTGAAGCTACTTGATCGCCTCCTTTCTCCCCTGCATGTCACCATAGAGATTCAGCACACAAAGTCTGGGCACCCCCTTCAGTGCTCTGCAGGATGATGACCTCACCTCTCGCTCTCTGCCTCTCACTCTCGTCTAGAATATATTGATTTAAAAAAAAAAGATTCCTTCCTCATTTGCACACACCCTGCACACACCCAGTTCAGCCTTTGGTTCGCCAGTCCAGGCCACTTTCTTTAGTCTACACAATAGCAGTGCTGCCCAGGCCATCTGTGTAGCTGTTGACAGGGAACAGATCTCATGGGGAGGGTCGGGGGAGGAAGATGGAAGTAGAGTTGAGAGAAAAAGGGAAACCAGCGTGGCTAAAGAACAGGAGATTTTAAAAAGGAGAGAGGTCAGTGGGTGCACTGCTATTCTTTTCTTTGCAGGTCCTACTCTCTTTTTGTGTTCTGTTTTTACTCCCTCTAATTTGGCTCAGAACTTTCCAGACTCACATTTCTAACAGACTCCATGAGATGTATAGAATGGTGTGAATTTGCTAAATTTTGTATTTAGTGGGGAAAAAGCCACATTTAGGTTTTGTTGATGTGGAGACATCAATCTCTGGTGGAAATGTAACAACAGCTGTATTATCATTCTTTCTTTCCTTTGTTTAGTTTTTTTCTCTATTTGTTCCGCTTTGGCATGGTTTATTAATGTAGAGGCCTGTAAATGACGCAACCAGCATTCCTGAAATATCGCTTTCATATCTTGGTTTGTGTAAAAAGCAGGAACAAAGCTCCGCATTGGCCCATATACTGAACTATAAATGAGCCATAATGCAGTTAACACTCTGCAAAGGTCGCGCATCCATGGAAGTTAGTTCTTGATTTGGATAACTGCAGAATTTCTGCAAAACACAGAATTTCCTGTGACTCTGTATGTCCACGCATGTTTTATTTTTGCCTTTAAGGGCTACAATGAATTTGTATTAAGGTTTTCCAGACGTGATCTCTGCTGTGCTTTGAGGTTTGTGGTAGCTTTTTCTATTAAGTGTTTGTCCTTTTTGGGTGTTTCTATTTCCTTTCCTGGTTTAGCAGACAGCTCAGTCCCTGAGGTGGTTTCATGTTGAAAATACCATTTCCCTATTCTTCGCCTGCACTTGATTCTTTTTGTGTTATTGCCAGCTCCTCCATTTAAGCCGTAATGATGTCCAATGCTAGGATAGAATACAGATGTTTTTTGTTTAACGATGTAATTGCTAAATTTTATATTTGACATTTTTATTTATACATTTTGCTTTCATGTTTTTGATCACAATGTATGAACGTAGACCAGATAGAGTGTAAGGTTGAACTTATACTTGTATTTATACAGCAAAATGGAAATAACTTGCTTTCTTTCTCTCTCTCTTTCTCTGTGTGTCCAATTGTAGTGAAACTGAAGTTGGCCAACCAACACCCAGCATCCTGGGTTTATTCGACAGGCATTGAATACAGTGAGCACATACGCCAGCATCCAAAAACTCGCCAGGCAACGGCGAAGATGAAACCTGATGACGTTGCCACAGTGCCTGCAGAGCCAACAGAAACCCTGGAGCCGGCGGCTGTTGCTGAGGAAGCTGCCAGTGAAGAGCAGCTTCAAGAAGACCAGAGTCAATCACCTCCACAACATGAGGAACCTGAAAATTTACAAGGAGCTGGCTCAACAGCGCCTCCTCCAGAAAAGAAAACGAACATCAAGACATCACAGCCTACAAACAAGACCAAAGCCCCAGTAAAGACCAAGCCAGGTACAGCAGTGACTAAAACGGCCACAAGTGCAGCATCTCGACCTGCTCCAGCTCAAAATAGAGTTGCTAATGGTGTTGTGAGGACCACTGCGAATGGTGCAACCAAGAAACCTGTAGCGGCAGCACCGGAGATGAAGAAAACGGCTCCCACAGCTGCAGCCAAAAAAGGCCCCGCGGCTGCAGCACCTAGGACCCAGATGAAGGTGGCTGATCGAAAACCTGTTGGAACTGCCAGACCAGCAGTGGCCTCCACGAACAGCAGTACCAAACCAGTAGCATCTACCACTGCGGCTACATCACTGAGCAAAAAGCCAGCCCCAGGAGTTAGCAGTGCAGCAGTCAAGCCCAAGGCTGCAGGTAAGAGCTTATTAACCTCTTCCAGCAACTGGAATCACACTACTGGGTCGAGTTGTATGGCTGTTCTAAATTTAGTTATAGACATGGTTATATGTAGCTTGTGCTGGTTTTATTAATAGGTGATTGTCAAATAATTAAAAGCATATTAGCCATAAACGTCCTCTGACTTTTGAAACCCCTACAACACAGGCCACAGTCTCTTCTTGGCCTCATATTCATTTGTAAATGCTGCTCTTATACATTTATATATGCATATAGACATGCTTATATTATATGTATATATTTATTATTACGGCTCTATGTAAATAATACTGTACTTGCACTTCTGGTTAGATGCTTACCGTATTTCATTGGCACTGTACCTGTACTCTACACAATGACAAAGTTGAATCTGATCTAATATAGTAGAGCTTCTCAACGCTAGTCCATAAAGCACCCTCTAGTGGTCCATAGGCCCATTCTTGGAGAGAGGCAGTAGTTAAACATCAGTTTTAGACAGTGTGGAGTGTGGTCTGACTCTTATGATGTGCTAAGTCTAAATGTCCCCTAAAGCTAGCTACCTCCTAGCCAGACGCGTTGTACTGAGGTTCTATGATGGCTGAGGAATTGGTGCTGCTGTCTGCCTTAGATATGTGCCACAGAATGAGTCAACTGATGTTAGCACCTAAGCAATAACAGTAAACTGATTTTACATAAAGTTGAGTTTTTCTCGTGGGAGAAAACAAACCTTTTCCAAGAGCTTGAAAAGGTTGAGAACCCCTGTTGTAGAAAATGCTGGGTGAATGTCAGTAAAATGTTTCAGTTTTTGCTTTTTAGACAGACTTTTTATTATTTTTTTTTTTGGGGCGCTCTTTCCCCTAGCTATTTTACTTGTTCTTAATCCAGCTCTTTTCTCACTTTGTCATCTTCTGCAGCCCCCAGGCCAGCAACTGCACCTGCTGCCAAACCCAGCGTTTCTGCCACCTCCAGAACTGCTCCTGCTACCAAGACAACCAGGTAAGCCTCACCAGGAGGTATTGCAATGGACGCTGACAGCGTTGTGTGTGTGGATATTTTTCTATGGCTTTAAACAGGAAGCTGTACTTGGGGGTATGAAATGTTTTTTCCTGCTGTTTGCAAAACTAAAACTGACCAAAAAGACAAACGGCAACTATCATTTTTGGCCTTTTAACTTTTTACATTTTCATTTACAGCCCTATGTTAATGAGGGTTTGTGTTTGAGATCCTGTTAAGCCAAGTTGCTAGATATACCAACATCATCTAAGCCTAAATTACTTTGAGGTCAAACATCTGGCATGAAAACATGATGTGTAGAGGCTGCATACATTTCTTGTATTAAGACTAGTGTCAAGCTTTGTGATGTTTGCACATAATCCAGAAATAAATCTCTTTGTAATTTCATAATCTCCTGTTTGGTTGCTGTGCCCGGTGGGCCGAGCTGTAACTCCCTAGCCAGTATTTCATCAGCCAATCGGAGAAATGCTTAACGGATATATTTGATGGGGAATGATTTAAATGAAATGGAAAAGCTGAAATGTGGTGTCTTCAAAAATTAAGTTTGAAAGGGTTGCATGTACGTTCTGTTTGTGTAGTTTTTACTAGAACCAAGCCGACTGCTTCAACCAGGTCACTTGAGTTGACTGCTGCCAAATAAAGAGGTTTGGTGCGGATTTGCACTGAAGCCACGCTCTTCAATAGTGGTATTTGACTGCTGGCTTTGGCAGTAAATTAGCCTTCTTTGGTTGATGGTTTGTTGGCTCATGCACTCTGCCTCATCTGTATCAAACATGCATGGGGAATGACGTTGGGCCTCGATTAAGGGAATGCCATTTCATCCTAATCTCAATCTGCCACATTTGTAGCATGCAGTCAGTTACCACAGACATTTTCCAGCTATTCTTTTATCTGGAATTGCTCAAGTTTTGTCTTTGGCATTCCGAGGAGGGTGAGTCAGGTTTTTGTATTTGCTAAGGATGAATAATAGATGGTCGGTTTACTTCTGCTGACTTTCTGTTTTAAGCCTTTAATTTTGTTCTTCAGTTTGGTGTTCAGCTTTTTAAAATTTATATATTTATTTGAATGAAATATGGATTGGCGCTGTAGTAACTCCTGGCTGACTTCCTAATGCAATGCCTTATTGGATAAAGGGCCTATCGACATAAATCCTTCTACACACATGGCCTGAAGAAAAATGAGCTTCCCTGCAGGAAAACATACGAAACCCCTTTAGTTCATTTAGTTTTGAGAGCACTCTAGCACTGTCCCCAGCAGCTGACTGTTCTGTTGAGTACACTTCTGAAGTGTTTTGTTGGCTCCCATCTGAGCTGGAATGGGTTCAGACAGTTTTACAGATGGACATTTATCAGCCTGAAAGTCACCCAAACTCAGCAACTGAGGTTGTGTCTTGTACTTGTAGCATGCATTGAGAGCACATCAAAAACATGCAGCATGGTATAATTGAGGACAAATTCATCATTTTAGCTAATATCATACAGTCAGAGTTACCATGGTTTGCTGCAAGTCTGGCCTCGTAGTCAGACGTGATCTCATTATGAGGATACAAGTCTAGGGACAACTTGGTAAATGTCATATGGTGAGCCTGTACAAGGGTGTGGTCAGCCAATGTGGCGATTGACAGACTTTAGGAAATGGAGCAGCAGAAAAATTAGGGAGGATATGATGGACCGGGAGAAGGGTCATAGGGAGGGGTGAGCAGTAAAGTGCACAGAGGAAAGTAGCGACCTGCTAAACTGTAATACTCTGGGGGAATTCTGGGACTTGCATGTCCTGCTAGGGCAACACAATATTTCATTTGCTAATCGCAATATTGCTTTTTTGCATTGCTGATTGGCAGACAGCCTGAAATTCTAATGAGCCCATGACTGATTATACTGCTTTTCCTTCCTGAGCACTGTGTGCACCCTGATCGGTTACAGCTGGTATCCAACAACAGAACTATTTTTCACAATGTCAAATTATTGATTTTTTTTATACATATATATGTATTATACATACGTACGTACATACATACATACATACATACATACTCACTCCAAGGCATATAGCAGTATACATCTGTAAAACCAGTGCTTGTATACTGTCTCTATCGTGACCATGTTTTTATGTTTTATTTTCCCTCAAATTAACGTTTTCTGCCTTTTGGTCCTCAGTTTGTTAACCAGTAGGGTTTTAAAGTATTTGATTATTTACAACTGGAAAAATTAAGCATTGGCACTTAATAATTTTAATGCAATGGGATTTTGACATTATTCTGACCACTGCATGTACTTGTGCTTGGGTAATCAGATAATGGGGAAATATGGATATACAGTAGTTGGACAGTAATCAGAATTCTGTTATGCAAATAAAATTGCTGGCTGTTTTGCCAAAAGGGCAGTGTAATGTAAAACTTAAGGTTGCAGCTTTTTTATTTTTAAAACAATGTCATTTTAGCATAAATATGGGCGTACATCTAGAAGATGGACATCTTGATCTTTACGTTGTTAAGCATGTAGTTGTACCAAATGTGTTTTGGTGCCATCTTGTAGTTGCTTTTTCCACTACTGGGATTTGGTTTTTGGACTAAGAAATCTAAAATAAGTCAGAGTAAGGGTATACATGCTCTGAGAACTCGGATTACTGGTCTTAAATCTAGCTCTTATCAGATTTCATCACAATCAGATTTGTAGGTCTTAATCTGAGCTAATAAATGGAATGATGCTGTTTACATGATCACTTGAGGGAGGGGAAAAACTGCAGAAATCTATTCTAATCAGATGATTGCAGGCAAATGGATGTAAACACATTCTATGATGTAGCCCTGCTGTAGTCGTGGGTTTGGTTTTCAATGTGAGGTAGCGTTTAACCTTGCTTGTTATAGTCAGGGTGGAGTTATACCCCTACATTTTGTGGTTTTAATATTGTAGTTGTGCCAAGTTATTTTTATTTATTTATTTATTTTAATACATCTCATATGTAATAGACATGCACACTTCATACATTTTCACACAAACACTGCTCAAGCTCTGAAAGATTATGGTTGATCCCACTGTCCACCCCCACCCCCTTAAAATGTGTCTCACAGTGGTATGTCTGACAGACTCCAGAAACCAAAGAGGATGGGGTGGGGGGATTTATTCTGGTGGGTGCCAGGCTTTGGACTGCAGCTTAACAGAAACATTCCCTTTTTGTGCCGGTGTCTGAGGAAGGACTGCCCGTCTCTTTTTGTCTGGCAGTTTGTAGGCTTTTCTGGTGGTCACACAGCCTTTGGCTTAAACTGAACTTAAAGCCTGACTACTATCAATTTTCAGTGTGTTTGGAGGGGGGCTTGGCTTGTCTCTCCTCTCCCAGATCAAGCCTCTTGGATTTTTCTGCTTGGGTAAGCTCTGCAGCAAAGCTGGTTTTGGACAGCGGTCAGGCCAAGCAAACGCTTCCAGAGATCGGTCAGGACAGCGTTGTAATTCACTGTGGTGATGGAAGAAATGCTGTGTGTGGGAGGGAAAAGTCTGTTTGCAATTGAATTTGAGCATCGCTGATCTAGACGTGTTTTTAAAACTTAATAAACTGAAATGCCGTAAAATGCCAAATAGGCCAGTTGCCAGTTTTGTGACGTCTGATCTTTTTCCTTTGACCCATTTGAATTTTCCTGTCAGTCGCAGCACAAACTTGGAGAGAAATGTAATTCAACGTTAGGGTGCCTGTTTAGCTAGAATGTGCTATGCTGAACTTATAACATTTTATATTTATATGCAGTTATATAGATAAGGAAATTACTGCTATAGAGTAAAGGTGAATTGTGAAAAGTGAAGACTTCAGAAAACCTGTTGCAGTCATTTTGAGAACAGACTAATAAGAGTGCTTAAGCTGTTTAGGCTGACTATTTTGCTTTCTTTCCTAATTTAATAAAAACTAAACCAAAGAACACTCAGTCCTGGAGGAGTGGCTGTACTGGAGAGAGATTCAGGTCAAGGTTTTCCTAACATAATTTTATTGGGAGTTAAAATTCAAGTATTTGTTTACTAATTCATTTCCAATTGCTCATTTTTGGCTGGAAACAATGAAACAGCATAACTTCCTTTGCCTGTCTGGCAAGGTTATTCTAATGATCTATAACTGCACCTCATTTGGGCTGTCTTGGCTTAGTCAAGCATAGCCATTCGCTTGTTGTTTGAATGGCTTATGACATGGCCTGCTAGCCCTTCTTAAACCTTAGATCTGACATGATGGAGTCAATGATCTTGACAGGGATAGGGGTTCGATTTATGCCTCCTTCCTTTTCCCGGAAGCTTTTGTTTGTTTCTTTCCCATTAGAATGGGATTTAATTGGGTTTTGTTGTTGCTGCAGATACTACATAAGTGGATTACCGTGCTCTACGCTAGTGCCTACATTTTATTCAATTTGTTGTCTTTGCTGGACTAAGCTTTTATGGCCTGCAATTTCCTTCCCCATCCATCCTTTCATTCATGCTCCGCCCTTTTATTCACCCATCAGCTTATGAAGTTGTCAGTCTTATTTTCCTTAGCCCAAGTTGAGTCCATCTGTCGTCTTGATCCTTGTAGATTGATGTCTAAGAAGGAGCTCCAGATCTTGTGTTGTGGTTCCAGAACACTCGCCCATTGTTGCGGTATGATTTGTGGAGGCGATGTTATAGTTCAGCCATGTGGGGCTCAGGCATCTAAACATGTAGTGCATTGTGTGCACATATAAGGAATACGTTCATTATCCATTTTGTCCTCGTCACAGCTTAACCCTCCCCCAATAGCACTGCATTTTCTACATGCTTGCTAAACCATGAGTCCTTTTTGATTCTCGTCTTGAGGTCTTTTCCTAATGTCTTGATGCTGTTTAAAGGGTACAGCAGGGGATCTTTTTGGTGAAGAGAACACATCTGCAAACTTCACAGCTTTGTTTTATTTGCTGTTTATTAATGCATAGGATTCTGGATAAATCCAGGTATCTCCCGTCATTGGGACCAGGGGTGTTAATGGTTTAGATTGGTTTGTATTGACATTTAGTACAGGGTAATCAGAAAGGAGGGCCACTTTGAAGCCACCAAGTTAATGTGGAAGTGCTTCACCACCACCACCAGAACGATAAATGCCTCGTCAGCTTTTAAACCCTTCCTTCCCCGCCCATATTAGGATAGAGAGGATAAGAGCATAGCTGCTGAATAGCAGGCTTATGAAGACTGATTAGTAGACTTTCTTTTCGGCACACTGAGCAAAACACTAAATTATTTAGCCTGTGGGCTGTCTGTATTGGCTGGTAAATGAGCTCAGGTGTTGGCCTACCACCTATGTCCTAGACTGCTTAGAAGATGCCAAATGGTGTGTCGGTGTGTGTGTGTGGGATTAATGAATCCAAAAACCTGAATCGTTTTGTGATTTTTCAATTATGGCTTAAAAGATGCATCAACACTTCAGAACTGAAAATGTAAACCTAATTGCTATTCTCATTCCTTCCAAGCTGCAACAGTCATATTACATAAAAAAAAAGACTACTGGTTACCAAAATCATTCATATCTGTGTATTATTTATGCACCTCAGTTTAGGTTTTTACTCATCTGTATTTTCTCACTGTAGGCCTACAGCACCTGCCCCTCACGGTACCATTTCCTCAGCTTCAGTAAAACCAACAGCCACTACAAAGCCTGCGCCCTCAAGAACAGTCTCAGCCCCCTCTGCTGCCCGTACTGCATCATTACAGCCCTCTAAAGCCTCAGCTACTGCTGTAGCAGCTAAGAAAGGTAGAGTTCTTTTTGTTCTATATTAACATTAATTAATTAAAATTGTGGCCTTGAGTAAAAGTTCCATAACTTCTTTCCCGAGTACAGTCTTTAGTTTAGTTTAGTTTTCATCCAGTAGAATAACCTCTTCTCTCTCCATTCTAGATGTTGGTAAACCTTCCACCAGCGTACCAGCCAGAAAACCGGTAGGCACGAAGACCACCGCCCAACCTACAGCTACAAAAACTGCAAAACCTGAACCCCCAAAATCAGCTACAGCTGCCAAACGGCCACCTGCAGACACCAAAACGACTCGGCTAAAACCAGATGACAGTAAGCCTTTACCAACACGGAAGGTCCCGCCGAGTCCCCGAAATACTTCCTCGCGGCCTGCTCCAAACAAAACAGCTACCGCCTCCAACAGTCAGAAGCAGGCAGGCAGCAGTACCCCGGTTGCTGTGAAGCGGCAAACATCCAAACCGACACAGTCTGTTTCACCGTTGGTCATCAAGGGAAAGCCTTCTGAAGAACAACATGCTGCAGAGCTTGTGGAACCCTTGTCAGCTTCTGTGGACACTGTGCCTCCATCAGCTGTGCCTCCAACAGTCATGGCTGCTGCACAGTCGGTTCCAGAAGTTGAGGCTACTTCTGCAGCAGAGTTGGAAGATCTGCCAAATGAACAGAGCAGTGCCGTTGTGGAAGTTCAGGGAGATGAAGTGTCAGTGTCTGCCTCAGAGGCTTCAGATCTGGAGATTGCTCCCACCATGGGGCAAGATGCTGATTCATTAGTCATACAGCCCCAGGCTCAAACACCTTCCCTTGATGTGTCTAGTCCTCCATCGGTTTCATTTGGAGAAGAATTTAAAGAAGGTGATGAGTCCTATGTTTCGGTCCAAGTTCCGACAGCACAGGAAGTAACACCACAAGAACCTGTAACGATTCCACCCTTTGAAGTATCTGTTGCTGCTCCAGTGCACCCTAAGAGTATAGAGGTGGTTGAGAAGGCAGAGCAGCTAAGCCACAATGATGTAGATGAAGAGGAAGAGGAGAAGGAAGGCAGTCAGCAGGTATCTGTGTCCGACATGAGCGGTACGCAGCCTACAGAGGAATCCCGGCCTGGCTCAGCGGGATTGACTGGATCAGTTTGGCGGGCTGGAGGTTTGCTCTCTGAGCCAGACTCTGAGGATGTCAGTTGCAGTCAGCAGGGGGCCTCGGAGCTTAGTGCTCCTGGTGTCCTTGAGGGTACTGAAAGTTTGGATGACCTAGGCGAAGCCAGCCTGAAAGGTGCCGATGGCGAAGGTGCATCTGCAGGATCTCCAGACTTTGAGAAAGTCCCTGACATTCCTGCCAATGAAGATGATGACGATGACTATGAAGACGAAGATCGTGTGTGCGACATGGAAGTGGGATCAGAGAGAGCAGAAGACCCACACAGACAGGCTCATGATAATGAGGATGAGGAAGACGAAGATGTGGAAATGGCCAGCGAGGGTATCACTGAGAGTGGGCTTGAAAGTTATGGAAATGCAGATGAAGATGACTTTGTAGAAGACTACAAATTGGACAACTTAAACCGCATGCAGCCTCCACCCGTTGTTCCTTCTGCACCTCCTGCAGCTCTTTGGGAGCACGCAAATCCTTTTGCTGATCCTTGGGTTCAGCCACCACAGCCTGACCCCATTTTCCCATCAATTCCTTCCTCTAGTCCCTGGCAAGAAAACTTGGAAACCCCAGTCCACACTCAGCTGGAGGCAGAAAAAGCCAAAGGAGGTCCATCCTGTTACTCCGCGGCTCTCATGGAGCCCTTTCAAAGCTCTCCTCAACTTGCACCAGTGCCTTTTGCAGAGGATGCTAGCCTCAATCAAGGCTTGGCACCTCACCCCCAAGACATGTCCCAGTCCAACACTGGAAGTGGCCCAGAACAAGCTGCCCACAGTTGCAGTGACACCAGCACGCCAGAGGAAATCAAAGACTATGATATAAGCTCTGGAGTGGAGAATCAACTCCAGCAGGTTGCACCAGTCAGCCCCCTTCCTGCTGCCCTGCCTGACATCATGCAAGATCTAGGCATTCGACTTGAACAAGGTGATGAGGAGGAAGAGCCTGAGACTCTGCCTGCTGATGAAGTGTTGGGTGGTCCAGCAACTGCACCAACATCTGTGCCATCTTCCCCTTCGTCGGCCACCGAAGATGAGGCTAGCGACACTGAAGGAGAAATGCAAATCAGCGAATCCAATATAGAACCTGTTGCCACTAGCAATGAATGCTTTGGCAGCACACAGGTGGCCCACAGTTTACCTACCTTGGAGGAGCGTGAGGATGCCGGTGTTGAGACAGAAGGAGGTGGTGGAAGTGACACTCCACAGTCTGCCACCTCCGCTGCCTCTTATGGGTTTGACTGCACCACCACCTCTAACTCCAATGCCCAGTCCACCACTGAGAGCTGCGCTAAAAGCCCAGGTATTTTCTCCCTGGAGAACGAAGAGCAGCTTCCAGAGGAGGCCAAAGATCCATCACTCATAAAGGAGCTAACTCTTCAGACAACCTGTGTTCCTGGAGATGACCAGCTTCACCTCGAGCAACAAGGAGATCCACAGCTCAACTCTGAGCAGCAGTACATGCTGTGTGGGAAGGCTGGCGAGGAGTTGCCAGAACCTTGCTCACTAGGTGGTACCGGGTCTGTCGACACAGGCTTGGTGAATCCTTCCCCCTCACAGCACCAAGAAGAGGACTGGGACCTTGATGCTCAGCATCCCTACTACTCTACTATATGTGAAAAAACTGATAGCTCCTTGGCAGGTAATGTATAGATTGCACTTCGTAAATGCACCTTTGTGTCCCTTGTCTCTTTGTCAGGGTCTTTCCAGCTTTGTCTTAATGTCTTAAAGAGGGAACCATTTTACGAGTAGGGGAAACGAGGCTGATGAGTGAGTGACACCCTCCCTGCGGCATATTACTAGTACAGTTACATTTAATGGATACATGGCTTACATTCCTGTATGTGCAATAGCTACTGCTATTTACAATTAGGGCAACAGTTTTTCTCTCCTTTTTAAGAAAACTAATGGTGTTACGTTGAACTGGATTGAGTTGTTGTGGAGTTCTGAGAATGGAAAAAAAAATGATGTGTTGAAGCAAAACAAGAATTGTGGAATGGACTTTTGATGTGTGTATTTATCCAAACCTTTTTACTGAAAATGCTAATTGTTTTGTATTATGTTTATTTACTCAGTCGTTTCAGTTGTCTGTCCTCTTTAACCTTACTCCTCTCTCCCCTTTCATGCACATGCCCTGTTTATCTTCTGCACTTTAGGGTTTGTTTGAGCCTTACCCTTAATGTTGTGATAACCATTTGTTTTTTTGAGTACTTGCTGTCGTAGCTTTAAATAAAGGTTAGACATTTAACACGACCCTTCTCTTCCCAGTATATTTCTTCAGAGTCTTGGAGGATGGTAGTGACTGCTTTATGGAAATTCACCGTTTTATCATTATAGTGAAGAAGCTCGGTCTTACCAACGATCAGCCATGGTACCTGCAGTGGGTTCAATATGCTCTCCGTTCAGTTTGTCATTGGGGCATAGCATTAATCATTTTTACAGCAAATCACCAAAGATAACTTGGAAAGTCTGTCTGCTGATTTATCTTCCTACAGCTACTCCCAGAATGCAGTCAATAGAACGAGATTTATAGTCATCCTGTGTTAATGATGCCGTTTTTGGGATGGATTGGTTGGCGAGCCATTTCCCCACTAAACTGCTGCCTAAAGATGTTTGGCTGCTTCACACTACACCTTTAGTAAAAAGTTAATAGATGTATTGTCATTGTAGCGGATGGACTGATCCCCCTACTTTTCAATTGCCTATAAACATAACCACAAACAAAGTTGAATGAACTCTTCAGGCAGCTTCTAGTGTTTGTTCCATTGGTTGAAAGTGGTACCTTGTTTTTCAATCTGCAGCATTATAACCGGTTTTCTAGCCAACCTCCACAGTTTTTACATGGAGAAGATGGAGAACGTTTCTGCTCTCCTGCCCCAGTGTGCTCCCACTTCTGTTCTTATCCCCCAACCCCCACCTTTATTTTTTTCTTTCCTCCTTTTTCATTTTTTTATTTATTTTTTTAAACGAAAAAAAAAAAAACCCTGTCTCTCCTCCTCGATTCCCACCATCCTGAGGAGGAAGGAGAAATTGCGAGATCTGATCCTTCGAGGCTTCTGGATCTCATTCTTTATCAAGGTGCTTAGTCCTCCTCTCCCTTTCTTCATCTTTTCTTTTTATAAATCCCTACACCTCCTTGTGGTTTGGTTTTTCTGCTGTTTGTCTGACCTCCACGACTCAGGACTGGCCCAAGTGCACTGCTTATATTAGCAGCCAAACTTGATTTTGGTTAGTAGATCTTTTTTAAAGAAGCTGGCTGGCGCATTCTGACTCGCAGTGAGACGACATCAAGTGTGTTCACTTGGATGCACCAAACTACACGCACACCTAAACTAAATCAGCTTACGCTTATTTTGCTCACTGTGTGTGAACTGCATGCCTGCCAGAACTGTGAGAGTTCGGCGTTCACTACGGTTGCTTGACGCATGTTGTCCTGTTGCGTGTGCATATGCATGAAGCTCATGTGCTTATCACATAGGAATACGCTTGGATGCACCAACAGTCTATGCTCACTGGTGTCTTATTCCGATATGCATGGTGAGTGCTTGGTCTTGCATGTGTTCACCTAACTGCCCTGTTGAAGAGGGTTGTTTTAACCTCACTTTTTTTCTTTTTCTTCACAATAGTCAGTGGTTATTGCATATACAGGGTGTGGCCGCTTTCACTGCACAGACAACTTCTGCACAAAATCCGTTCACCAGTTTCTTATTCTGAACAATGTAATGCAATTGTACTGAATGTGTTTTGTCTCCGTGCTTATCTACGCCTTGCTTAGCCCTCCATTGTAATATGCTTTACACCCAGTTCTCCCTTCTCCATCTCTCCTTATAATGCCATATTCCTACTGCGCTCTGCACTTTTCTACTGCTTTGCCACCCTGTCCCTTTATGATCTAACACTTGCTTGAACCATTTGCCTTGTTCGCAGGAAGAAACAACCAGCACCAACAAGAAGTCCTCACCATCCACATGACCATGTCACCCATACGCCGTCATAGGGCACCTGTGAATCACCCAAACAATGTCCCGCGTCTTCCTACGGACCTTCCTCCAAGAATACCAAGTGTGGGACCCAATGCCCAGCTCCAGAGGCTAGAACATCACCAGCAACAGATCAGGCAGATTGAAAAGAGGCGAGAACTGCAGAGCCAGTGGGCTGAGTGTCAAGAAGACGAAAAAGAAGTGGAGAAAAAAACTGAAGCCAACGAAGGCAACAGGTATCGCAGTAGTGATGAATTGGATAGAAACCAAGTGAAGGAGTTGGAGGAAAAGAGGGCAAGGGAGGAGAAAGAGAAGGAGTTGGAGGAAAAAAGGGCAAGGGAGGAGAAAGAGAAGGAGTTGGAGGAAAATAGGGCAAGGGAGGAGAAAGAGAAGGAGTTGGAGGAACAGAGGAGGGATCTGCTTCAACTGCAGATTCAGCAGCAGCAGCAAGAACTGAAGCAAAGGCAACAGATCATGCAGTGGCAGCAAGAGCTAGAACAACAACAAAAGCATCAAAATGACCAACAAAAGGCGGGTACAAAGGTTCTTCTGTCCCCTTGTGGGCTTTGCACGATCTATGAGGCGCTGGAGACCAGCGATACAGAGGAAGATCTTAAAGATGACATGGCAGAGAAAGAAATAATGGAAATGGAAGTAAATGTTGAAAATGAAAACTCCAAAGATCTGTGTAACAAGACCGAGGTAACCAAAAGTCCTTCAAAAGACACCATGGTGTCTCTCCCTGCGCAAACCACATATTCCCTGAAACTCATCCAGGACCAAGTTGGGTTAACCCACCCTGCAGTTCCTGACGTTACCCCTCTAAATTCTTCAGAGCAACCCTCTCCTCTGGAGCTGGACTGGGGCAAGAAGGTTGACATTGTCCAGCAGCTGATAAACCAGTCGTTGCTGTTAGCTGGAGACAACTGCTCCTCACTGCTTCTTCTGCCTGGTGGGGCAGGTGGGACTTTGAGTCCCCTAGAGACCAGCCTGTGGCCCAGCCTGTTGCCACCGCTTACTCAGCCTTCTGCCACGGTCACATCTGTGAGCAGCTTTTCACCAGAGGCTTCGGGTAGCTCTCCTCAAGGGGAGTGGACAGTAGTAGAGCTGGAGACTCATCATTAAGGTTAGTGAAGAGTTCGACAAACTGGTCCTCAGATTGTCCACAGGGGACAGGAAGTGTGCTAAGGACCGGTTTGAAAAGCTCAGAGTTAGAATTAAAATGAGCAGGATGGAGTTAAAATTTGGAGATGACAGCCTAGAGCAGAAGTCTTTTTGAATCCGGACTGAATCCAGTCATGCATTTTGTGGTCACTATTAGGTATGATGCCTTCATTCTACAAGTGATAAAGTATGGGACAGGAATTTAGACTCAAGGTCTAGATTTAAAGACCTCAGATCAGTTCTAGTCTTCAGCACACTTGATTTTAACTTATCAACTAACAGGGATTTGGGCTCTTTTGGGCTAAAATTGGTGTCCCTTGGTGTAGAGCATGGGGTCCTAGTACTAGTGATCTGTTACCCTGCAAGGTGTACCTCCAGAATTAATCTGATACACCTGATGCAGGTAACGAAGGTCTGAATATTAGATGTAGATGTGTTGGAGCTGAACTCCACAGGGAAGTAGATCTCCAAGACTGGGCACACCTTGTGTAGAGGGCTTAGTGTTGAATTGACCATTTCAAACTGAAAGTATGTGGGGCTTAGCCAATTTCCATACATAGTAACCTATGGAGAATAGTAATCTATGGAGAATCGTATTCCCATTCTTCCCCTCAGTCTCCGTTCTAACACTGGTGAGTGATGTACATTTCCTCACCACTGCCAGATGGCTTAGCTATTCCACACCAGCCCTCGAGCCAAAAGGCTGTTTACTTAATCAGGTTTATTAAACGCCTGGCTACCTTTCACTTGGCACATTCATCATTCATCTGGTTAGCTATATCAGGTAGGGTAGTCTGATTAGGAAATAAGTATTTTTGTCTTCTGTGGACAGTGCTCTTCATGTCTGCAGGAAGGCTTTTGTAATTAGAACCCTTCCAAAATATTTTTCTCTGTGAAGTAAAATTCAGAATGTTGCTTCCTGACTATGGGTTTGTTTTTTAAAAGGCACTGCTTTGAACTACTAAGATGGAGAAAGCACACTATTATATTAGGTGAGATATCCACCATGTTATTGAAGATAAAAAGGTTCATCTTCAATCAGTCGTAATACTACTGTGAACAAGCTCTAGAAGCTTTGAGGATTAAGCGAAGGCTCACTGCCTCCCATTTAACTTTTTATCCAAAAATGAAGGATTGTATTTTAAGGGTCTTCAGAAAAAAAAGAAAAAAAAAAAAATCTTGAATTGGATCACTTTTTGAAGTACAGCCCTTATTTGTACTGTAGCAACATGCGAGCCGTTATGTAGCATATGAATACATATAAAGTAGTAAATTATAGGAGTTATTGAGGTTGAGTGAAGGGTTGTAAGGTTTGTTTACTTATTAGTAGCAGGCCTTGCAGTTTGAGAGAAGATGAATTAAGGGGCCTATACTTTCATTCGGACTTGAGGAATAATCAGCAGCAAAAATGGTGCTCACTATTTGCTGGGAGAAGTATGGAGTTCTGAATAAGCACAGCAAGTGCCACAATATGTTAGTTTTCTAAACCTAAGCTGTTCAAATGCACTGATATCAGGCTCTAATGGTTGACGGCACTGAAAAAAAAGCCATAGATGATCTTGTTTGTCGTGCCTCATTAAATGTCCTTTTTTTCTTGTTTTTCTATTTTCTGTATATTGTCCTTCACTGTGACTGACATGAGGTGCATGTCAAATTCCTTATATAACAATGTCCTGTGTATGTCTTACAATGTTCTGTATTATACTGCTAGACCCCAGTAGACCGGATGTATTTGTATATTTCTGGATTTGTGGCCACATCAAAGCTGTGGATTAAGATTTGTGGCACAGCTGCACAAAATATTTCTTTAGCTAGCTCATAGTTAACTGTTGAACCCCTTACTGTTGTGAGTGTCATCGTCTTTAAAAGGTACTGTATGTATGAAATAGTTTGTCCTTATGATAAAACATGGGTATTTAATGATGTAGATTTGAAATGGATGGAACTGTTAGTTCTTTAGTCCATGTTGTATGAAGATGTAGTATGTAGATGCACATATGTAGATTATTTATTTGCAGAGTATACACTTTGAGTTTGTAGGTGTTTTAGACCTTTGCTTTAGCTACCTTGGAAAGGCTTTTTTTTATAAGAAAAGAAAAAAAACTTTGTCACTGTACACTACAATCAGGGAGTTAAGTGTTTCCAGGTATATACAGACCAACACTGTTCAGCTGTTCAGTTTTGAAATCATTTTTAATATGATGGTTATCAGACATACTGGACTGAAGAAGTTTATGTAATTGTTCACTGTGAATAACTGAGCTTAAAGGAGGAATCAAAACTGACCAATGTGATGTGTCCTTTTACTACACATATCAACTCTGTGATAGGGTCATACTAATTATGCACAACGAAGGAAAACGATTTAATTTTATGTACGTCTCTGACGTGTATGTATATTTTTGTAATTTATTTTAAAATGAAAAGGACGCATTATTTTTGTATTTGGTTCTGTTTGTAAAAGTGTGCATCAAACAGTGGCAGCTCATTTTAACTGGGGGGGAAAGGTTTATTGTTGAAGTTTTACCGTTGGTTGTGCATTTGTTTCAACAATTAGAAATAAAACTGGATTGATGTATAAAATGGGTTTTACTGCTTTTTATTTATTTATTTATTTATTTATTTAAATACACCCAAACACCCTGGTATGTACATCACACACAAACACTACCTAGCAGAACATGGAACAAAGTCAAGTAACATGTAATTAAGAAAGAAATGGTTAAAATATGCCACTCCTAAACTGGAACTTCGGTAAATGAAATAACAGAACATTTATAAACAAGAAAGGGGCGTGGCATTTAACCACCCTGGCTGAAGAGTGCCATGTTTACTGGCTCTTTAAATTGTTGTTCATGCTTTACTGCTAAGACCTGCCTGAGACAACAGCACCCCCAGAAGGCAGTCTGTGGCAGTGCAGGATGATGGTTCTTCCTCACCCAGAGACACTATCTTCTTGTACTGACCCTGAGGAACGGTGCACAAAACCCTGCAATGCAAACACACAAGCATCTTGCTGTACACGTTGCTACATAGGCATACTGAGGTCTGTTCAAGCAGTACTTTCCTCCAACTACTACATTTTCTGTAATTTTTTTATTTATTTTTTTTTTGGTTTTGTGGTTTTGCACAATTTTCCTTTGGCAGAGCCAAACACCATTGCAGTGTGCTAGATTCTGCATAGATATATTTCTGAACATGCTCATGTAGGGCTCTTTCAGCTCTGATTACTTGAGCTAAAGCTACTGCAAAGTGCTTTATACATGCTGGATGCGGCCTGAGTCTGTTGGGCAGAATATTTGTGTTATTAATGTGAGAGATTATTTCACGACATGGATTTCAGAGCACATGGTGGATTTTATCAGTACATGAACACTGGACAACTGCAGCTTATAATACAGAAATAGTGTCATTTTTCTTTAAGTTTTAGTGCAGCACCTAAACCTTGATTGCTGTATTCATTTTTGGCCGTAATTTAAGCCGGTTATTGTTTCTATTCCACCTTAAATTGTGCTGTGGTGTGTGTTTTTGTTTTGTTTTTTCACCCTCTTCACCCACTCCTGACTAGAGACAGTTTTTTTTATTTTTATTTATTTTATTTTTTTTGTAGTTGTGTGACTTTATACTGTTATCAGTTCTATATTACTATAAAAGGCAATAAATATAAATGTACATACACTCAAATTGGCCAAAATATATTTAGATAAATCTTGGAATACAGAATTAATTGATATTCCCCTATGGTCAATAATTCCTCCTATGAAATTATTGTAGCAAACTAATCCAGTAGAATCAAATTATAGTGAAATTTAAAGTTTCAGGATCCAGTGACCCATTCTCTAAAGTAGTGCAACTGAATCAAACGGTTGTGAGCTCAGAGATGTACACTCCTAATTTCTAGACAGATGCAGCACACTGAGCCAAAAGGCTCCTCGTTGTCTAAGTGACCCTGGATCTGAAAGTGCCAAAATCTCATTAGATCATTTTGGATTGCACAAAGGATCTGCTGTAAGGAAGCGTTTTCATCATTAGTTTGACACAGTGGTGAATCCCCCTCCTTGTGTTAGTGATGAGATGAGTTTGTGTTTGAGTCTGTTACCACTCATAGATGTCCTCAGTGTCTGGGTCAGGATATGTCTGCACCCACTGCCCTATAGACCACATCCTCAGTACTGCTCGGCCCTCTGCTCTCGTTTCTCTCACAGCTTCTCCTTCTCCATCCAGCACAGGGAAATCCCCACAGCACAAGAAATAACTACAAGAGGATTATATCATAATGAACTTCCTTTGTGAGCACAAAATAATATACGTGCTATGAATTAAAGCTGTAATGCTGTATGAACTGTGGCAGTTACAGCTACACTGTATCTATAAGGGTCTGTAGACATCAGCTCATTCGTCTGAAATACAAGGTAGGAATAGGGAGCTTGTCCTTTCTTTTTGTACATTAACAGCATCTACTCTTCGGAGAAGGCTTTACTGGATGTTGGAATACTGTAGTGAGGATTTGATTGCATTCACCTGAGAGCACTGTGACTATACATCTATAGACACAACACAAACCTGAATAGAAATGATAATCTAAGTATGTTTCCATACAATTAACGCATACTTGATATGAACTGCTATGAATGGCCACTTCAGGAGGCTGGAAATCATATATGTTGGGACAAAGGTGAATACAACATCACCCCTCTTTTGTCTCAGGTGTAAGAGAAATTGGCCCAGTACTCTAGTTCTTGTAGAATGTACAATATAACAGCACAGAGCAAAACATATGGCATCGTCTCTTTTATTAAAATAATGGTTTGAATTTGCATGTAATATGGGAAACGTGATGTAAACCAGATTTCTATATGTCTAATGCAGATACATTCATATATATATATATATATATATATATATATATATATATATATATATATATATATATATATATGTATATATATATATATATATATATATATATATATATATATATATACACATATACATACAGGGGTTGGACAATGAAACTGAAACACCTGGTTTTAGACCACAATCATTTATTAGTATGGTGTAGGGCCTCCTTTTGCAGCCAATACAGCGTCAGTTGGTCTTGGGAATGACATATACTGCGTCCTGCACAGTGGTCAGAGGGATTTTAAGCCATTCTTCTTGCAGGATAGTGGCCAGGTCACTACGTGATGCTGGTGGAGGTTCGTCCTTCTTGGTGGTATGCTGACATTACCCTGGATACCGTGGCTCTTGATACATCACAAAGACTTGCTGTCTTGGTCACAGATGCGCCAGCAAGACGTGCACCAACAATGTGTCCTCTTTTGAACTCTGGTATGTCACCCATAATGTTGTGTGCATTGCAGTATTTTGAGCAGAACTGTGCTCTTACCTGCTAACTGAACCTTCACACTCTGCTCTTACTGGTGCAATGTGCAATTAATGAAGATTGGCCACCAGGCTGGTCCAATTTAGCCATGAGACCTCCCACACTAAAATGACAGGTGTTTCAGTTTCATTGTCCAACCCCTGTAGGCATATGAAATGATAACTGTAAACCAGCACTAGGACAGTTTTCTTAGATAGTCGTGCTAATATTTTACTTGTTTTTACTTCCCTGTTTGTTTACATGTAACACCAGCGCTACACTGACATGTCAAAGGTTTGCACGCATCTGAAATGGATGATGAAGTGCACTACTAGGCCTAATATATTTTATAGCCTTCGTAGTGCCCTTAAAGGCAGTAACCTGAGACACAGCAGCTTGCTCTGCAGGCCTGCAGCACACTACTACCTGTCTCACTGAACGGAAAGATCTGGATAAAATTCACTAAGAAACAAACAGCAATCGATTCCCTTCTCTCTCAGCCGCACTCACTACTCTGTATGGTTGTTTTGCTCTCCTTCCAGCCTGCCCTCGTACTTTCCCTCTCTTTCTTTGCTGTCTGCCTCTAGTGTTCCTTCCATCCTCCTGTTTTTCTTTTCTTCTTGTCTTCCTCCTCCTTCCTCTGTATCTCCTTCTCGCTCCACGTTCCAGCGCATGCGCTTGTACAGGCCCCTGTCACTTGAGGTCAGGAACGGGGCGGGGAGGCAATAACGGAAGATTGAAAGCCTGAGGTTATCAACCTGACACTGACCAATGTAGAAATGGGAGATACTGGGAGAGAGAGAAAGAGAGAGAGAAAGAGAGACAGAGACAGAGCTAGGTGAAGGTAAGCAAGGCCCATATATCATGTACAATTTGCAAATTCTCAATACTGACGAGCTCCCACATTGCATTTAGTCAAAGTCAGTATGGTAATGAAAGACTGTTATAATTAACATAACTGAGCCGAAAGATATGTATTCAGTGTGCATATTTGTTAGTCCCCCTTTACTCTGTCATTCAAGGTCCACCACAGAGCAGACATAATTTGGATGCTACTGAAATGTTTTAATTCAGTGTCACTGCTATACTGAGAATCGTCCACCAACCACAACTACTACAGCATCCTGTGGGCAGCATCCTGTGACCACTGATGAAGGACTAGAGGATGACCATCAGAAACAGATGAACGTCTCTGACTCGGAAATCAAACTTGGTGGACCAGCAAGAGAGTGTAATAGAACGAATAGTCCACTTTTGGTCTAATAGTCCAGCAGCACTGCTGTATCTGATCTACACCTACTTCATCAGTGCTGAGAATGTTTCACCACCCAAATAAAACCTGCCCTGTGGGGATCCTGGCCACTGATCAGCAGGGTAAAGAGGGGTTACAGTCAGTTACTGTAGAACTACAAGTGCACCTATGTCAGTGGACCTGACAAAATGGACAAGAGCCAGGTGAATCTTGTGGCCAATGAGTGTACTGTATAGAATACACCATTAAAAGGTCACATCTATATATATATATTTAACAACAGCTAATCATAAATATATTAGCGAGATGTACATAAATATTACTGAAAGATACAAACAAATGAACTATGCTCAGCCTACACAACACATTTCCACAATACGTGTTACGTATGAATTAACATTGGGTCATAACTTCGCAAAATCGTTCTTTTTAAACCGCTAGGATTTTTTGGGAGCTTCAATTCCAAATCTATAACACTTCACTGTAAAGTCAACATACAATGAATGTGCTTGTGTGGATTTCTTTCATTATAGTAGACACCACCAATAACAATGGGCTTTTAAATAAAACGTGATTTAAAGTTTTGCCAGAGCAAAAGAGCTGAGGGACGTTTCTACTTGGGCAACCCTCACATCTGAGCTCAAGTTATCTGGCTAATGTGAAAATGTGAGTGTGCAGGGTCACGGTTTTACTAGCAACTCCCTAAAAGGATCATAAGAAGCAAAACAAAACTGTACACACTTTTCATTACTATGGAAACATTGTTACAGGTTCAATGTCACAACCACAGAACAAAAATCACCAAACCAGACAGCACAGCCTCCACACCAGCTCTTACCACAGCGGGTTCTCCTCGCTCAGAGAGAGGTAGCCGAAAGAGGCGTACGTTATCAGCAGTTGTTCCAGGCGACTACACAGCTGCTGAGAGAACTCCAACAGCTGCAGCAAGAGACATGTGACAGACAATGGACGTGGGTGACCAATGCATGGTTAAATACTGCACTGCAGAACTGCACTAGAATATCTGTAACACTGCAGCTCAGCCTTTGGTATAAATAAGACTACCAGTTGGAATGGAAGTGGAGATTATGGGAATAATGCAGAACTAACCCTGTGCCTGTCCTGGTACTGTGAAACACTGTCCATAGGTTTTGGGAACAAAACCCATCTCTGAGTCACATTTGAGCAGTAGCCATTTTATACTATTGGACACAAGTTTCTGGAATGTGTTTCATTCTAATGACCCTTGTTGATTATTAGTGACTGAACATACAGGAGATTAATCAGGTTTATGGAAAACAATATTACATGTACATATGTGTGCCAGTTTTTGAAAATAATGGTCTTATACAATATTTTACAGTTCATACAATTATGATTTTTGTTATTTAGGCAAAACATCCGTTATTTAAGTAAAAAAAATGACTTAAATGCCGACCAACCCAAAGAGAACTAAACATTTGACATCAGTGTTAAGACCCCACAGGCTGCCAGTTAGTTATAGAACTGATTTCAGAGTTTTCCTAATTGTCTATTGATTACTCAAAAGCTTAGGACCAAGTACATCTCTGGTCTTCTCTAAGAATGTAAACCTCAGAGAATATAGACCGCTGATCATTCAGGTCTGGTCAGTTAGCATTATCTAGGACAAGAACCAAGCATGATGATCCAGCATGCAGCTCTTGTGTCTCCCAAAGTTGAAATCAGCTGCTATAGGATCTCAGATAAGAATTTGACACTTCTGATAAAAACAGGGATCTTTAATGGTACTTTTGTAAAAACAATGGTTTTATACAAATCCAAGAACACCTTAGGAAAGGTTCCTCATCCGCAAACAGTTCGACATAAACTGAAAAGGACTCTACTGTGCTATTTCAAAATGCTCCATGATGTTCCAAAAAAATCCAGATCTGTCTTATATGTACCTTTCCTGTTAATGGTGCTTTGATCAGGCGCTGCCTCATGTTTTTGTTGCTACTATATTAAAAGGGCACAGGCAAAAACCACAACACAACCAACACCCTCAAAGGTTCCTACCCGAGCGCGAATGTACAGAGGCAGGGGAGTCCGTTCAGGGGAGGAGTTGCGGGCTGTGGATTCCAGGTAGGTGAAATATGGCTGACAGGTATGCAGAAACGTTGGCACCACACAAGCTAAACCCTCACACTGGAGCCGATCTTGACTACAGGGCCCATACAACAAAATTATTTTTGTCTGGAAATGATGATAAACATTTATGCTGTTGATGCTGTTCTCATATTAGATCACTGTGGTTTTAAAGAAGTGTGAACCAGTACCACCTTTCTGGACTTTAATTTCTGTCTTTCTGTTTATTAAGAAGTTTTTTTTGTTTTGTTTTTCAATTTGAAACACTTGACTAATGAGCCATCATGCATCACAGACAAATCCTGGGAGATACAGCTGGTATTCTGCCTCCACACACCATGTTTATCAAACAATATAATCAATATAAAGAGAAGCAAAACAAGAGGGTAAGGTGAGCACTGGAAACTCTCACTCTCCCTTATCGTTTTAGACTGGCAAGTTGGCGGGGACACCTCGACTGTGTGGTGATATTTTGCCCCCTATTGTTAGGAGTGTGAGTTGGACAGGCTGAGTCATCTCATGATTTTGAAATCCATATATAGAAGAACATCATGTATCACTGAAACAGGTTTACATAAACACAAATACAGTCACAGATACAAACCCAAATGCCCCTGGCCTCTTATTCTGGGTAAATTTATGCTCACTGTAAGTCAATGTTTTCTCAGGCGTCTAAACAGTAAGCATGATTTTACCTGCACTACCCACATAACACAAACATGACTTTCCCGTCACCTGCACATGAGGCGTGTCTGAAACTCGTCTGCTTTGCTGAGGAGATACTGGAGTTGCTCTTCTATGGGATGCAGCTTTTCTTCCATGATTTCCAGGTGGGATAGGGTGCAGCGCGCTTCCTCAGCAGCAGAGGGCGCCGCCGCACTGTCCTCTACAACCACAGGCCAGAAAATGGCTTTAACGGACTGATCCGGAATTTACAATTAAAATGAGTGACACTGTTTGTGTCGGTCTACCTTACCGGCTTCTGTCTGTGGTTTTTCTCCAATATTCTCGATACTTTCAGATATAACCTCTTCGACAGCTACCTCGATGTCCGCCATCTCTCTGTGCTCAACCAGTATCGGTTGATAACGTTTGCAAGTTAGCCGGTTACCTAGTAACGTTAGTGATTTAGCCGGTTGGCTAGTAATGTTAGCAAATTAGCCGGTTACCTAGTAACGTAAGGGTGTTAGCCGGTTAGCTAATAATTTTGGAGGGTTGGCTGGGTAGCTAATCGAGTTAGCCGCTTAGGTAGTAACCTTAGAGGGTTGGATGGGTAGCTAACCCGTTAAGAAGTTAACCGGTTAGCTGGTAACGTTAGAAGGTTGTCTGGGTGGCCAAATAAGTTATGGAGTTGGCCGGTTAGCTAGTAACGTTGGTGGGCTAACTGGTTAGCGGCTGCTTCGCTGGGTTTTAGTTGCCTTTAGTGACACTCTTAAAATAATATTAAGTTACCCAAAGTTGTAATTGAGCTAAAAAGCCTTAAATGAATATGTTTAAAGCTGCAAGATCATTATATCTGCTGAACGAGAGTCCTCAGTGCACACTCAGCGTTTTCACAAAGCAGGATTGTTCAGTTAGCAGGATAACTTAAACCCAAAGTCAGGCCTGTCCAATGGGAAGAGAGCTGAGGGGATAGTCCTCATCTTTGGGTTTAAGTTAGCTGGCTAATTGAAACACCCTGCTTTGTGCAGTACCCCACTGGCTCCCCCCACCACCACTGTAAATAAATCAGAGTCTGTAAGTTTCTCTACAGGTCCTATAGTACAAATATAATTCTTACAATATAAACGTAGGTCCTATAGTATAAACATGGGTCTTATGGTAAAAACATATGTCTTATGGTATAACTGTATGTACTACAGTGTGACTGTAGGTCTTACAGCATAAACATACATCTTATGTTATAAACATAGGTCTTACAATATAAACGTAGGTCCTATAGTATAAACATGGGTCTTACAGTATAAACGTAGGTCTTATAGTATATCTCTATGTCCTACAGCAAAAACATAGATTCATGTAAACATGTAAATATAGAACCTATTTATATAAACCTGTTTATATAAAAATTATATAAACACATGTCTTACGTTATAAATATAGATGCTATAGTATAAACATAGTTCCTATACTATAAACATAGGCCTTATGGTATAAACATACGTCGTGTAGTATAAACGTAGATCCTATAGTATAAAAATAGGTCTTCTAGTATACACATGTCTTATGATGTAAACGTAGGTCTAAATGGTATAAACAGGTCTTTAAATACAGGGCTAATGCAAATGCATCTGATTTTGTATGTAGGATTGGATTACCCCACTGTGTTGGTGCGTAAATGTTCAGTTAGAGGGTTTTTGGCGAAGCAGCTGCTGCTAATGTTTACACTGATAACTCAGAACCGATCACGCTGCATTGTCCTGTTCCCTCAGGCTGGTCACGTGACGCGAGGAGCGCGCTCCCGCTGCCCTGTTGTGTGCGCGCGCTCCCGAGCCATCATCACAGTGAGTTGTTGGCGGTCTCTATTCAGTCCTACCGAGTGGTTCAACCGGCGAAAACAGGCACCCGGCGGCGCTTCATTCGGTACCGACCCCTCCGGGCGATGGCGAGCGGCGGTCTGGACGGGTTCGGCGCTGTTTCAACACGTGAAGACTAGAAGACGAAGCTCGGTGAGATGCGTTGAATAAAGCGAGGAGAGCTCAGCTCAGCCCAGCTCTTCCCTCCTCCTAGTTTGGCTAGCAGACCCTGCCCATTCCCAGTGGTTTTTGAGGGCTTGGAAGCGGCTGACCAGCGTGCTTCTTCTCCTGCTTCCTGTCTGAAACTTGGCTCGTGCTGGATGGACGTCTTATAAATAGTCGTCGTGGAAGAACCATGAACTGAAGACTTTCCATCTCCAAGGGAAGATAAAGCCTGTTTGAGGAATCACTTGTAGCAGTTTCTACGGCTGTTCCTCTTTCTTTCTTCTTGGAGAGCAGATGGTGGCTGAAGCCCACATGACACTGGACACCAGGGCAGCTTTAGTCTTAATGTGTCAGGTGTTATTGAACGTTTGATCTCTGTTATTCTAGGACAGCGCTCTGGACCTGCACAGCCTCTTTGTTACTGCCCACTGAGTATCTGAAAGGAGGAAGAGCAGCAAGTGCTTGACAAGCCAGGCCGTTTCTTCAGGTTCACCAGAAGCACCTCTTTACCTCACACAGGCATGGCAAACGACTCCATTCAGGTGAGTGACTGCACTTGCAGTGACACTTGGTCCCAGAACTAATGTCACGGCTACACTGCAGGGTGACCCTTTCCACCTGTGAATGGGTGAAACATGTCTGCTGCTGTAACACGTGTCTGAATGGAGTAACATCACCACCACCCACATAATCCAATGGATTTAGGGCTGCGTGTCTGTGGCAGACTGATTCCATGTAAACGCCCTTTGGCTATTGAGGGCCATTCTTAATGGTCAGGCTAACAGGAAGGCAGACGGTGCACTGGCCAGTGTTATCTGCTTCAGTGAGACTCCATGGACGTTTGCTGTGTGTCAGATACCAATATTTATGTTTGCTTTGCCACCTCCTACGGCCATGTGTGGTGTTACGCGTTGTAGGGCAGCTGACGAATGTTTTCAGAATCTGTTGTGCCTCCAGCTCTTTATCATCAGCGTTATCAGCTTTCGAGCAGACCGTCAGAAATAGAAAGCAACAGAATTTCACTTTTTTATATATATATATATATATATATATATATATATATATATATATATATATATATATATATGTATATACACTAAATATATATATACTAAATATGGAGGAATATGGATAGGTCTTCATGGTCCAGCCAGATTCGTATGAATGGTAGATAACCCACATTGTTAACTCCAGCTGGCTCAATAACACTTGAACATATGAAATGATTTTAGCTTGTTGATATGGAAAGCGATTAAGTATTGGTCAGCTGATTGAAACCACTGTGCTTCTAAAATGAGCTATTTTTAATTGACACAGCTAACAGCCTGACCGCTCGCACCGTGAGCATGAGCTATTTCAGGCTATAATTGTTAAAGGATTGGATCGAATTCATTCATTGTTTTTTTTCCTCCCTCCGATATCCGATCCAGCGTTCCTTCTGTCCCACTGATACCGATATGCCATCTCTATACAATGAACGACACTCTTCTTTGCAGTGATGCAATGAAAGAGTCACTTCTGGTTCCCTAAAGAACCTTTTAATAGATCCCTCTTTATTTTTATCAATGAAACGTGAGGATAAAAGATCTGCTTAAAGTTCAAAGAACTCTAAAGTTCGGTACCAGTTAAAGATGTTTATCTAGAACTGTAGATCCAAGACAAGAACCACTGAGGAACCTTTGTTTTTAAGAGAAAAGTAGGGGAGAGGGGAGACGGACGGTTAACAGTAAGTGCCATTGAAAGTGCTTATAGAGAGAAGAGGTGAGGGGTGAGGTGTACTGTAGCAGTGGGAATGCCCTGACAGATGATTTCTAAGGCTTTCAGTACACTACTTGGGGTATGTATGTATTAGCGGATGGTGGTCTTGGGGGCATCCGGGTGTCTTTCATCTCACTTTTGTCATTTGATCTGTCATTCTGCAACTTGTTGTACAGTTTCGGTATGTCTGTTCTGTTGTAACGTGTAGGTGGATGAGAAAAAATATCAAGCTGTACAATATTCATCATGATATTCTGTTTTTCTTGGTTGGTACATATGGGAAGGTTAGTGCTCAGTGTTTGTAAACAGAGTTGGCCTGTGTTGTTGGCAGAGCTTAACCAATGGCAGAAATGGACGGCATAGTGGTACCCGTGTAGGAATCCATATGAATAAGGATTATCTGGATGCTTATTTTAATGGTTGGCCAGCAGGGCACAGGTTGTACACTAATAAGCTAAACCTTAGCAATAGGGTAAGCTTTCCTCACCTGTAATTGCTGACAGGTTACTGGGTCATGAAAGAAAAGCTTAAGGAACAAAAATCTTAACACATACAACTTTATACTTTGCGGCGACATCCAAGACTTTAAGTACTGAGATTGGTCGGACAGATTTTGTGTATTACGGACCAACAGACTGCAAACCAGAGACAAGGACATAAACCACAACTGTGTTAAGATGTGGGTTATTAAACAACACTATATAATGACGGTGAGCTCCACCTGCATGGTTAGTGTGAGCTCTTTTTCGCTGTTGATGAATCTAGGTGTAATGTTATTTCTAAATAATATTTATTTCTAATAAATGGTTAATACAAAGTTAATACATGCTGTTAGCAGTTAGCTGTAAGGCTCATACAGTATGCCCGCTATGATTTGCATTGGTGAACACCTAGATCTATTGTTCATATTTATTCTCTAGTGTAGAATAATCATTGCAGGTTAGGGTCGTGCTGCAGCAGTGCGTTTTGCTTTGAAGGGCGTTATTTGTTTTTCCATTCCTGTTCTGTCACAGGTTGTTAGCTTTAGATCTTATTCTGTGTATCTCGCTCAGTTTGCTTCACTTGTTTTGCGCGCCAGTGATGACACCATGACATCCACTCCAAAATGCTCGATTAGTGTGTGTAGATATATGCTGAAAAAATTATAGTCAGATATCAGATTCGTCGATTTGACAGATATTTCAAACTGATGTTTGATGACGTATGTATTGCACGCCATAAGTGCGGAATATATAGGTTGAGCTTTGTACTAAAATACCACAAGCCCCTTATCAGCGTTTCTGAACATCTTATGTAGCACTACTGGCTTTCCCTTCCAACTGATCCAATGTCTGAGAAAATAAATATTGTGACATATCGGGAGCATTTCTTGAAGTATATCACACCCTTAATTTATAATTCTCTACAAATAAGAGTTTACGCACTTCTGTGTAGTTATGATCTAGCTAGATGAGATTCCAATTTTTTCATTTTCTGTTTTTCCCCACAAATATTTGAATAAATGCATGTTTTTTTTGTGATTTTGGTTAGAATGGTTCAGTTCACCATGTCAGGTGGTATTACGTATTGTTGTACTAATGTAAATATGATCTAAAGTTTAAGGACGAAGGATTCTATTGGTGTCTAAGTTAATGCCTGTTTAATTTAAAATTAGTAAGGTCAAAATGAGGCAGACAAGCTCAGTCTTAATAACTGAAATAGACCATTAAAACAGTAACTATATATAATATATAAAAATGCACATCGTACGTATTGCGTGATGTAATGTAGGATGAGGATTGTCATATCACCTGCCCATTCTGTTGTCTGTGATAATGAAAGGAAGTATGTTGCATTGCTAGAGCCATCTTGAGGCCTGGATTTTGCTTTCACTTGTCTACTTGTATAGATCATAGTTCATTATACAGTGTGAGAAACCACATAAGCAAGTGTGCTGTGTGAGGTTTGATATAAGTGTGCATGTTGGTAGTTGCTGCACTCAAGTTTCAGTTGTAGGCTACATTAGTCAGGGGATTCAACTACATCTGAAATTTTATTTGTCTGAACAGTCTCAAGTGGTTGGGCTTTTGGAATATTGCTAGACACAGTTATTGTTCTCACTGTTTGTGCTACACTGCATGCCTTGTAAACACACATGGAAGAAATGAGAGAAAACAAGTCAACCAAGAACGTGAACCCTCTCTGACACTTCCTCCCTGAGGTCAAAGGAGAAATAAAGGGGGGGAATCATTGTACAGTAAATGGAGGGTTATAGTGTTTCTCTTGTAAGCCTCAGCTCCTATTACAGTTCACTACACATGAACCAAATTCACATGTCTCTTAATGTTCCAGTGGCTTGCCTTCCCTTGCTTTGGTATCAGGCTTTTGTATCAACTCATTCTCTTAACTCCTTCACTCTCACTTTCTGTGCCTGTGCTTTCTTTTTCGCATCTGTTTCTTTTACACACACACAAACACACTACAGATCACACAGATACAGGCAGCCCCTGGGGAGGCTGTATACAGACACTTCCCATAAATTCTTTCCTGACGTCATGCAATAGTTATGCTTGGAGACAGAAGTCCAGACGCTTCATGGGTTCAGTGAGAAATGGCTATGTAATATAAACACATACAGCCTTGTGAAAAAAGCAGCATAAATCGTACAGTATGGATCAAAGAACTACTTTAATGTGGTGCCAGCAGACATATAGGACCTCGACTAAATTCAAACATCCATTTATTATCAAACAGTCAGACAAAAACTTCCTATAACTAACTTCCTGTAGCTCTGGAAAATGGCACCATAGAAAAAAGGCTGCTTGGTTGAATGACCCCAGAGCTAGTCATTAGCTAGGGTTAAATGGAGTTCTCCTGATTACCAGTTTCCCTACTGGGTGCGGGTTGTTTAACTCCAGTGTTGTTTTTTTTTTTTTGCCTGTCCCAGAGCAGATCATTGATCAGTTCATGTTCATTTTCTGAATGTTTCAGCATTGGCAAGTTTGCAATTTAGAACCCATGATACATGCTTGTCCTGCCTAAAGCATTTGATCAACAATTAACTTTTATGTTAATTAAAAATTTTGGTCATTTTTATTTAATAAAAATAAAATAATTATGCAAGTAAGTAAAAATAAATAAATATGCAGGTAACGTTTTAAAAATGTTAACTCCAACTTTTGCAACAAGTTTAGCTTGGTGATATTAACCAATAACTGAAAGGTTATAGCTAAAGCTTTAGCATTAGCTATAAAACATTCACTAAGTTAGCCTAATTTGTGAAATACCCCTTAACTGATAACTGGTAGTAGTGTTAGCTATAAAACCAATGTTTTACCAATGTAATTAATAATTGAAAGGGGCTCAAGACTTTTGCTATAAAACAGTAATTAAGTTAGCCTAGCTAGTTATAATTAGCATTTATTGATCATTGGATCACTGTAGTGCTAGCAATAAATCAGTCCGTGAATTAGCCCAGCTGTCTGATCATTGGTAGAACCTCGTAGTATAAGCTCAAATCAGTTAGCTTAGCTAGTTTTATTAGCGCTTAATTGATAATCGATGCAGCCTTGAGGCTGAAGCTTAGCATTAGCTATAAAACATTTAGCCAGATAGCCTAGTTTGTTATAACTAGATAATGATAATCGATTGAGCTTTAAAGCTGAAGCTTTAGCGTTAGCTGTACAATTATTGTGATATGTTGTGTGGCTGTATTGTATCAATACATGGACAACAAGTATCAGTATTATGTGGATATTATGTAAGACCACTGCAGACATGCTGACCTGAGCTTGACAGCAGACAGGCAAATTAGGCGCCATTTTTTTATATGTATTTTATTCAGTTCTTTTTAATGCCACTGCTATCTATGACTAGCAGTCAGTAGTGAAAGAGTTGGTCATGCCCTTGCAAGGTGGAAGTATAACTTGTTTAACGTGAGTATTGACATTACAATGTGACTGTGAATCTTTGTTTCAGCAAAGGCTTCCCTTCAGACGGTGCATCCCCCAGGACGACTGGTCTTAGCGCAGTTTAAACAGACATTATCTCAGAGTTAATTGGCCATCAGAATTTGGTCCCGTGCTCCTACTGGTTGGAAAGCCTCATGGTGGATTCTCATTGGCTGCAGTGTACTTGGCTGACTGTGCAGTTTTGTGGGGGATCAGTAGGGCAGAAGGTTGATGCTTGGGCACAATAGTCTCCTTTGTGTGAATGCCGCGCCAGATCAGATTCATCATTTCCCTAATGTCCTGCTAGGCTGCCACGCCCTCGCCCCATTCACTGACCCCATGCAAAAGAGCCTGTGTTTGTGTGAGAGAGAAAGAGAGAGAGAGTAGCATGGGGGGTGTTGTGGTGTTCCACAACTGCCTGTGTTTGAGTGGTAGTTCCCTTTTGTGTATGTGTGCTGTTTAAAGTGAAGGATAGTAAATGGACAAGTGTGTTGCATAGGTAATACCAGGGATCACTCAGGGTGGTACATTGTCAGTATTTGAATACAGAAGTGTGGGTTGTTTGTTTCAGCATGCCAGGTTTCTACCAGGACTGTGACAGGTTATAGTATTCCAATGAAGTATGACTATGGTCAACTTAATGCGGCCTTGTACAGCGCTAACCTAAGGTTGTCCATGCTGGACTTGAAACAATGCTTGTAGGTTAGAAATTTAGTCCATCTGCCTGATATCAGAACATCACCTTTGTTGGCTGCAATATCCAAAGGCAAACATGATGTGTGTCACATGTTACAGCTCATTTTCTACATATGACCACCACATACACTGTACATGTGTAATATTTGTAAAATGTGTAAAATAAAGAATTATAGAAAAGGTATAAAGAATTGCGCAGGAATAGAAGAGATCTAAAATAGTTACTTTACAGTCACCTTTGTTGTTCATTGTATTGCTCATAAAAAACAGATTTTTCTTTTCATAGTTTTCGTCTGCAACAAAAAAGGCAAACGCCATGCAATCGGCCATTGTCGTTAGCTAGTATGCTAGTAGTTTACAACTTGACTGCATTGTTTCATATCCTCCGCACAGCCAGCAGCAATTTATGTTGACCATCAAGGCTTTCAGAATCAGGCCAAGCCGAAAAGGAATGAAACCTGTGTTACTATGAAACATGAGTCGGAGCCGGAGTGTGTTGCTAAGGATGTGATTGAATAGACAGGGATAGCACAGCCAGTGATCTCGCTGCTTAAACTTCTCTAGCTGATGTTAGCTAGCTTCACAAACTAACGTCTTGGCACGTCATTCATTGAAGAATAAAAACCTTGTGTAGACGATGATGATCTCTCATCACTTTTCACTGTTGTACTGGGTAGTGTTAGCTCATTTACTCTGAAGAGGTGGCTTCAGTTATTTACTGATTTATTATCTATATTTTTTAATAATTAATTCGTTCATTTTTAATTATTCAATGCTCTGTTTTTTTTCTCCTGCTTTTTGTTGTTGCCTGTTTCTTCTTTGTTGTGTTTAACCTGATATCCCATAACCACATTAACCCATACGTATGCGTGAGTATGCAAATTGGCTTGGGAGCTTATCACGAGCTAAAACAGGTTCTAGTATCTTGAAGCCGGAATTTTTGCCAGGGATTGTTCATACGGTTTTGAACAACGGTCAGCTTCTTTAATTTATTAGCTGCATTAGCATTGTAGCTCCAGTACAAATCTCAAGAAACCACACCAAAGAGTGCTGATTGACTGATGTCTGGACTGTAGTCTGGGTGAGAAGAGTTTTCAGAAATGGGGGGTTGAGAAAAGTGTTGTGTGTTTGTGTGTATACATGGTGGAGGTCTTTTGGTGCTGTAGTATAGCGAGCATACACGGATCCTTGTTTGTTTGGAATCTACATGGACTGTAACGTATACACAGTCCCTCCTCCTAAAGCCCTCTGAACAGCGGTGATAGAGTTCTTGAATCAGCAGCTGGTATAATGCTGTGACGAGCGATTTTCCAAGTCTCTACTGGGTTTGGGTTTTCCACCCGCTTCAAGTGTCAAACAGCTGCCATTTCTCATGACCTCACCAGCAGGCCTCGCCCTTAGTCCCGTCCCGTCCCCGCCCCGTCTCTTCTCGCACTCTGTTATGACCTCATGACCTCCGTGGCTGTGGACATCCCTGCCCAGTCGACCTGCCTGTGCTCTAAACTTCAGTTTAAGCTTGTGTAACCAGCCTGTTAATAAAAGCCTGGTCTTCATTATTCCACTGCTGCAGGCCACTTCCTCATGTATTGATCTCCATGTAAATCTCTTTACATCCTCTACACATTCACTGATGGCACTCAGCTCTCTCTCTCTCTCTCTCTCTCTCTCTCTCTCTCTCTCTCTCTCTCTCTCTCTCTCTCTCTCTCTCTCTCTCTCTCTCTCTCTCTCTCTCTCTCTCTCTCTCTCTCTCTCTCTCTCTCCCCCCCTCTCACTCTCTCTCTCTCTCTCTCTCTCTCTCTCACCCTCACCCTCACTCTCACTCTCTCTCTCTCTCTCTCTCTCTCACTCTCTCTCACCCTGTCTCTCTCTCTCTCGCTCTCTCTCTCACTCTCTTTTTCTCTCTCTCTCTCACTCTCACTCTCTCTGTTTCTCTCTCTCGCTCTCTCTCACTCTCTTACTCTCTCTATCTCTCTCTCTCTCTCTCTCTCTCTCTCTCTCACTCTCTCTCTCTCTCTCACTCTCTCTCACTCTCTCTGTTTCTCTGTCTCTCTCTCTCTCTCTCTCTCTCTTCTTTCTTCCTTTCTTTGTCTTTTCTTTCGTCCTTGCTTTCCCCATCAGCCGATTGTAGTTTTAGCTGATGGTCTAAACTGCTGTCTGATGAGATGATTTAGTAGTTTGAAAGCAGATGTGTATGTAAATAAGCAGACTTGCATTTATGAAGAAATGTTACATATCTCTGAATGAGTGACCGTAATGGATAAATAGTCACTGTATTCGGGCTGCAGCTGTAGATTATTTTAGTGATCAGGGATCCATTGATTAATCAAGTAATCAGATACAGAATACTTTTGCTGTATTAAAGAGCAATAGTAAACAATAGTAAACACGGGAAACAGAGACTGGATGTGTGTGTGTGTGTGTGTGTGTGTGTGTGTGTGTGTGTGTGTGTGTGTGTGTGGCTGTGTGTGTGTGTGTGTGTGTGTGTGTGTGTGTGTGTGTGTGTGTGTGTGTGTGTGTGAGAAAGAGAGAAAGTCTAAGTGTCTGCCATCATAATAATAACACAAATGCAAAGTTTAGATGACATGTGGACATTGACTTCATATTGACTTACGTTCCTAACTAGCCTTTACCTACAGCCGTAATTAACGCACATTCTTTACTGGCCTTCATCTCAACTATCAGTTATACTGATTTATGTTAAATGCTAGCAATTATGTTACCATGTGACGGGTCTGCTCTGTGCACTGCGTAGACTGGATGCGTTCTAATGACACGCTGAGACATTGAGGCTGTGCCATTGCGCTGCGATAGTTTGATTTTACAGAAGAACACTGTACAGAGTGTTCAGGCTTAGTTTCAGGATAAAATTAACCCAAACTTTCAGTCATTTTGTCTGCCTTGTATCTTCTGTTTCCCCTTTGGAATTTTCTCTCTCCTTCCCCTGTCCATCCTAAAAAAAATCATGTTGGCTTCACATCACAACCCCACAAAATGAGAAGCACAGTGTGTGTGTGTCTGTGTGTGTACGTACGTATGTATGTATGTGTGCATGTGCACATTTATGTATGTGCCTATTTATGAATGTGCGTATTAATGCGTTTATTTATTTGTGTGTGTGTGTGTGTTTGTATTTACGTATGTGTGTGTGTTTGTATTTACGTGTGTGTATGTGTTTGTATTTATGAGTGTGTGTGTGTGTGTGTGTGTGTGTGTGTTTGTATTTACGTATGTGTGAGTGTGTGTTTGTATTTACGTATGTGTGTGTGTGTGTTTGTATTTACGTGTGTGTGTGTGTTTGTATTTACGTGTGTGTATGTGTTTGTATTTACGTGTGTGTGTGTGTGTGTGTGTGTGTGTGTGTGTGTGTGTGTGTGTGTGTTTGTATTTACGTATGTGTGTGTGTGTTTGTGTCTGTGTGTCTGTGTTTGTATTTACGTATGTGTGTGTGTGTTTGTTTTTACGTGTGTGTGTGTGTGTGTATGTGTTTGTATTTATGAGTGTGTGTGTGTTTGTGTGTGTGTGTCTGTGTTTGTATTTACGTATGTGTGTGTGTGTTTGTATTTACGTGTGTGTGTGTGTGTGTGTGTGTGTGTGTGTGTGTGTGTGTGTGTGTGTGTGTATGTGTATGTGTTTGTGTTTATTTCATGATGAATGGCCCAACAGAAAATAATGACATCTGAACAATGGAGCAGGTGGAGCATATGCACACACTCTTTTAGGGGAAGCAAACATATGCTTGTGCTCTCTCTCTTTTTATTTGAAAGAAAAGCCCATGACCAGTGTAAGTAACTGATAATAAATGTAATAACATTCCATCATGTTGGTTGTGTAATAGAAATGTTTAGATTTTCAACAGTGTGTATAAAACTGGCCTGGAAAAATGCCCGTCACACTGTCTCGGTACTCTGTGTCTGATAGCGGTGCTGTAAAGAAAGAAAACCGTTTTAACAGCTGATTTCCGGCATGTCAAATCAAACAGTGGATTCAATTAACAAAAGCCTGGAATAATGAATATTTAATGATGGCAGGGAAGCGTATTACAGGCTACAAGACCCCCCAGCCCTCCACTGCTGCCATGTTGCGCTTTGTCTGACAGCAACAACAGTTTGGGAGTTGTAAATTGATCCATAGAGCCTCGTTCTGACTCTCTCTCTCTCTCTCTCTCTCTCTCTCTCTCTCTCTCTCTCTCTCTCTCTCTCTCTCTCTCTCTCTCTCTCTCTCTCTCTCTCTCTCTCTAGTGTCACCACCTGCTCAGCCCTCTCCCATAGGACCCCCTTCCTTCCCTCTGAAATCCCCCTTTTCTCTCCCTCCCTTTCCCCTTTCTCTTTTTTTTTTTTTTTCTCACACGCGCACACACACACACACACGTCTCTTATGCTGCAGGCTCTTAGTTTTCCATGCTGAATTTAAGATTCAGGCGTTCTCTCTGTGGACAGTGAGCTCACTGTTCATGACAGAGAAAGAAAACTTGTGTCTGTTTGTGCTTCACATTCAGTGCCATTGCAGACTGCAGAAATGACTGATTTCTGTGTAACTGTAATGACACTAGTGATGAGACATAGCGGAACACTAAATGCTATATTACTTAAACAAGTCCAGAATAATTGGATTACATATTTAACCCACTAGCTTTGCTTTAGCAAGAAACCCTGTATATATTGCCTTGTGCAGTGTTCGTGGTTTTGCCCTGTCACAATGTTGGTTATTTTTATGATAGTTATTTTAAATGCAGGATTTTTAACTGTAACTGGAGCAGCTGTTTACAACTGGATGGAAACCGTGTGCATGGATTAAAAAATGTTATGTTTGGAGCACTCTTTAGTGTAATCCATTATCCGCCAGGTGTGTGCTACGTCTGGGAAAGTGGTGTGGTCTATTAAACTGCTAGATGCCTGATGGCCTATACAGGTGGGCTGTTCCAAAAGACTTCACTGTAAGTAGGACATTTGAGCAGATGTTTTGGAACTTTTCTACAGCCAAATGCATTTATAATCAGAATTAAAGTAGTTTTGTCCATTTGCCGTGCGGTCTGCACTTGCACTGCAGTGACATAAGCGCTCATTATAGTAATATTTTATCATTAAATATATCACTGCTGTCTTTCCTTCTTACTGGCCAATGTGCCAACATGTTAGTTTGTCAGAGAAATAGCTTTTTGTTGTTTCTGGACTAAGCTGGCATCAGGCAGAGTAGTTAGCCTAGAGCCACATCACCACCCTCACATTCCAGTACTCTTGTATCTAAGTATAATACGCTAGACTTGCTTCAGTATATCAATATTAGACAGTTACAGTTTACAGACTGGCTTAAATTAAAATCATCTTTTTACCAAATTGTCAGCCTTTTTATTTTCTTTTTATCATCTTGTAGTGGCTCCCTAAATGATTACCCACAGTCCTTCTTTTTTACTTCTCCTATGAAGTTTTCAGTGCTGTACGTTTGTACTGTAAAGATGTGGGATCTGTTTGCTTTGGCAGATATTCAAATATATTAAAATTCTAATTAAATAAAGATTATTTTGCAAAGAAGACTATAATACACAGCTGCAGTACATCCCTAGTCTTCATCATGTATACTAAACCCACAAGGATCATAAATATTAAAGCACCCCCCGAGTAATTATCAGCTTCATCATGCAGCTTGTAAGATGGCCATCAAAACAGGTACATAGGCCAATAAACAGTAGTGTGAATGGGTCTTTTTTTGGTTTTGCCTGGGGCTTTTTAAAACAACCCGATATTCCCTCGTTTTTCTCTTTTTGTAAAGATACGATAATGTATGTGTTTATCCTGTTTCTAGAACAATCTTATCTATATAATACAGGCATGCATTGTTTCATTGTTTCGAGTGAAATACAAATGAAATCCTGTATTGGCAAGACAATGATGGCATGTTCTTCATCAGAGGGTTTAAACGCACAAATTTACATTTAGATATGCATTTATATCTTATATTATTGTATGTATCATTTGTATGTTTTTTCTTTGGCTATATTTGGATTTGATCATTTATGAAATTTATTTTGGCAGACCTGTTGTACTGTCAAAGGGGAGCTATACTGCTCAAATATGTTCAGAATTCAATTTATAGATTTATATGCTTTAATTTTCCCAAAACACAATATTCTCCACACTGTACATCTCTTTTCACCCTCTTTCTGAAACACTTAGAGCTGGATTTAGAGCTTTTGTGTCTTCAGGCCCCGCCTCCCAATGAGCATAATGTGCTCTGATTGGTCAGCTCGCCCACTCTGTTCTGACTGGTCAATCATCACACTGGCATCCAGCTGTAAGTTACCCCTACACAGCGTTAGCTTTTCTTAGATGGGGCATTCCAAGCTAGCTGGTAGGGGGGCAATAAGGATTGTGTTGCGAGATGCCGTCACTTTGTGACACAGAAAGGGGCTGGAATTCCAGTGAGGTGTTTCAGGCAGTTTTCTTATGTGACGTGTACATGGGCTTTTTAAATTTGCAGACTACAAATAGCAGATCAGACGTAACTCAGTGAACACCTTGCACACTTTTGAGTTGGACACGGTGAGAAGGGAGGATGAAGTTTGTGTGCTTTAGTGTTTGGATGTGTGACGTGTGTTGGAAGAAAGGGCTCTGTGTTTTTGTTTGTGTGTACTAAGACACAAACTGAGAAGTGTGTTTGTGTGTGTGTGTGTGTGTGTGTGTGTGTTTTCCCAGGACTGTGGGTGGCTCTGCTGTGTTTCTGGTGTGGTAAATCTTGTGTGTATGCAAATGGCTTTCTTCCTTTAGCGGCTTACGCGGAACTCACCCATCTGATGATCGATTCGTGATAACTTTAAAAACGAAGCCGCACTGCCGCGTGTAAATGAGCCGCTCCAGGAAGAGCTAAGCTTCCTCTCCCGCCCAGCCAGTTAGCAACCCAATAACGCTACTGATAACAGATGAAAATCTGATTGGGATGAAGATAGAAATGATGGAGAGATTTCCCTTTCTCTCTTTCCCTCTCTCAGCTGCTTCATTTTGTCCTTCGTAAGGCTGTCTGCTTTTTAGCACTGCAACATTACAGACGTTATTGTTTTAAGTTATCAGAATTCAGATATTGTTCCTAATGTCTGGCTGATTTGACTAAACCTAACGCATTAGATGAAGAAAAATGGGCTTCTTTAGTTTTGCCGTGGCGCCAGCCTGAGGCTTATGTACCTGACAAGTCACAGAAAACTTACAGTTGTATGCAAAGGACTTGGTTCCCCTGGTGAATGACTTGTTTTGGTAATTTCCTAAGAGAACATAAGAAAAAAACGTCCTCTACAGATCAAACTCTTTTGTATGTCCTGTTGCACAATTGCTTGATTCCTGTATTTTCAGAATTCCCTTTGCACTGTTCAATGGATGCCTGGCATGGCAATGTAGTGCTGATATAGGCATGCCCTCTCATCTGCTGTCTGCCACTGAGCATTACCAATTTAGTACATATGTACATTCAAAACAAAATTGAATAACTGTGCAGAAAGAAAACCCAGGCTTTATTGCACAATACTGCAAGGCCTTATTGCGTAACACTGAAAAAGTTGCTACTGCTATAAATAACCTGGACTGTGACAAAACATATAATTTGTTCTGAGAAAGGTGTGTGTGTGTGTGTGTGTGTGTTTGTGTGTGTATGTGTCTGTGTGTGTGTATGTGTGTGTTTGTGTGTCTATGTGTGTGTATGTGTGTATATGTGTCTGTGTGTGTGTGTTTGTGTGTGTATGTGTGTATATGTGTCTATATGTGTTTGTATGTGTGTGTGTGTGTATGTGTCTATATGTGTTTGTATATGTGTGTGTATATGTGTGTGTTTGTGTGTACATGTGTGTGTATGTGTGTATATATGTGTGTTTTGTGTATGTGTGTGTATATGTGTGTGTGTGTGTGTGTGTGTGCATGTGTGTGTGTGTGTGTTCTCAAAACACTTCACACCAGAAGATCGAGAGCTGAGTTAGCGCTGGATTAACTGCTGGAAAGAAGGCTTGACATTTTAAACAGCAGGTGTGAAGGCCAATTTAGGCCAAATCTACTCAGATATGTTGTGTGGCAATGTGAACACCTCGAATCCAATAATTTCAGTTATGTTTTGTAACACTTCCACATGTGGTACTGAAGAGTGATCTGAAGAAGTATCCAACACGCGTCAGTGTGACTCTGAACAGTCAGGTCAGAATTAATGTGACATTTTCATCAATCCAGCTCAACGTTTGTCCTAATTTTGTGCTTTCAGGAGTGCAAGCATTTGGGCAGATGTAGCTACACAAAGAAAAAATAAGAAGGAAATACCAAAACATGGCCATAAGAGAATGAGGCTGCAGTCTTACAGAAAAGTCAAAAGTTAAAAGAAAAAAAGGTACAAAAAACCCACAGATACGAATCATAGAAGTGGCTGTGGCCAAATAAACGTGCCCTTTTTACAGAGAGCTTCAACACATTGAACACAAAAGTACTGTTGCACAGTGTACCGATGCTAGAAAGTACTGCGGTACCCCACTTTCAAAACAGCTGTCATCCCCCTTTTTATTAGTGCTGGTGCTCTGAGATTGATAGTTTTAAGTAGGAGCTGTATTTCATATGAGTTTTGTCAATGTGCAAACGTGGAGCACTCCCAGGCAGGAAAACGCGAGGTGTCCGATGGCGTAACGAGTCATGTCCTGGCTACTATTACAAGCTATGTTGTAGACAAGGGCCGCCCACGAAAATCTACATTTGATTATGTAAATTAATTGCAAAAACAGACATTTGATTAAAAAGAACAGCACTGCTATAGCTGCCTGCCCTGTGAGTTCTTGTGTTGAGCCACACAACAGCACTTTCATGACTTGGAATGAAATGCGGATCGGGCTGAAATGAGCGAAATCCAGCAGTCGTGTGCTAATGATGGCATTGAGGTCACAACCTCACAATCCAGCTCAACCACAGAGAGAGTGCACTTTGGGGGATCTAAAAAACTCTGGTTGGAAAAACGTCAGATTTTAAAGGTCAGTGAACAGTAAAACCGTGGAACCTTGAGATAAAGTTATATGCATCCTGTGTAAGCTGCGGTTAGGCACATCAAGACCCTGCTGCCTCCTTCTCTAGATCCTCAGCAGTTCGCGTACCGTCCCAACCGCTCAACGGACGACGCCATATCCACCACCCTTCACCTGGCGCTCACCCACCTGGACAATAGAGACACTTATGTTCGAATGCTGTTCATAGACTTTAGTTCAGCATTCAACACCATCATTCCTCAGCACCTGATCGGAAAGCTGAACCTACTGGGCCTGAACACTTCTCTCTCTAACTGGATCCTGGACTTCCTGACTGGGAGACCTCAGTCAGTCCGGATCGGACGTAACACCTCCAGCACCACCACGCTGAGCACTGGGGCCCCCCAGGGCTGTGTGCTCAGCCCTCTGTTGTTCACCTTGCTGACTCACGACTGTGCAGCAATGCACAGCTCGAACCACATCATCAAGTTTGCGGATGATACGACTGTGGTGGGTCTCATCAGCAAGAACGACGAGTCAGCATACAGAGAGGAAGTGCAACGGTTAACGGACTGGTGTAGAACCAACAACCTGTCTCTGAACGTAGACAAGACCAAAGAGATGGTTGTTGACTTCAGAAGGACAAGGCGTGACCACTCTCCACTACACATCGACGGCTCCACTGTGGAGATCGTCAAGAGCACCAAGTTCCTTGGAGTTCACCTGGCAGAGGATCTCACCTGGTCCCTCAACACCAGCACCATAACCAAGAAAGCCCAGCAGCGTCTCTACTTCCTGCGAAGGCTGAGGAAGGCACATCTCCCACCTCCCATCCTCACCACCTTCTACAGAGGAACCATCGAGAGCATCCTGAGCAGCTGCATCACTGCCTGGTTTGGGAACTGCACCGCATCGGATCGCAAGTCCCTGCAGCGGATAGTGAGGACAGCTGAGAAGATCATCGGTGTCTCTCTTCCCACCATCACGGACATTTACACCACACGCTGCATCCGCAAAGCAAACAGCATCGTGGATGACCATACACACCCCTCACACACACTCTTCACCCTCCTCCCGTCTGGAAAAAGGTACCGAAGCATCCGGGCCCTCACATCCAGACTGTGCAACAGCTTCTTTCCCCAAGCCATCAGACTCCTTAACAACCAGAGTCTGGTCTGAACAAACAAACACATTAGTGTCTGAACTGAAATCACACACTCTCTCTCTCACACACACACACACACACACACACACACCACCTTTTTCCCTTTTCATTAAAAAAAAAAAAAAAAAAAAAAGAAAAACTGCTATTGTTCCACTAACTGGATAACTTTAGTACTGCTGCTAAATTCAAATACAGTGTTTACAATGTCTAATGTTTACTTCTACACCAAATGCACCTTACTGCTCCCACTACTAAGGGGCTGACTGCACTGTTTCCCCTCCCCTGTATTTATTGTTTGTCTTGTAAATGGTTGTGTGTATTTATAGTATATTGTCTTGCGCACTTGCGCACGTGCACTTTATGTTGTATTGTTTTGTGTAATCTATTGTTAGATGTAGCACCTTGGTCCTGGAGGAACGTTATTTCGTTTCACTGTGTACTGTACACCACTGTATATAGTTGAAATGACAAATAAAACCACTTGAACTTGAACTTGAACTTAATTCCTTCAGTTCCTTCATAAATCTATGCACCCCTTGATAAATGCCCTATTTTGCTTTTTGTAGTTGGTACAGGTTTCTTGCTGCTTGTGGGGTCTTCACTTGTGAAGAGGAACATGAATTTGTAGTCGGGATGGAATCTTATGCAGCTACATATTCAAATGGTTTAGACCTCTTTGTTTTTAAAAGTAATAATCAGCACTTCGGGCACGTGAACATAAATGACATTACATTGAGTGTGGCACCTCTGGCCTTTGAGAAATATTTGTGTTTTGTGATTTACTTTTAATTAGTAAAATACAAAGAATTTCAGGTTTGTGTTCTGTCATCTGTCATACTTTTTTGTTTTTTTCTGTAGTGTCATTTCAGTATCGAGATATTTAGGCAGGTATCATATCAAAACTAAAGCACATAATTTTTGGTATCGTGACAACTCTAGTGTTGAGCTGGTTTATCAGCTTTTGGAACTAAACAAGGGCCGCCCACGAAAATCTACATTTGTAAATCATAATCAGCTGGTTTTATTGGGCAGTCGTGGGCTGGAGGTTAGGGAACCAGCCTTGTGACCGGAGGGTCACCTGTTCGATTCCCTGAACTGACAGTAACGACTGAGGTGCCCTTGAGCAAGGCAACTAACCCCCAACTGCTCCCCGGGCGCCGTGGATAGGGCTGCCCACCGCTCCGGGTAAGTGTGCTCACTGCCCCCTAGTGTGTGTGTTTACTAGTGAGTGTGTTTGTGGGTGTTTCACTTCACGGATGGGTTAAATGTGGAGACTAAATTTCCCCACTGTGGGATCAATAAGGGATTAAAATCTAAATCTAAAATAAAAACTGAAACCTCTGCAAGTGTTGAGCATGTGAGTAAGTTTTATTTATGATCTGTTCAGACTTATGTAAGACTATGAACGGCCTATCAAGAAAATCAGATTTGGTGAGAAAATCAGATGTGGGACACTTTTACCTACTGCATGAACGCAGCCATGGACATGTTTGCTTCAGCCCAGCAAAGTTACCTGAAGTATGCTGCAGTAAATTCACAACTGTCTTTTAAACTTTGGTTATAAATGATGTAGTTCTGTGGTCACCTTGAGCTAGTTAAGCTAGCGTATGGACAGTGTAGGATATAGACCATGTACGCCACAGTGAGTGTCTCAGATCTTCTCACATCTCTGGCATCACACAGCGCCTTCTGCCAGAATAAACCAACCAAATATAACAGCTCCCTTGTAAATAAACTGAAATAAATGTGTGTTGTAGGGCTGAAATAGTAATTGTCTTAATATCCAAATTACAGTATACAAGAGTGAAATTTTCAAATTGTAAGAACTGAAATTTTAATTGTTGGGCATGTTAAACTCCCTGTACATGAGTTAGACCAATCAGACCAATGCAACTAAAAATAATTATATTTTATTAATTTATTATATTAATAATTATGCTGTTATATCATAACCAAGATTAACTGGCAGACTGGCAGGTTCAGTGTTCAAGTCAGTAAGTGTGGATATTCTGGTCTTTTTGGTTGAAATAAAAGACCTGGACTTCCAGAAAAATGTATATGGCAGCTGCAATGTTGAGATTTTTTTTAAACCAAATGATTCTGCCCTAATTAAGGTTTTTCAAAACAGTAGGTACAGACAAAATTCAGATCTTATCTATCTGACATTCCTTGGACTATCTATATGTTCTGTCGTAGAAGGCCAGAAACCACAAAAGCAAGTCTGTATTTGAGAAAACCTCTCCCTACCCCTTGTTTTCTAGTGTAACCCTCCCCCTTGAAACCTCCCCTAGTGGGGGAAATCTTCGCCCTGTGAAAAGGGGGGATCCGGATACACCATCAGTTGTCTTCTGTGGCTTTTATGTAAACAGACAGAAAGGCACAGACATTTAACCGCCAGCTTCATAATCGAATTTCCCCGTTTCACCTTAAATAGTGCAGCAACCTCAGGTACCAGAGCGTAACTGCTGCACCCTTTAAGGTAGTATCAGAAATTCCACTAAGTAGCAACCGAGACATCAGCCTATTTCTAGCAGTTTTGTACGCATGTTATGAAGAAAATGACCTTTTGTACCATTTGGTCACGCTTGTGTCTGGGAATTCCGTTTGGGGTGTGCCGCTGAAAAATCTCTGTTTGAAGGGCCATATAACCCTAACACTTTGCCCTACCCCTCCATTTCAACAACAGTTAGGACAACCCCACCCCCAGACGTCACCACGCAAATGGAGGGGTAAGTGTTGGGGCAAGGGGTGAAATGGCTATGCCGATGGTCTATGCTGGATATAAACTCTTATTACTGGTTAGCTACATTACCTTTGTAGCCCCAGTGCAGCAACACACAATGAAACTTCATACACCAAAGGTGTCTGAGCATCTACGTTTGGAGAAAGAAGGTGATGCAGAATATCTCCGTCATCCTGCAGAGTGTTTTACTTGTGATAGAGCTAAAACGGTGCCACCTGCGGCAGGAGGGGCCAAGTGTACACAGTTTGTTTCCCTGCCAACGATTACCATGGCCGGGATGCTTGAAGGAAGAGATGACCTGCTCCCTCGTTAACTGAGGAGACAAACATGACTAGGAGAAGTGCTGTTCAATTCGCTGCTTGTTTCCGCTGCCTGTCTGATAAGGAGGTGCGGAGGAGTGTTGGGAGGGTGAGATGACTCAATGCAAAAGAAAAACCCAAAAAAACACTCCACTTGGAGAGAGGTTCGGAAAAAGCACTCCTTAGGGGCAATTGGTCATCTGTTATTTCTTCTCCTTCTGCACTCGCTCTCTCTCTTCTCCATCCATCTCTGTCCGCCCAGGCTTCTGTTAGTTCCTTCCACTTTCTTTTACAGCAATAGTTCATCCAAATTAAAAAAACCTTTTAAACAGAACAAGAATGTGGCAGGGTTTAAAAAGCACTAACAATAGGCAAGTGCATTTTACTTATTTCATATTGATATTCAAGTATCTGTAAAGTTCAGAAACAGATATCGTGTTGCTGATTAGGACTTATTGTCTTTTCTTCAGGTACGTTTTTTTAATAGCATTAAAAGCTGCCTTATCTCCGCCTTGTTTTTAGTCCTTACCAATGCATCTCTGATGATCACATTAACACACACATGTTTAGCAAAGTAGCAAAGTGTAGCATAGTGTATATACAAACACGGCAGCATGAAAAAACATTGGAAATTCTATTTCTGGGTCACTATTCAAATGTAATCAAATTTGTGACGTTGGCCATGTTAATGCCCTTTGTACAGAAAGGTCAGGTTTTTTTAGTTGAGTGATCTGAGAGGCTTGTGCATAAACTCTTGGGTTCCATTGCCAGCTCGAGTGCACACTTGTCAGTATAGCAAATGGAAGCCACAGACTTTTGGACTTCACTGTTTGACCAAGACTTTCACATTTTACAGGCTTGTTAACACATACAGTACATCAGCGTTTCACCGAATAGTTGGTTAAATGTTCTCCACTCTCCTGTAATAAAACAAATGCACCAGTAGTGATTAGTGAGTAACTGAGTACTCATACACATCACTAAGGGACAGCTTTGTGCGTCTTAAGATGAGTATGTGGTGGTTTAGACATTTTGATTGTTGTTTGCCAATGGTTTTTGTTACTTGTCAGCTGCATGAACCTCTAGGCCTCGTCTCAAATCCTATCTCACAGACACACCATGCAATATATGCAACATGCAATATCAGATATTGACATATTTTACTGATCACCAGGTATGGTGCTACCGCCCCATTACCATAATTGTCTAATTACCAGTCACTCTTATACTAGAAAAGCAAATGTATCTCTCTCACAGACCAACTACCAGTCAAAGGTTTAGACACAACTGCTTATGGAAGTTTAACGCTTTGCTTTTGAATAAACGTGAAGATACCAAACCATAAAATAGCACTCATGGAATTATGCAGTCCACCTTAAAAAAACTCCTAATTTGGACTAATTTGAAACAGCTGTCTTAACTTGCAATGCAGGTTAATTAAAGCAGTTTTGGGATAGATACTTTTTTTGCACATCAAAAATGATACAGTTTATAGAGGTGGTGATTTGACAAGGATATAATATTGTGGTACATCAAGTGTATATGTGGTATATCAAGATATTTATATATTTAGACACTTCCTTAGATTGAACCCTTAAGCGTAAACCTGTAGAGTCTTTAGAATAGCCAGAAAAATCAGTTTAGCTGATTGAGTCTAAACTTTTGATTGATGCTGTACAGACAGTGGCTCGTTGGTAACTATGCCTCCCAAAGGCTTTACCATAATATAGCTTATAGTATCTGATTAACAGTTTTCTGTATTAGTTGATCATATCAACAAGTCTCTATTCTCTGGCTACCTACAGTCTCCTCAAAAATAGTTAAGTCTGTGGAGGATGTGACTCAAAACTGACATTCCAGTCTTTAGGAATTGTTTTGTTACCATGACAAGTAACATTCTGGGTTTGAACAATGGTGTTGGCTGGATCATCTTTGGACCAATAGTTGTTGTAAATGTCCAAGACAATGTTCAGTCTGACATTTCAGTCCAAGACAAACTATTCCTCATATTTGTAGTTGGGCTTGGCCTCACTAGATGTGTATTACTAGTGTTATAGTATATTACTATAATACTTGGGCCATAATATGATTGTGTAGTTGTTACCACAGATTTGTGATATGCTGTTATTGTGATTTGACATTGTGATGTATTGTATTTTATTTCTTTTGACTGCAGATATCCTCCAAAAGGAAACCTGTGTTTGTTTAATAAAGTGAGACTTCATCTCACTTGATGAAAAGCAGAATAAAATGTTAGATGATTGTAGTGTTAGGAATCTTGCACAGGAACTCGTATTGTTATGGCAGTGACATTCCCAGTTGGACAGGTAATCAGACTTTTGATCTTCTGTGTGTGGAATGAGTTTATCCCTTGCGCTATCCAACTAGCGCTCGGAAGTCCATGCCTCATGAGAGGGGAAAAAAACGAAACTTCTAGGAAACCATTACCTGTCTGTATCTTGTTCTGTATCCTGTATCCACTCAATCCTGTATCCTGTATCTACCAATGAGACAGTTATCCTGTATCAGTGTGGTTTTTCACCCCAAATGTTTAAGCCGTTTGCATCTCTCTGGTCAAGTTCTAGAGATTTCTGTCCATGTAGCTTCCCAGCACCTAAAGACAGCCATGACATGTATGCTTAGAACTTAGGAAAAATCTTTTACAGGTCAACCTCAGAGACTGTTATGAGGTTCTTTCAACCAGTCCTGGCCCAGTGAGCTGTGTAAAGCCCTTGTTATTGTCCCTGCTCCACAAAGGTCCATAATAACCTGCTTCAGTGACTGCAGACCTGCTTCTAGCGGTCAGCAATTCCCCCTGTTTTTGGAGCCAGGTCAAACTATGCAAATAGTAGTATTTGGAATGTAATTATGTATATTTGAATTATACGATGTCTTACAGTAAACAAAAAATATACTGGTGAATAAATGATGTGACATGGTAATAGATTGTCCTGTGCTATTTTGGCCAACAAAACGTACTTCTGTTTTATCACATGGATACCCCAATTTACCAAAACACAGCACAGAAGCAGCATTGATCTGAAACTGTAATGTGTGATTGGTTACAGTACTCATTTGCATATTGCACCTACAATATAAGTTTCACCAAGAAAAACATTACGAAGTTGAACAAATTATAGACTGTAGAGCGCCACTCATGCCGGACCCTAGAACCCCTAGAAAACCATCCAGTCCTTATTAACTCAATGTTAGAGTGGAGGAATAATAATTAGAAGTGTGGCCCCTTTATCGGGAACCTTTGCATGGAATAGATGAGCGGACACTGGCATGCACAGGAATGTCTGGATTCCAGAGGCGCATAAAAAAAGGAATCCGCTCTGTGGATTTAGAGTGACATTCAACACTGTCATTCCTGGTCTTCTGTTATTTGAGCAAACCGACACAAATGAATGTTGAATCATTATGGCTCCAAATGAAACGAGAGTTTCCTGACAAACAGGAAACAGAACGCAGGGCTGGTCCCCTACCTGTCTGGCTTCCTCCATAACAGAGCAGGTGATTCATCACAGCTCTCATGGAACAATCGTCAGTGATAACAGATATTCTAATGAGACTTTCCTTTGCTGAGTAGAGCTGTAACTAGATATGCTGTTTTTTTAATGTCTCTATTTCTAATAAATTTTATTTATTTATTTATTTTTTTGGACAGAGATCTCTAAATTTGCACGCTGCTGCAATACATGTTTAAAAAAGAAACACATATCCAAAGAAACACAGATACGGGCAATAATAGATGACTCATGGAGAATGTCAGCAATTTCCTGCACTGTAGAAAGCAGCATTCAGCACATGAATATAAATTCCGGGCCTGAGAGCACCTTCCATAGAACCTGGCCAAAACTTGTGTCTGGCTCGCACTACAGGATAATCTGGCCAATTTTGAAGTTAATTTGTTCCCAGCGATAAACACAAAACGTCTCCTGATATCAGGTTGTCTTTATTCCTCTGATCTACTCCTAGTCCAGTAGGAGCTGTCCCGACTCCTCCTGAACATGTAACCTCAATATGCATGACTCACAGTCCTGTAGTTTAGGGTGGATGCTATTTCTCTGGTGTGAAATGCGATGATGACTTGATATCTGAAAGACTGCTGACCAGTGAGAGCTGACCGGAACAGAACTCGTCAGTGTGTCCAGGAGACAATATAAACATGGTGGCTAAATCAAGAACTGAGGAGACGTGGACTATGGAGAAAAAGCTGAGGAGTTCACAACAACATGAAAGTCTGTATAATAAATAATGAAATTTCAACAGCATTGGTTTTCCCGCCAGCATAGCAACAGCCTCGCTGTCATTCGCCATGTTTGTTTAGATCTAAAGTCACATTAGTTCGTGAGAAACACGCAGTGCAGTTTGTGAACTCCAGTAACGTTTTCTATTGGTCTGAAGTCTTGTTCATGTGTGTAATCTGAAAGTGTGTGGCTTTATTTGTTCAGTTTGCTTAACGTGCAAACGTGTAGTTGATGCATGTTTACCTAACATCAGTTATGCACTGCAAAAAAGTTATGCATTGCATTAAAGTATTACATCATGTTAACTAATGCATTACTCCATGGTAGTTAGTCAATACTTTGGGCAGAGCAGGAATTCAAATGTAAACATGCGTACGTCTCGTCTGAAAGTCAGTACCAGTAACTTTGGTGTTATTTGAAGGAATCCAGCATACCTCTGAAAGCCCACCTTCAAATTCATCCTCTTTAATATCTATTCAACCAAGCCAATGTCTGTCTAAACCACAGATGCGTAGGACATCACACCATAAGTTCGAATTGTTCGTCTTGTGAAACTCCGTATGCGGAGAGTATCTGGACTAGTGTAACTGTAATATGAAGCTTTCGGAGATGTTTTTTTTTTTTTTTTTTTTTTTGCAAGTGAGTTGTTTATGAGGCTTGCTAGAGCTTCACACCATGCCAGCTGTCTGTCGTATCAGCTTGAGCAACAGACCACAACCACAGTGTGACTCAAATGGTTGCTACACACTTGTTGTTCAGCTCAGTAATTGTTCGTGTACAGTTTGCGTCCAAATCAAAATGATGCTGAAAATGGAGGTTACAGTGGCTGAACAAACCTGAAGCGCAGTGACCTGGAGATTTACGGTTTCAGTAGAAACATTTTTCATTGTGTTGACTAACTAATGCTGAGTAATGCATTAGTTAACCTGAAGTATTACATTAACATCTGTTACATGTTTAATTACATGTTTGTTGCGTGTTGCGTTGTAACCATTACTAATGTATTGATGTAACTAGTGTATGTTGAATGTAAAGTTCCTGTTTTAGCTGCTATGTTAGCCACGTTAACATGATATCTTCTCATAACAGCCACACATTCTGCTCTGTCTCTTCATTATTGACAACAATTCATTTAAGATTTAATCTGTGTTAACAGGTCATAAGAGGAGATGGTGGTGAGTGATGGTGGTGGGTCTTGTGTAAAGACAAACGTGGTGGTTGACCACATCACTGTCCTGTCCCTGTAGCAACAACAGTACAAGAAGGTTTTGAAATGCTGATACAAGTTGTAAAAATATTTCTAGGTTATGTAATATTTCATGTACACATTGAGGGAAAACCCAGTCACTGCATGTTATTTTGATCACTATCACTGCTCGTGACCTCTCACATGGAGCTTTAACTTCATTGCTTCAGTTATTATTATTTTTTTATGCTTCAATGATTTTTGGTCCATATTGGCCAGCCCTAATATGTGTTGTATTCAAAGTTAAAGACCATGCTTCAGTACCAAAACACACCAGGATGGTGCTTTAAAATAGATTCACAAGATGAGTTGCATTCTGGTTACCAGAGTGGTGGTTTCCCCTGCCAAGCTGAACTGTCCTGACATCATCCGATCTAGATTATGTTATTGATAATGTTTAGGTACTGTTTAGCTACTGCAGTGATGGCTTCTTATATTAGTGAGGCATAGTAAGGCATTATTAGCCAAAGGAAAAGCATCTCTATTGCTAGAAAGGTCTGCTCAGCAAATGAAACACCCCGGTCATCACACCACCATATAAGCTGTGGTGTGTTTTATATATATATATGTGTATATGTATGTGTGTATGTATGTATGTATGTATGTATATATACACACACACACACACACACATACAATACATACATACATACATACACACACACACACACACACACACACACACACACGTATGTATGTATGTATATGTGTGTGTGTGTGTGTGTGTGTGTGTGTGTGTGTGTGTATGTATATATATATATATATATATATATATATATATATATATATATATATATATATATATATATATATATATATACAGTGTATATATATATAAATGTGTGTGTATGTATGTATGTGTATGTATGTATGTACATACATACATACGTGTGTGTGTGTGTGTGTGTGTGTGTGTGTGTGTGTGTATGTATGTATGTATGTATGTATGTGTATATATATATATATATATATATATATATATATATATATATATATATACATACAGTTGAAACCAAAAGTTTACATACACTATATAAAAAGACACATTTTTTCTCAATGTCTGACATAAAATCAGAATAAACTTTTCCCTTTTTAGGTCAGTTAGGATTACCACAATTATTTCTATTTGCTAAATGTTAGAATAATGAGAGAGGAATTTTTTTAAGGCAATTTTTATTACTTTCTTCAAGCTCAAAAGTTTGAATACATTTCATTAGTATTTGGTACTATTGCCCTTAAACTGTATGACTTGGGTCAAACGTTTTGGATATCCTTCCACAAGCTTTTCACAATAGTTGGCAGGAATTTTGGCCCATTCCTCCTGACAGAACTGGTGTAACTGAGCCATGTTTGTAGGCCGCCTTGCTCGCACATGCCGTTTCAGCTTCGCCCATAAGTTTTCAATAGGATTGAGATCAGGGCTTTGTGATGGCCACTCCAAAACATTAACTTTGTTATCCTTAAGCCACTTTGTAACCAGTTTGGCAGTATGCTTTGGGTCATTGTTCATTTGGAAGATCCATTTGCGCCCAAGCTTTAACTTCCTGGCTGATGTCTTGAGATGTTGCTTCAGTATTTCCACATAATGTTCTTTCCTCATGATGCCATCTATTTTGTGAAGTGCACCAGTCCCTCCTGCAGCAAAACAACCCCACAACATGATGCTGCCACCCCCGTGTTTCACAGTTGGGATGGTGTTCTTAGGTTTGCAAGCTTCCCCCTTTTTCCTCCAAACGTAACGATGGTCATTATGGCCAAACAGTTCAATTTTGGTTTCGTCAGACCACAGGACATGTCTCCAAACATTAATCTGGCTTTTTTATGTTTCGTTTGGAGTAATGGCTTCTTCCTGGCAGAGTGGCCTTTCAGCCCATGTCGATACAGAACTCGTTTCACTGTGGATAATGATACACTCTTACCAGCTTCAGCCATCATGTTCACAAGGTCTTTTGCTTTTGCTCTTGGGTTGATATGCACACTTCGAACCAAAGCACGTTCATCTCTGGGACACAGAACCTTTTTCCTTCCTGAGCGGTATGATGGCTGGACATTACCATCTTTTTTGTACTTGCGTATAATTGTTTGTACAGATGAACGAGGCACCTTCAGGCATCTGGAAATTGCACCCAAGGATGAACCAGACTTGTGCAAGTCCACAATTCTCTTCCTGATATCTTGGCTGATTTCTTTCGACTTTCCCATGATGTTACTCAAAGAAGCAGCGTGTTTCAGGTGTGCCTTAAAATACATCCGCAGGTGTGTCTTTAATTAACTCAGATGTTGCCAATAAACCTATAAGTAGCTTGCAAAGACATGACATCATATGGGCTGTCCCAAACTGTTTAAAGGCATAGTAATCTTAGTGTATTTAAACTTTTGAGCTTGAAGAAAGTAATAAAAATTGCCTTAAAAAAATTCCTCTCTCATTATTCTAACATTTAGCAAATAGAAATAATTGTGGTAATCCTAACTGACCTAAAAAGGGAAAAGTTTATTCTGATTTCATGTCAGACAGTGAGAAAAAAAATGCATATGTGTCTTTTTATATAGTTTATGTAAATTTTTGGTTTCAACTGTGTATGTGTATATATATATATATATATATATATATATATATATATATATATATATATATATATATATACACAGTGTATATATATAAATGTATGTATATGTATGTATGTGTATATATATAAAAGTGGTTATAGTTGACAAATTCAAAATCAGATTTATCTAATTAACTATTTGTGTCTAACTACGCCGGGAGAAAAACATCTAGGTCAGTGTGAATCAGATCAGCGATCATGTATTTTCTGTTTGTGCCATGGCTTACTTCAAAAACATGATGTGATATTATTGTTTCCTATTATTTTCAGATAATAAGCAGAATTCAGATATTGTAGAGTCTGGCAAAAGTTACTGTTTTAATGACAGATGACCGGAAAACAGGATTTCTGTCCTTTTTAAATGACGTGAGGAATTGCTCTTTCTATGACCAGAGACATGAGCAAACATGGTAACTGAAATAGATTTAGTTTTGAGTTTGGCTGTGAGACTTTATATGTTGTTGTTGAGTGTGGAGTTAATGCTGTAATATAGAGTACACCGTAACAGCATTATCTAGTGATGTCCATTCATGTGCTTGGCCGTGTGTGTGTTTGTCTGTAAACAATAGAGGCTAAGAAGTCTTACTCTTTTCCGCCTCTGTCTTTGACTGCGCTACAATGAGGCTATTCATTTTTACTCATAGTGCTTACACACACACACACACACACACACACACACACACACACTGATGAGAATGATTGAACCCCCTGAAGACTAACAGCAGAAGGCTCTTTGCACACTAAACTCTGTAATGAACTCTGTGCACTGTACGCACACACGCAAATTCGCATTCAGTCATCTTCTGGCGACCCGCTCAAGTGTGTGTTTTCTTCCTCAGCCAGGGTTCTTTAAAGTGCTCATGTGTGATTGCTTGCCAACAGGGCAGTGTACTGTGTGTCTTTGTTTCAATACATTTTCGGGACAAGATAGTACTGCATTGAGTTGAGGAATAGAAGGTGCAGACAGGTTGCTGCCATTTTCTTGCATTGTAGACCGACCACCTTTATTATTGTATATTCTGAACTGCAGAATTTGGTAACCTCCGTATTATTCTGACCTCTGTTGGGTTTTTTCCTCAGTCTGTTCATGTGCAAGACAGACAGTTATAAATAAACTAGCAGTATTTACCACACAGTTCTGTGAGGGAACTGTGGGGAAGCGATTACTGTCAATTATTTTGTGTGTGTGATTGTGTGCACGTGTCTGTGTGTGCATGAATATGTATGTGAGTGTGTGTGTGTGCGTGTATGTGCACACATGTATGTATCTGGCAATATTAAATTCGAACAGGTAGACAGTCATTCCGACAGTAATTTGGGTCTATATCTATCTATCTCTCCTTCTCTCTTTCTCACTTTCATAAACTATTCATCATCGCACTTTCTCTACCCTGGAGGTGTGTCCACCTACTGGACTATCTGCTGTCACTGCACAAGAATGTGAAGAATCTTCCAGATGTTTCTCTGTGTGTGTGTGTGTGTGTGTTGGGGAGAGAGGAGTATATGGTCAGAAAGGGGCGTTAGGGCAACAGCTGTGGGTTGTGCGAGTTGCCTAAGTTGAAAGCTTCTCTTTCTTTTCTCCTCCTGCAGCTCAGCCTCACTGAGCTGACTTAATGAGTCTTTCTAACTGAGATGCTGAGACAGTGAACCAGCACTAAAGGCAGCATGATGCTTCTTTTATACACCGATAGAAACGTTTTGGATGAGGAGAAAACGGACGTGTCTGTTTCACTCCACCAGTTTATCACTCTTAAGATGTGTTTCTCCTGCCCTGGGGTGAAAACAGTGGAGCTTTCCATGTCCTGTCCACTCGTGTGTTCTTTTGTAGTCACTGCTGTGAGGCTCTTTTAACACTACAACTGACGTGTGTTGGTCTTCTTCTCTGCCTCTCTATCTCTATCTCTGTTTCTTTCTCTCTCTCCCTCCCTCTCTCCCTCCCACAGTTAGTGCCCCAGGGGTTTAACTGAACCCAGAATCACTGGCATTCTCACGAGTTACAGCAACTGAATAGAGCTCCCTGTGTGCATGCATGACTGAGAGAAAGAGCAAGAGAGGGGAGGAGTTAAAGAAAGATTGCTTGAATGCAGAGGCCTTGTGCTTGCTTGCTTTGACATCATAAGTTGAACTGTGTAACCCAAAGCCGGAAGTGAACATTTAGTGACCCCACTTATGCCAAAGTCTCGCTACCCTCACTGGCTGGCTTTCATCCATCACCAAAAGTAGTTGTGAAAAAATGTTGTGTAATTTCACAGTTAAACAAAGAAATGACAAAATAATACAGTTGCAAGCAACACTGTTGTTTATAGCATTCGCTTTAGTAGCTAGTACTTTTGTTCTGCAGGTGTAAATTGTGCCTGGTCTGAAAGGTATCCAGAGGTATTCAGGTTGGACTTTGAATCCAGTTTCTTCTTCTGTATTCTGTCAGAGCCGGTAGTAAATGGACCTGTTGGTGTAACTCAAGGGTTCTCTGGGAGCCTTTCAGCCCTACTTAGAAAACATAGGGACGAGGTAAAAATGTGGACTGTCCGAGCGTACCTGAGAACCACTGATGTAACTAATCAGTTGGGGGCTGCAAAACCCAGAATTACAGGCTAGTATTTGTTTTCCAGGAAACTTCTCTGTCTAATTTGCTTTTAGAGGTATTGCTATATGTCGTGATTGATTGATTGTTTTGAAGTGGGTGTGGGTACAGTTCGCAGTGGTCCACAAAATAGGCGCTTATGCTAATGAGTCTCTCCAGGGCCTTGCAAACAGATGTCACCAAAACATGCTAACTGGTTCCCAGTACATTAGGAACCGTCCTGTATTGCCAGCTGGTGTGCCTCATCACCAGGACAGCATGACAGCCTTTATACATTTATATTATCCAGACTGATGATAAGGATGTGTTCACTTAATGTGTTTCTTGTAGGGATGACACTGCAGGTTATACAGCTCCTTTGTAGAGTCTGGTTAATTCCAGGGAGAGCTGGGACAGAGGGATCACTGACACACCTGTAAGAGAAAACATCAATTATATTGAATTGACTGAAGATACATTAATGAGGAAGCTGTAACTGGATGTCAGTGCTGATATTTATGCATATTAAGTGGTTCTTTAGGTCAGCAAGCGTTATGCCTGCTGAGTAATTTGGTTTCACTCATGCACACGTATGCAGGGCTACCGGAATTATGTGGCAGGGAGGGTGAGCACTGGGGAGGGTCATTGGTGTTTGGTCAGTGAGGCCCTTAATCTTATTTTGCCTTGTTGCTGAGTGTGAGGTTGGGCTTAGGTGATTGAGGTCAAGTCAACACGCTTCATTTTTGTGAACAGTGCTAAATGGATTTCTGCATGTGTGTATTTAATACATTTGCTCAGGTCTATATTTGATTAATTAGCCTTACTGGCTGCAGTCTTTACGCATCCGGTGCTTCTACATGATAGGTCAGGAATATACATCAGTTGGTTGAAACCACAATAATTTGGTCATACATTATGTGGGCTTGTTTTACCAACTTGAGGCTGTAACTCAAGTGAAGTGAGTTTTAGCATAACGTCGCTGTCCAAAGAAAAACATGTATCTCCATTTTTGTTCATTTTTACTTTTATGCCTCATTTGATCACATGAGCTGATATTTACACTGTGTGGAAATTTCATGAAGAATGGACCAACAGAAATGGCCCAAAACTGTTTGGAAAGACGTCTGGTTCCATTGACTCCCATTCAAATCAAATGAGGTTTTTGGTCTCTCCTGTAAAGTTACCATTTTGGAGATACCTGTTTTTCTTTGGACAGCGACGATAATCAGTTTACTGTAGTCTTCATATGCCTATATTGCATCAACACGTTATTGTTTAGGGCCAGCCTTAAATCTGTTTGAAGCTGAATGCCAGCATGTTGGAGGAGCATTCAGAGTTAACTCAAAACTAGCATTGTCAGTATGTTGATTTTGCATTGAGCTGTATCTTCTTTTTGATTCTGCACGTGTATGACAGACGATATATGACACACACCACTGTTAAATCTGCCCTACTCCGTTCTTTGCTGCATCTGTAACGAGTACCTTAATGTAAACACTCTACTTTACCATATATTTCTGTCCAAGATTCTTTAATGTCCAACGATTAATACCACCACCTCTTGGCTGATGGGAGGATTTGTCAGATGATGACTTCCCCTCTAAGGCAACAATGTGTGTTCGTGCATTTGTGAGTGTAAATGTGTGCGCCATATGCACGCATGTTAATAGTTTTGGCAGCTTTGTCTAGGGGGTTTTAGTGTGACTCAGAGATGGTGTACTCCCTCCTAGTCAGACACACACACACACACACACACAGTTCCAGGCTATTTATAGTCAGCCACATCATTGCACCATTAAATCTTCATTAAAGGCAGCGCTTTTAGGCACCGTCTGCAGCCACGCTTCATGTGACTGATTTGTGTGTGATGTTGGTGTGTTCAGGTCAATTTAGGGCTGAGTGGGGGCAGGCAGAGTGGGAGAGTTAAACACCCATTGAAGACCCCCACCCTTAGACCAGCAGTGATTGAGCTCTTGCTATGAAAAACAGTATGTGACATTGTTTGACGGCCTGTGTTTAAAATAAAGCGGCCACTAAAACGTAGATGAGGCACCGTTTGAATGTAAAAGGTTATACAAAATGAAATGATATACAAAATGAAATGATTAAAAAAAACAAAACAAAAAAAACAAATACTGATCCAAAAAAGGGTTGGAGTAGTTAATGTACCTATTCAGTTCTGCAAGGCACAGGTCAAAGAACAGGCCAAAGAGTGAAGCCATTAAGAGGGTCTGTACCCTTGCTGTAACTACAAAACTGGAACAATGACCAGTTCAGTAGGAGGGTAAATCTCTGTCCTCATAAAAGCTCAGTTTGGTTTTGATTCTTTAGGAAATTATTCGTAGTAGCACAATCAGTCTATGTGATTTGATTATTCTGATACTTGGCAAAATCTTTCTTTTAAGAATGCATTGAATGTGCGTACTATTGAATATGTTCTACTGTGGTACCACTTGCAAGAATTCAAGCTCTTTAAACTGGCTCACATTCTTTATGGGCCTTGTTTTGGGCATTGGCCAGTTTGCATTAGTTTTACTCAACAGTAGCAGTTGGCAGTAGCAGTGCATGGATAATTGTTTCTCTCTCTCTCTCTCTTAGATGCTTTCACTTCATCATAACAGTGCTTTGAGTTGACTAGGGCAGATGAATTGACTTGTTGGAAAGGTGGCAGTGACTGTCACTGTGCCAATGAGCCCTTCCATATGATCCATTTTACTGCCGGTGTGTCTTTGGATATTGTATAGCTGATGTTCAGTCTTACGGAGCTGTTATTAATGAGTGTGACTGAAATAGCAGACCCCACTAATCATAAAAGGTGTTCCTATGATTGTTTTCCATCACATGGGCTATACTTGTGCTGGTGTGAGTTCAGATTTTCTCTTAGTTTAAAATCAGGTTCAGTGGTATAACCTCCAGTGGCTTTTAAAACCGACTATATGGATTATTATAGGATCATTGATTTTAATATTAGGGTGTGTGTTGATCATCATTAAAACCAGCCTGAAGGTTTTCTCCTCACACAACCCAACACACCAGAGTTTAATCATGATCACCTCTTGTCCATCATTTCCTCTGCCTCTTTTCCTTCCTTCTGCCTTCTTTTCCTCCCCCATTTTCTTTATCTTCCTTTCCTGTGTGCCCCCTTTTCTGTCATACCCTTGCCACAAGCTTCCTTTCTCACTTCTCCACCTGTCGTCTTCTCATTCTCCAACCCCCTTATTCTACTCTGCATCCTCTCGCCGTTAGGCGGTGGCAGCATCATTGCGATAAGGTGCTGGTGATGGAAAGCGTCGCATCAAACTGACAGAAATTGCTCAAGGAGCCTCAAGAAAGCTCACATTGGAGGTGCCCCCTTGTGTAATTTTAGGGAAACGCAGCACTTTTTTAGACCCACTAAAACAACTATGCACAGGAAATAGTTTCTTAAGGACGTTAGCTCAAACCACGGTATTCATCAGTGTTCATATGGTCAACTTAGAGATGATGTCAGGTTTTCTTAACCTCTTTAATGGCAAAGATAGACTGCTAGTTCTAAAAATCTGATTTAATCTGAATGCCAGCACACTGGAAAAGTATTCAAAGTTAACCCTTATTTTTAGTATAATGTTTATTATACACCTCCTGACTTTTATATCAGCCCTACTCAGTTCTCTAATGAGTACCTGAATGTAAAAACTCAACTTTACCATATACGTCTGTCCACTGTATTCATTATAGTATTCACGTTTGTATGGTCAACTTTGAGATGATGAGTTTTTGTTTTACCCTTTGATGGCAAAGACCTACTGCAAGTTCCAAAAATCTTTTTACGGTCTTCCAAAACTCAGCTTATGTTGTAGTCCATGTAAGTATTGAATGAAAAGCCATGTGATATAATCATAATATATCATTTCAAGGAGTTAAGCTGATATTTTAAGTGTGATTCTGGATGTTTCTTGGATTTTCTTGGAAGTCCTTCAAATTAAACAGGCTGTTTTATTGCTGTGCCTTTGAGACCAATATATGTTAATGACCTCTGTTCCATTTGGCTGCCCTGTATTGTGCCTTATTAAAAAGCCGTCAGGGTTGAAATGATTCTTATAGTCTTATAACAGGCGGAGCTCAACAGCTGTAGACTAAAATGATGTGAAGGAATAAAAGCATTGTTTTTCTGACTTCATTAAAACAACACATTTACAATGGGCTGTTGGTGCAGCTTCATTTCCATATATGAAATGGGAAGTGAACAGAAGAGTTCTGCAACTTTAACAGTGTTAAAATACTACATACAATTAAAAAAAGAGATGTTCATGATATGCTCCAGATACAGAATCTCAAACAAAGGCTGTAGGGATACTAGCAGGAGAATAGTGTATATACTGCTATGTGTGTAGTATGTAATGTTGGATTTTGAATGCAGTGTGAGTGTAAACCTCACTCTACAGACTTTCATGTACATGCTGACGTGTCTCCACTCAAAGACTATACTCCAACGCCTCAGACGTTTTACAACACCAAGATGGAAATACTTTCCTGTTGGATTTCTAGGTTTACGAGGCAGCTGTACATCCTCTGAGTTGTGCCAGATGCTGGAACACTTGAGTAACTACCTCCTGGACTCCACTGGTTCCAGTGATCTGGTCTAAACCAGTCAGCAGTGCTCATTGATTACTATTTTCATTTACAAATCAGGAAAAGTAAGTCTCATGGATTACGACATTAGTAATAGCCAGCATAAAGCCTGAATTTTGTCGGTACAACTTCTATTTACATAGATAAGAGTTTAACTTATAGTGGCAGCAAGCTCATGTGCAAATCAGTTTGAGATGACTGGACAACCTGAGACAGTTTGACATGAGGTGTTCAGCTTCTAATTGGTATGGTATAAACTTGCATTACTTGTAGATCCAGGAGGAACCTCAGGTACCAAACATATCTTGGCTGTTGGGTCAGCAAACAGACACAAGAGGCAAAGGCTTGTATTCGTGTAGTTGGATTGCACTACAGTATGCAAGTTTGTCTCAGGAACTTATAATCACTCAGTCGAACTGAACACATGGTGAAGTAATAAGAATTGATTTCTGTCATTTGGAGACCTGAAACTTGGCTATTTATTTATTTATTTATTTATTTATTACACACATTTTAGACACAAGTACTTACTAAAGCCTGACCAATGGAAAACTAGGTAGCTGTTACTGAAGATGCGCTAAACAGTTTGGCTACTGAAACATTTTGGCCAAAAATGTAATTTTTCAGCTTTCAGATGAAAGGAAAAAACAGGTATATGTTTGCAATGGACTGCGCAAAGGTCAATGAAAATTAGAAATCGGATATAAAAGCACTGTTGGATTCCTTCGCTCTTGTGTGCACTAACGAGGACACTAGCTTTTACATACTGTATCTTATATATTGTAATCCTTTCAGTACATTTATTTAATGTAATTTTTAAATGCAATGCACACGTATATTTTGTGTTTATTTTTGTGCCACAGTAGTTTTACCTAGCCAATAACTGAAATAGCTACCAGTTCTCAGTTGTCACATTTCCTAAACTCAAAAAGCAGAAATTCACAGTATGAATGTAATTAACTACCAGACACGCCCACTGATCTCTTGTTGTCTACACTGAGTCTTGGCTAAGGTTAGTTTTGCAAAAGTTGAAACACTTTTAACTGCACTTGCTGGTAAGAAATCTGTGTCTGTGCGATACCTCACTTTGGAAAGTAATGTGTGTGAAAGAATCCTGTCTGATAAAGCTGATCCTCAGTATTAGCTGACATTATTGTCTAATTGACATAGGTTGACCTCTAGTGTTTACAGGGTGGCTGTGTAGTTTCCACCATGTAGAGTTAACAACGCGGTACCACAGATTGATTTCTGCCCTTTTGAGTCCTGAAACCAACTGGTTTGCCAGAAGTGTGCAGATCTACAATAATCTACTGCCTTTTAATGAACCTAGCAAACAGGATTACATGCACACAATCCTGGATTAGCACCTTAATCTGACACACGCACACGCACACACAAACACATGCACACACACTCTTTCTCTCTCTCTCTCTCTCTCTCCCTCTCTCTCTCTCTCTCTCTCTCTCTCTCTCTCTCTCTCTCTCTCTCTCTCTCTCTCTCTCTCTGTTATTTTGTATTTATCTCAGGCTGAGCTAGCTGTGACTGCATCTTGTTACTTGCTACCACAGATCCATGTGATAGCTGCAGTCTTGCGACACATGATTCTTGCATGCGTGCCGCGCGGCTCTCTTTCTATGTTCAGGAAGTTGTGGGGTGGAGCTGTAGCGACCTTCTTTTTTCTTCTTTTTTTCTTTTTTGATTTTCTCTCGTTTCCCGCATTAAAACACTTTAGTTGCCCCCCTTTAGAAGTGTCTGCGATTTTTTTCGGTATTGCTTTGGTTTTTTCAAGCTGGAACAGGCCTTGTGGTTTAGGCGCTGAAGAGAGCTGGACGATACAAACTAAGGGCAAGAAGAACAGTTTTGACAGGGCTTGGTGTTGGTGAGAGGGGTGTAGCATCATGGCTACAGAAGAGGGCATCGGAGACGTTTCTATAGACGGGCGCGCAACGGATATCGTGGGCCATCCAGAACCGGATGACGGCACACACGGGGTAGGCTTGGACGTTGTGGGTTAGCTGTGGTGGGATGATAACGCGTTGATCTGAAGGTGAATTAGAACTGATTCTGGTGTTCCCATCATGTTTAGGTCACCTGCTTGGTCTGTTGCGTTTTCTTTGCATGTTGTGATACTATGTAAGTAGTTCCTTTAGTCACAGCTGTGGGTTTTAAAAGTGTTTGGGTTTTGCAGCTCAATCTCTGATTTAAATTGAGTCAAATTTGTGGTGAAAACTGCGAATTTATGCCATGAGTCATTTTAGAAAGGGTTGCCATAGAATCAAATTGGTGTGAGATCAGAGACCAGATTACATCTCTGGTTAGAACAGCGGCCAATTTGATCACCTTTCAGTGGCATCATTGCTCTAGCCCAGCTGCTTCAGCTTGGGAAGCGCTCGTTAATCAGCTGAGTTGGATCAGATGTGTTAAAGCGGGGAAACACCATAATATTGGGTTAGCATATGTTCCTGTCTCTGTGAGGAGCGTAAATGGGGTTAAAGCTCTTCACTTCCTTCGATCCTCTATTGATTTTGTGTGTTTATCTTCGTCTCTCCTCCCCCTGCGCTTCTCACTTTCCCCAGTTTCAGGAGCGCTTTGGTACGTGTTCCTCTACACTCTCTTTTTGTTTCTGTTCCTCCACTGCTGCCTCGTCTTTCCCCTCTGGTCGACATCTTTGCTGCGTTGCCTCAGATGTCAACTTCTGTCTTTTACCGTCTATCCCCCTCTTCCTCTTTCTTTTTCTCTCTCATTTCATTTGTTGCAATTACAAAAATAGAAATAGAAATCATCTCAGTGTTTGGATTGGGTGTTAATGAGTAATGTAAGGGCTTGATGACTGACATATGCTTTGTGGTAATTACGTCAACAACAGTTGCAACATCATCACATACCCCACACTGTAAACCGTTCAGCACCCTGTGACAGAAGGGAGGCTGGTTGCACAATTGCACAGTTGTCTGCATATGGCACAACGATATATGGACACCTGTCAGAGTGGATTTGAGACTGACCATGTGTTCAAATTATGTCCTTAAAGGAATTTTTTTACATGTCTGATTTACTCGGTCCAGTTCAGCTTCGTGTGCATGGGTGTGATAATTTGATGTGTAAATTTAACATTTAATATAACACCCTGGTTCAGCAAGGCCAGTTGTTAATTAAGATGTTAAACATGATTACATGATTCCTAATATTATATACGTTATTAAATCAAATATATATATATATATATATATATATATATATATATATATATATATATATATATATATATATATATATATATAAAAATGTGTGTGTGTGTGTGTGTGTGTGTGTGTGTGTGTGTGTGTGTGTGTGTGTGTATGTATGTATGTGTGTGTGTGTGTGTGTGTGTGTGTGTGTGTGTGTGTGTGTGTGTGTGTGTGTATATATATATATATATGTATTGCATTTTTCAAAAGGAGAGAACAAATCTTAAGATATTTACACACAGTAAAATTAGAGCTACCCATAAGAAAAGATTTAGTCTTATTAATGCTAATATGTCAAGTTTTTTAAACTTCTGAATGAAACTAAATAACACTTGGCCAATATTTGATGTAGGTTTTACACGTTCTGTTCTAGTATACAGCCCAAGAACCAACTTTGTCCAAGCTGGCCAAAGCTAATTCTGATCACTGTCCCACTTTAACTTGTTGTTATTATTCTGCTTCATGTTGTTCATGTTCTTCATGTTGCTGGTTGTCATATTCAAGTTCTGTCTGGTTTCTTTGTACCTACTGCTCTCTGTGGTTTGCTGTAACCACAGTACTGTCACCCAGCAGAATGCTTTAGTGTCAGTATTCAGCAAGTACAGGCAGCCGTATAGTTGCATCTCTGCTGAAATCGGCTGTCACCTCCTGATGTTTCATAACAAAACAAAAAAAAAGATTCACTGCTAGCAAAAACCAGCATCAGCTTACAGTAGTAGTTTTCGTTTAATGCCTGACCGTTGCATCTTTCATTTACAGTACAGTGTGTTACAGTGACCTTACTAGCCCATGAATCAACCAGCGTGCCTAAATCAGCACACACCTCACTCAGACAGAGTCGAGTTGTTAAGTAATAGTCTTTCATTTGTGGTTTCTGACACTGCATGTGACACTGTTTTCAGTATAGGTGGACAAATGTGTGTCGCATAGCTAATGATAGTTGTAGTATCCATCTTAAGGCCTGATTTATGCCTTCCCTTCAGAAACCAGCAGCTTTTATTTGCACATATGAGGGAAGAAGAAGAACTGTGTCAATAAGTGTGCTTTGAGCCTAAACCACCTTAACTTAGTTTGGTTTTTATCTCTGTACCACCTTAAATAGGGCCGGAGACCATCTTCTAAGCCCATGACTCTTTTTCCATTGTATTAAACACCACCTCACAGTTGTGAGTAGAACGAGTCAGACTGTGAGTGGTATACGAGCAGCTGTGAAGTGTTCTCTCTCTATGAGTCAGGTTTGCCCTCTCATCCTCCCTTACTGTAAGTGACTCATGTGTTTTTGAGCAGGCTAAATCTACTGTAATGGCTTCTGAGTTACTCACTGTTATGCTTTTTGGTTTTTTACGTTGTGCGTTTTGCTTTGCACATCCTGTTATCTAATAACCAAGTAACTGTGAAATCTAGTTAACAACTCGGAACGCTTGACAACTGTGTTGGATCCCGGTTTGCTTTTCAGTACAGAGTCTGTATGTGCACTGAACAGATCACAGACTGAAGAACGCATCACATGGCCATTTTTATCATTACCATTAATACAATCTGTTGTTACTAATAACATTGTTTAATATTCATGATTATTAGTTCTGCTTCATTTTCAGTGGCACATAATGTGATCTGTATCTGTATGTTTGGGAATATAGGCCACCAGCTGTGTTTCCGAAACCCAAATCCCATTTACCCCTGGGTACTACATGTGTCTTGTGTATCAGGATTATATCTGGTTAAGGCCAAGCGACAAATGTAAACACACATGACGTATTTAAAATAGATTTGATCGCTTAGACCACTTCAGGAGGTAATCTGAGATGAAACTGAGCCACCTGATATAGCAATGTAATTACATCTGCCCTTTTAATGACACATTCCACAAACCAGAACTCCTCCCAGTACAACCAAAACTCCTCCCCTTGCACTACATCACTGGGCGTGTGATCCCTGTCTGCACGGAAGACATTCATTTACCCTGATTACATCTGGTCACATCATGTGTCTAGTATCTGGATTGTATCCTGATAAGATTTTAGCCACATGCTTGGGAGTCTCATGCATTTCCGGATAGTTGGACTGAAATTTGATTGCTGTGTGGGACAGAATATGCAAGTCCAGTCAGTATGAACCAACCAATTACAAACTGTTATTCGTTCGTCTTCTGTAACCTACAGTTTGTTTTACACTGCAGTTTCTGTCTATACTGTTGTAATGGATTTTGTTTCATCTGGTCACCATGTGCTGAATGGGGAGGAGTTTGGGATGTACAGGGAGGGATTTTGGTTGTGGAGTGTCTTGGAGAGACAGATGCACATACTCTACTGTAACATGTGACTGTTATTCATCTCAGATCACCTCCTGAAGTGGTCTGAGCCATCGAATTTATTTCTGTTTTAAACACCTCTTGGTTGTGTTTACACTTCTGTTGTTATATGAGGTTTGGCCGTATCATGATATCCTCGTCATACTTAAGACGCATGAAGAGAAGGTAGAAGTTGGATCATGGAGGACACACATGGATGAGCACTGGACAAAACAAATTACTTAATGGACCGAAAATGCTATGTAAGACAAGTTGTAGACCACTTACAGGAGCCCCGCAATAGTCAAACACATATACAAACAGATTTGCGTATTTCACACACAGCAGTCCTATTTCTGTCAGACTGACCTGAGACACATTTCACTACCAGGTGTAAATGCTAGTGTAAGACCAATTAAGTGCTACAGCTTTTTTGCTTTTTAATAAAATAGAAAAACATGGATGCTTCCTGAACTCTGATTTAGGGCTTTTCGGATATACAGGCAGAAGTAGTCACAGTGCACAGTGCTGCATTTGTGTTTGGTGCACTGAAACCAATCACAGAGCTTTACAAATCAAGAAAACACAATTTACACTCACAATTAGTCATTTTTCAGCTTTATTATTATTATTTTAGTTTTCACCCTGGCCATTTTACAGTGAACAATGTTTTTTTTATATAATAATGTTAAAGTTGTGTGTTGAAAAGTCCTGAATATTTATTCATATTGTGACAAATATATCGCAGGCAGGGAATAAATGTTTGTTTTTTCCCCCAATATCGTGCAACCCTAATCTATATACTACACACATGAAGTGACCAGGAGTTAATGGGGTCAAAATGTCTTTTGACTTTGTCAGCAGAAATTGAAGAGTTCATGAGCAAATTATTGGGGGAACAAAAGTATTCAGGCACATCCAAGGCCTTTTAGAGGTCACTGGTGGTAGCAGAAGAAGCAGCAGCGTACTTAAAAAGGACAGTGCATTATTTATTTACACTATACATGCTTTATACAAACACCTGATAGCATACATACTAACTAAGATGAGTTCAGAAACTCATGTATTTGAATAAACATGTCTCTACTAACAGTGTGTTGTAACAGTTTCTCTTTAGGATTACTTGTTGGGTGCCCTTGGAAGCTCAAGTGGACTTATTGCTTGTTAATTTAAGGTAGCCTTCAATTGAACCCAAAGGGATTTTGCTCAGCTCAGCGTAATGATACCTTAATTTGAACTTGTAGTTGGCTTGCTAACCCTCAAATCCGGCTACGTGTTTGCCCCCCTTGGGTGTTAATACTAAGCTAATAATAGTGTTGACTTTGTCTGTTTGTCTCCCCCGCTCACTTGTCACTTGCACACTCTGTCTGCGTGTTCAGATGCACACTGGCATCCAGCAGAGTGTTTGAGGTAGAGGTGTGTACGTGTTACGTTTGTAACGCTTGTCCATTAGTTAACAGGATGTGCACATCTTGGCCAAATGAAACATGCTTTGCAAGAGAGTGTGTCAAAGCAAACATGCAACGGCTGTCTGAAATAACTGTCACATGCAGTTGTGATATTGATATTCAATTTTCAGAAGTCTTTATTGAATATCCTGGTAGGGGATATTATCGTTGGTATTTGGAAGGGGGCAGGATTATCAGATATGGCTTCCCGGTTTAGGAGAGTTGATTTGGCTCCCTTCCTCTCAGTAAGATCATTATACAGGGGTTGGACAATGAAACTGAAACACCTGGTTTTAGACCACAGTCATTTATTAGTATGGTGTAGGGCCTCCCTTTGCGGCCAATACAGCGTCAGTTGGTCTTGGGAATGACATATACTGCGTCCTGCACAGTGGTCAGAGGGAATTTAAGCCATCCTTCTTGCAGGACAGTGGCCAGGTCACTACGTGATGCTGGTGGAGGTTCGTCCTTTTTGGTGGTATGCTGACATTGCCCTGGATACCGTGGCTCTTGATACATCACAAAGACTTGCTGTCTTGGTCACAGATGCGCCAGCAAGACGTGCACCAACAATGTGTCCTCTTTTGAACTCTGGTATGTCACCCATAATGTTGTGTGCATTGCAGTATTTTGAGCAGAACTGTGCTCTTACCTGCTAACTGAACCTTCACACTCTGCGCTTACTGGTGCAATGTGCAATTAATGAAGATTGGCCGCCAGGCTGGTCCAATTTAGCCATAAGACCTCCCACACTACAATGACAGGTGTTTCAGTTTCATTGTCCAACCCCTGTAAATACGACATGAGTCTGATCCTAAATCAGCACACTTACTTTGTGAATACAGCCCCTGAAGCCAGTTTCTGGTCCTGTGTTTTGAAATCTGGTTACACTAACCTGTTGATGTAACTGAGTGGCCAGCCAGTCGTCATCCTTATATGTGAATGTGAATGTGTTATCCAGTACTGGCAACAGGATTCAAGATTTGGATTGGACAGGTGTGAAGGAGGTACACAACAGATGTACTTGAGTTAAATTAGAGATACGCAGGGTAAAACATTCCTCCAGTAACCGTAGAAGTTCCTTCCCTTAGACCTCTACTTGAATGAAATTACGTATATGCCTTCAAATGTACTTACGTATGGAAAGTAACAGTAGCAGGATGTCCAATTACCATTTCTGGAACAAGACTCTTAACTCATTTTAGGTCCACCCGTCTTTTAATAGTAGGTCATCAATTAGTCTGACACTGTCTATTAATATGATCACAAGCACATAACCCTGAGGGAGAACAGTTTCTATTAGCTAGAGCCCAGATCTGCCCCACAGGTCAAAACAAGCTCAAAACTTGGTGCACACTTTACCTTGATTGGTGGACTGGGTTCACACTTGTTTCATTTGGACATGTTACAGTAAAAAGTGCAATGGTTGACTTTGGAATGTAGTGGAGTTCAGTAAAAAGTTGCCCAAAGTGGTTTGATGTGCTGTGTTCCAGAGAAACTTGGAGTCAGAATTGTTTATAGTGCTGATGGGAACCAGATGTTTGAAACATTTAATGCCTCTAAAAGTGCTAAGAATAGATACAGGACGCTGTCATACTAATGAAATATACCTGAGACGTTTTATCAAGTTTTTCTTGTGTAGAGATACAGGATGCAAGTTGGCATTTCGTAGGCAAAGCGACTCTCAAAGAAAGCTGTCAGGTTTATACCTTATATCAAGATTCCATATACAAACTCAGAACACCTGTGTAGGATTCACTGGTTGCTTTGGGTGGTAAATAAAATGGTTCCATTTGCTGTACAGACATCATGAGTCCTGACTCCCATCACCGTCATTTATAAGGAAATTTGAGTTCTGGTGAAATCCCTTTTAAATGACTCAGCAATCCCATTTTTTTCTCTCTTGATACTGATTCCTGAAACTGACTTCTGTGTATGGGTTATCAGCTGCTAATAGGGACTGATTCAATGCAAGTGCTTTATTTAGGTCTGTTAAATGTCTTTTTGGGATTGTGCCCATGATGAATATTGCTGTAGAAGGTTTATAAAACTGCAGTAATGACTAACAAAGAGGATTGTGTCTGACCGATATACAATAATAATTTTGAGTTGTTCAGACCTGTTGTTAGAATTCATATTCTTTTACATATTAGTCTTTTATCTCATTAAATGTATCACCCCTCTCTTGGGCCTGAGAGGGATGTTGCACTTTGTCATGATGAATTGAGGACATGAGAGCTGAGCCTGGAGCTCCACACCCAGAGATATTCCCATGGTCTTAGTGCCTGCAGGAGAATGGCTCAGTTATTTTGTGCCCCCTTTTTGCAACAGGCACCGCAAGCTTAGCTGCTCCTTAACCCCTGGAATTCTCAGCTATAGCATGTTAATTTATAGGATTTCTTTACAACTCATAGCTTAATGATACAGGCAGAGAAATTATATTGCAAGTTTAGACTTTCATTAATTCATACCAGTTTTTCAGAGCAGTAGAAGAGAAGTGACAGGAATCAGGAATAAAGCTTGGTGGGTAGGTTTGACACCGTGAGACATGGAAATGATTTAATTTCCTTGCTTGACCACACATATGACATTATCAGAGTACCTGACAGACCCAACAGCCACAATTGCAGACATTCACGTAGAGGTAATGTCCTCCAAGTGTCATCCTGTTAGTGCCAGCACCATTGGCAGACGGCTGCATGACAGGACTACATGCACCCAAACTGTTACAATGACTGCCCTTAACACCACGCCAACATCGCCAAAGACTGCAGTGGTGTCGTGCCAGACTGTCATAGAGTGACACTCAGTGAAGAGTCCCGCTTTTGTCTTAGTGGAGTGACACTAAGCCTGAAAAATTAGCAGAAAGAGTATGAGAATATCCGAGCTGCATGGGATGGGTTATCACACCATTAGGAACTCCTTGCCGAGACATCTGACGTGTTCCGTTAGCAAACATGGCGGCCCAATGCCATGCCGACTCATTTATTGTTCCTGGTAACCTTTATCTTCCTCTCCAGTAGCATCGCAATCTGACACTTCCTTCCGGGTATATCCTTTTATTTGATTATGCATTTATTTGATTTTAATGGGGGGTTTTTTTGACACTGAAACAAAGCTGTGAAACTATCGAGGCAGAATGTAAATCAAAATGCAACCAAATATAATGAATCAAGTATCTTATTAATGTACTGATAAAGTTAAAAATAAAAGAACCAGGAAGAGCTTGATGATAATACTGGACTGGTAAGGATTAAAGTAGGAATAAGTATCACAGTAATGAGATTCAGAGGTTCACAGCAAGTCTGGGAAAGGGGGAGAGGGGCAGGTTACTTCTTGTCACAGTGGTCCAGTTACTTCCTGTTCTGATAGCGTAACAATGTGTTTTGAATAATTCTGCACTCTGGTTGTTTACCGTCTGTGTAGTGTTAGACTTATTAGTCACACTGACCACCTAAAAGCCTCACAGGCAGGTTTTTCTCCTCTGTTCCTTTCTGTGCCTCGTGCCATTTGTGGTCCTAATAGGAGAACGCAGCCTGGTTGTTAGTTTTAGCCAGTGTTTGTTTAAGTGAAGCTGCATTCAAGGAATCTGAATTGGACGCATTTGCAGGAAGAGCCTCTTCTGGTCCTGTGTTCACATCCTGTAATATGAGCTAATAATGTCAGTCTCTTTCTCCCTCGCTCTCCCCCTTACAATCTCTTTATCTCTGAATGTCTGTCTCGCTCTTTCATTATATCTCTCTATCTCTTGGGCTCTGGTCAAGTGACATGTTTAGTTGGTTTCCTAAGTGAATATGAATGAACACACTTCTGCACGTTTCAGTACACAGTTGGACTGCTTGGATGCTGAATTTAAATATGGTGTACACATGAATTATGGCTTGTTCAGAAGTTATGGCACATGTTTTTCCTCAGATATTAAACATTAACAAAGTAGATACTTGTATTCTACATAGAGAATGTGTTAGTTTATTTTCATTTAGTTGCATAGGACAATATATACTCATTTTTCTTTCTGTCGCTGTCTCGTTCACTCTCTTATCTTTCTCTCTTAGTTTTCCATCTAGCTCGCTTTCTCTCACTTTCAATTTAATATGATTTAATGGCGTGGCCATATTTTAAATACAGTATTGCCAGAGTATAATCAGAAGCCAGATTACCTCAATATCTCTCTTAGACAGACTTTTCTGTCTCTCCATCTGTTTTTTTCTTATCTCTCCTTTTCAGGGGTGTATGAATATATCAGTACACTTGAGTATCGCTGTGTTTTATGATATTGTATCGATTCTCAAACACTGTATCGATTTTTAGTTAATGCTGACTAGTGAAGGTTTTTATGCTATGACAGTTTTCCTAAAATAAGAATATCCTCACAAAGTCTAATCCACTTGCACAATATATGGTAACCTCTGTATCATGACAAAACACAGCCCTACTGAGGGGGTCCCCTTCCCTTCCCCCTTGCCCTCCCTCTCTCTCTGCTCAGCAATCTGGTTATGTGTTTGATCGGTGCTTATGGAAGGAAGAGCATGAACGCAGTCTAAATCTGAACTGGGTGATTATGAAAGCGCAGGGTGTGCTGGTGTAAACCCTGATTTATAGTCCATATAGTGTACACATCTAGATGCTGCTGCAGATTACGATCTTTACTGTACTGATGTCGCTGCCCTCTGCAAATTCTTTATTTAGGCCCCAAATCCACTCAAATGTGTACATCAGTTCCATACCAGTAAAAAGTATGTCACCACCGCAGTTCCTGCTAGAAGGACAGAATAATGTTGACGTAGTATGTTTCAATCCAGTAAAAATGGTTGGTCGTTTTTGCTGTTGTAGATCTGACTCGCCACCAAAACACCAAACCACTAGTGTCGGCCAGTTGAGCCGAACTTGACAGGAAACAGGAAGTGACCGTGCTGAGGCTCAGCCGGATATCCTGCACAGGGAGGGCGACCCCAGCAATGGCTTTCCCTTCCTTTTTGTCTCTCCCCCCCTCCTTCTCTCTTTCTCTTTCTCTCTCTGTCTGCCTCTGTCTGAGTTCTGGTTAGTGGTTAGAAAGTAGGGCTGGAGTAAACAGCATGTGCTGGTCGGGGGAATGGGACCACTGGGATCACTGGGATTACCTGGACACGCAGGTGGAGTGCTGCCGTTCACAGGGTTTTGTTGTTTATCCATGAATTTTAGCTAGAGTGAGTTGCTTCAGACATGATTTATTTTGGTCATTATGCTATGAATACGTGTGTGCTTGGTCGTATTGTGGAGCTGCGTTTTAGAGCTAGTCTCTTCATTAAGGACAAGCCAGCTATGTAAATATGTGGAATGAAATTACTGATGTTAAGATTTATGTTGTGATTTCACTTCAGACACGACCCTGAGTGTCTCTACAGTGGAGCGTTTTTACGTAACCTGACTTTATTTCACTTTTAGTTTTCGCTGTAAATATTCTAGTCTTTCATTAAGTATGTTAAGTATTTGCATGTATTTTTCTATTAGCCTTCGTTACCCAGCAGCCTGTGTAGCTATGGGGTGAGACTGGCCACAACGCCGTCACACAGTGGTTTCCTGGCTTTTTAGAAATCGTGTAATCAGATTTGTTTTTCGGTGGGATTCCATCTTCAGCAGTTCCTGGAAAACGCTAGCGTGGTTTTGAGCTGATCTGCTGGTGGAGCGCAGTTTAAAGGCTTTGCAGCTGATTGTGTATTTGCTGTGACATGTCTTTGATCCATCTACCCAGCGTTTAATATTCATATCGCAGTGCTTCAGCAGTTTGTTTCCCTTTTGGTCGGTTTATTCCTGTCACTGATATTTTGGTCCTAAGGCACAACCTCAGACACGGCCACTTCTGTGTTTACAGTTGTGCGTGCTTGTCAGGGCCGTTTGTATTTTAAAGTTAGAGAATTTGCATTTGCGTAGCTTCTTTCAGGTGTTTTGTAATGAGCTTTTGAAGCTGTCTCACATGCAGCTTCAAATGGCTCTGTGAATGATGTGAATATGTCAAAGGGATCTGAGGGTTTATAGAATTTCTCCACTGCTTTCACAGTTAGCCAGGGTTTTATTATGAGTCAGTAACATTTCAAGGATTTCGAGAGGTTGGATCATTCTAGGCAACATTTGAACTGTGACTGTAATCTTAAGAATGGTAATCTATTAGGAAGTGAAATGCTGCTTACCTAATCAAGTCTCCTGGATATAATGAAGCCGGGATTGATCAGCACTCGGGTTCAGATCAGAACAGTTCAGTTCGGGATGCTTTACTGACATGACTAAGAATAACATATAGCAGTTCCGTAGCTTGAGTAAAGGCAGGTGTATTGGCTTTGATATTTGCCAAGTATTGCTCCTGTTTTCATTTCAGCCTGTCTTAAAATAGCGTGGCTATCTGTGACCCTGTGTACAGAGAAATTAGCAGTATTACAGGAATAGCATAATGTGTCTGCAGAGTCACGCAAGCTGAAGGACAGTAGCATTTCAGTAGACATGTCAGAGAATCTTTATCATATAATCTGCCTTGTAGACCACACAAGTCTCATATGTACTCAGCAGGAGACGGTGACGTCGCAAAAAAAAAAAATATGATGCTTCCAGGAAATTGTTGCTATTTTAATGCATGTGTGTATTTACAAAGAATTAGCAGAACCACATTTAAAGATGTGAACACAGTAAATTTAATTTATACTGTGTTAAACAGGAGTAATTATGATCTGTATGTAATGAAACCTGTGGATGGTCAGTGTCTTTTAGTACTGGCAGAATCCGCTTTATGCTCTGATGTGTATGTGTGTGTGTGTGTGTGTGTGTGTGTGTGTGTGTGTGTGTGCATATAAATAAATAAATATATATATATATAGTCCTTTTTTTGCACTACTACTGTTAGGGCATGATATTTAATATTTAATTTCATTTTATTCAATTTATTGAATTGCCTACGCCCACACACTAGTTAATTTCTTTAGTGTTTGAAAGTTTGAAGCACGCTGCTCCGTAAACAGTTTGAGTAGTGAACTATTTTGAGTATCTATGAATTATTGTGAGGTTTGGACATCCACCTGTAAGGGCTCAGAACTTAATTGTAAAGACTGGTGAGGCAGGCCAATCATTTTTATTAGAAGCTGATTTTAACTCTAGCACATTATTTAGGTGCCTCACCAAACCTTGTTCTAACACTTACTAACCATATGACAGGAGATGACCTTTAGAAAGGTTTAGCTGACACAGAAACATGGTTCTACAGCGCAGCGTTGCTTTTACAAACATGATCTGCATCAAAAGGAAACCTCTTCTGCAACTTCATCACAGAAATTATGTCTGAAGTCTGCAAAACACCATAGGGATAAGCCAGTCATTTTGGAAAGTGGAAATAAAAATGGAACACTTTGTCCACAAGAAATGTATGGAGGTAAAAAGGTCAGCTGATGAAAAGAACACCATGACAACTGTTAAGCGTAAGGGTGGATCTATTATGCGTCGAGGTTATGTGGCAGCCAGCGCCACAGGAAACCTTGCATGGGTAGATGGAAAAATGGATGGCATTAAATATCAGCTAATTCTGGGGAAAAAGAAAAGCGGACATGGTCAGTCAAAAAACTGAACCCAAAAGCTTCTACAACAAGACACAGATCCACTACGAACTACTTAAGAAATATAAGCTAAAGCTTTTGGAATTGCCCTCACAGTACACTGACCTGGACATCATACAAAATCTGTGAATAGACTTGAAACGCGTTGTATGGAGGATAGTGGAAGCATTCTGCAAGGAAGAGTTAGTAAACATTCCAAAAACAGCTCCTAGCTATTACAGGAAGTGTTTGTAACCTGTACAATTTGCCGTATGAGCTGTGACTAAGTACTGGGACTTAGTAAGGTGGCCAAACTTAAAGTTAATGAAACATAAAGCTGTGGCCCGGTTGCCGTTTTTTGTCCAGATTGTATCATCATGTCATCATCACAGACACCAAGCCTAATGACCTCTGATCATGGATCATTTGCAGAGGGCTTTACCAAACTCTTCTCCCTCTTTCCACAGAGTGACCCCGGTGGGTTGTCTGTCTTGGAGCAGCTTGGTCTGGACAACAGCTCGGACTTCTCCGACTCAAGCGTGCAGCAGCGACTGGACGAGCAGCGTGAACGAATCCGCCGTGAGATCCGCAAGGAACTGAAAATCAAGGAGGGTGCTGAGAACCTTCGCCGGGCCACCACTGACAAGCGCAATGCCCAGCAAGTGGACAACCAGCTGCGCAGCTCTAACCGCCGCCTCGACTCGCTCCATGCCCAGCTGCAGGAACTCGATGCCCATATTGTTGTCAAGGGAACTGACGACACTCGTGGTGAGCTGATTAATAATAGAGTCTGATTGTGACAGGGACACGGGAGAAGGTGTTTTCTGTTGGAATGTGTCTGGGAATTTGTGCCCATTCAATTAAAAGAGTATGAAACTGGCGAGAAGGCCTGGCTTGTAGTCAGCGCTCCATTTCCTCCCAAAGTGTTCAGTGAGTAGCTGGAGCACCTTTACACCAAACCGTCACTTTGTGCCCAGTGACACACATATGATGGAACGGGGCGGGGGGGTTTCCATCATTTCCATCAGGGTAAATTGCCTTTGCATGCTGTAGCAATAATGTTATACTCGATTGGAACTAAGGGACCCAAACCCTAAAACGTCCCCAGGCCATTGTCCCTCATGAAACCTCCACCATACCTCACTGCTGGCCCTGTGTATTCTGTTAGCTAGTGCTCTTCTGGTGTCAAACTGCCAGATAGTGAAGCCTGATTCATTGCTTCAGTGCAAATGCTTTGCATTTTGCATCGAGATATTGGGATGCAGTGGTTCATACATGAGAGAAAACCATTTCATGAAACTCACGATACATAGTTATTGTACTACTGTGCGTTTTCAGAGACAAACCGGTTTTGCAAACTACGTGCTTAAACACCTGGAGGCCCTCTGCTGTGAGTTTGCATGGTCTACCACTTTGTGGCTGAGTCATCGTTGCTCCTAATCGATGCTTGACTGCGACAGATCAAGCAGGACAGACATTTCTTGAAACTGACTTGTGGTGAAGGTAACATCCTATGATGGTGCTGCCTTTACAGTCACTGAGCTCCTAAGTGCAACTTGTTCTACAGCCAATGTTTGTCCACCTTTTAAGTATGACTTGAAATTAAGTTTGGTCTGGAATCATATGTTTGGATGATGTATGAAATAGGAATTGGCTATGAATAGGACTGGCTGTGTTGAGTCACGTCAGGATGGCTAGTTATTAGGTTTTAGGTCATTCATTATTAAAGGCCTTTGCTGTTTCTGTGGTGAAACAAGCCAAAATGTAGTAGCTTGGAATTCAGACTAAACATCCGTTTGGGAGGATCATTTATTCCCAGCAGTTATGTATCAGTGCTGATTTACTCACAGCTGGATGGCTTCCTGGTTCACATGAATATTTAAATAGGAGCGGGAAGCATATGTTTTGAGGAATAAGGTATCGGAAAAGGATGACTGGATTTTAATGTACGCTGTGTTTCAGTGTCCCTGGTTTCTGACTATGTGAAACATGCTAATATCTATACACTTAGTGTCAGAAAACAGCATAGATTATTTAACAGCTCAGTTTTAGGCATGTATGCAATAATTTAGGCATGCAGTTGGTCCTAACGTTGGTCCTAACGTTGGTCATTTGCCCCACAGACGATGCTCCCCAGTCTCCAGGGGCACAGAGCCGAGCATCTGCTCATCAGGAACGCATTGCAGCGCTGGAGAGGCAGCTCAACATTGAGCTCAAAGTCAAACAAGGAGCCGAAAACATGATCCCAATCTACGCCAATGGCTCCACCAAGGTAACCCGAACACAGCTGGTTTTTCCTTTCATTTCTAACATTAAGATTTTGACTGCAACCTGAAAAATACTTACGGTAGGCAGTACAGCTAATAAAAAATTCAAATGATACTTGAAGGCATTTTTACAATGCGTGATGCAATCTATGCAAATGTTTGGGCACCTCTGGTTACATATTCATATTAAGTACCTACCCACACACACGCACATCCACACACACTGTAATGCATAATCTTTGTTAATGCTGTGTGTAGAAACAGCTAATGGTATATTTTTATAAACCCAGCGGATAACAACCAAAATGCACCACTAAAATACAAGATTAAGATAAAGAAGCTGTCAGCCTATCCTGTATTCTTTGTTTGAATGTTGGATAACTGTTGTTATTTAACCTAAGATGTCAGGTAGATGAGCCATGTCCATTTGAGAATTACAAGGCGTGTGGTGTATTGGAATGTATTGGAATGCACACCCATCAAATGCTAGTTGCTTAAAACCAACAGCAGCAGCACCCCTCCCCCCACCACACAGAATTAGTTTGTAATTGAAGGATGTTGTGATGTCCTGTAACACTACAATGTCATGTCGTTCTGACCTCTAGCCTATTACTGTGCAGTTTTTTGCACTTGCTACTCTTGTTGTTTACAGATGGTCTATAATTGGTCTACACGTGTCTTTTTATGGTGCTCAAAGTCGTTTAGTGTTCCAGGAAGTGCTGATTATGTCCGTAATATACTCTGAAAAAAAAACTGGTTGTGAAATAATTGTATCGTTACAACCGCTTCTAGTTCACCTCAGGTTTTAGAGTGGACCTGTCTGCATTACGAGGGAGTAGGGCTGGGCAATTGTTGCTGGGCTTCGTTCATAGGTCAATCCAGGATGGCCGCCAGATCTCCTTTCCAATCAGTAACTTTGTGTATGCGCTATTTTGGTATCCGGATATACGAGCAGGAACACTGAACACGTGAAAGCAAATTAGTATGTCAGTGTCCTTTACATTTCCAAGACATCTAACGAAATTGCTATAGACCCCTGACGTTGTGTGTTGCTCTTTAATAGACCTCAATATGTGAGCTAGTACCTTAGGAAAGATCATCTTAAAAAAAAAAATAAATAAATAAGGTTGGTCATTTTTTCACTGGATTCTCTGAACTATAAGGATTTTTTTTAGCAAAGTGCAAATAATGCTACATGGATGCTACAAGTAAGCTGCTCTGTTAAGTTTATTGTTTAACTTCTACTCGTACATACCTCGAACATGAAACTGCAGCCTAAAAGCTGCTAAAGTTCAGGTTTACGCAGCTCCCACTGCGCTGTCGCACTCTGATCTCATTCTTCTTTAATTGCTTTTTTTATGTTTGTTCAGCCGTTTTACTGGGTTATTGGCTTGTTCATCTTCAAAGCTAAGTGCACCTTAAAGACTGCAATGTTATCTAGTCAGGTTCAGTGTGCCAACTAGCGAGGGCTCCAAAACATGATTCTTCATATAATCCTTATATGTATAACCACCAGCTCATTAATGATAGTGATATTCAGAAAACATGGATGCATATATGCTTAGTGATGCACTGAGTCCATGATTCACTCAGTTCACAATGCTGTGTCCACGTTTCAGTTTTGTTCTTATTATGTTTTGAATAAAATAAAATAAAGCAAAAATCTGATTCTGCACAACTGTCTAATACAATAGAGCAGAGAGGCGGGAGGGGTGATGGAGCGAGGGGTCAATTAAGGTTTCTTATTTACAAACATTGGTGTTTAACCAGTGTACTCCCATTAGATGCATTATTAATAGAATGTCCATTGTTCTCCATGATGCACTGTCATACCTCTGTAATATTAATTATTAGAGTTTTGCGGTATCATGGTTTCACAATTAACCCCTGTTGATAATTATAAAGTAAACAATGTCCCAGCTCGTGCTGCTTGATGTGTTGGGCCATCTTAAGTATGTTTAATATGAGATTGACTGTGTGTGCCTCAGGATAAGAAGATGCTGCAGACGGCCCAGCAGATGCTTCAGGACAGCAAAACTAAGATAGACATCATCCGCATGCAGATCCGCAAAGCTGTGCAGGCCTTCGAACACAACGAGGATACGCAGGGTGAGTTTGAGTCTTTCCTTTTTTGTTTTTTGTGTGGACTCGCGTGCTGCTGTATCACACTGTGTTATTGCTATGAAGGTGCAGTTCTTTGACTTGATGGTGATAGTAAGCAGATCGATAGATAGCTGAATGTCTGTGCCTACAGAGGGGTCTATGTATGCGCTTTTGACCACACTGCATTATTGGATTGAAAGTGCAGTCACTTTATTGATCAGAATGGTAAGCTAATCGATATGTAGCTGTATTTTGTGTGTGTGTGTGTGTGTGTGTGTGTGTGTGTGTGTGTGTTTGTGTTGACCTAACATGACTGGGACAGGACACGATGCACTCACACTAGGATTGTCTAGAAATGTGAGTGCTCTTCAAGTGAAAACAGAAAATAAACCTAGACAGGAGACATTAGAACAGTAGAACCTGCCATTACTGATCAGTGATACACAAAACAGTGGTCCATATCCATATTGTTTTTACTAATAAAAGGTATGAAGATGCTGCTAAACACCTGACTTCTCTTTAGAAAGTCAGTCATGAACCAAGTGATGTACACTGTTCTCATCGTCAAAAGTGGCGAATGTGACGTGGTGTTAGGGGCAGTCGTGGAGTCCTTGGCTGTATGCTCAGTTACTCATATTTTATAGTACCGAAGTGAAAATATATTGTAACTATCAAAACATAAATACATGCTTCACTGAAGTGTTTGTCTGTATATTTCCTCTCTTCCCATGATAATACATAATGAATACCCGAAATGTGATTTTGGTATTCGAATTTAGGCATCCTTGAGTACCTGTGCACATTCCTAGCAACTTCCGACATGACAGTGTGTCACTATTGTTGGGAGGGATTTTATGTAATATTCCCATAAATAAAAGTCCTGTGAGCTTTGTGATGCTTTGAAGGATGATAAAGTTATGTATTGTAATTTTTCTTGGCACCTAGAAGGAAGAAATGCATTTTAATCTACATTTATTTGAATGTTAAATGAATTCTCTCCTCACACTGTCTAGAGTAATTCTAAGACAGGCTAACTTTAACCATAGACTTAAAGGAGTAGTTCAGCCATGCACACTAATGGTGTATGAATGACAGGTAGCTAGTGGGCAACAATTAGCATGATATAAATAAGGCTGATAAACATTTATTGTTAACAACATTAACATCATTTTGTTGGCATTTTAAAGTGAAACATTAACACATCCACTACAAAGTGACACGTCAGCACATTTTACTACACAATT
>JAMWET010007695.1:610000-645000 GCA_024036415.1 Prochilodus magdalenae
GCAGTTATGAGAGTAAACAAATGGCCACATTAGCTGTCGTTCCAGCTGTCGATATTTAGTAGCTCACAAATAAACAAACATTGCTCACTGCAGCTCTCTAAAGGAGTAAAAGGATAGTCAGGACGTGTGTTGTTTTGTAAAGCCTTTGGCATGTGTTGTACTTTTTCTGCTTTATTTAACTTACTGCCATTTGCCTCAAATCAGAAAATAGAAATGAATCCATACAAGCATATGATTACAGAACACAAACAACTGGAATTTAATGAAAGCTTAAAGTATGGTGATAAAAGGAGCGTGTAAAAATTGCTGGTGTAGCTGTGCATTTGTTTTTCTGAAGTCATTAATATTTTATAAAATGTAACTATTATTAAATAAAACACATTAAGTGGCTGTGATTAACCGTATTAATCTGCAGTAGATGGCTGTACAAACCTCGGCTGCCTTCTTCCTCACGTCATTTGATTCCAGTGCTTTTATAGTGGCACTAGCGTTGTTTGTCCAAGCTCAGTATGCTGAGTATGTTAGCAGTTTATAAAGCTTTATGGCCTGTGGTTGGCCTTTTTATCCTCAACGAAGAACAGTTATTTTACCCAAGTCTTATTCTTACAGCCACATTAGTAGTCTGGTCTTTATATGGCAAACACTGTTTTATTATTTCACAAAGGAGTTTCTCAGTAAAGCTGCATGTGAGGATTTCCCAGTAAGAGTCCCAGGGAATATTAGTTATCTCTTCTCTTGTTGGATAAATTAGAATTTTGGCTTAAGCTGTCTGGCTGAAAAAAGTGCTCCCTTGTGAAATACCACGTTGTTTCAGCTGAATATTAACTGATACTTCTGGTACAGCGGAGGTGAGTGCAGTGCTGAAGCTGGATAACTCTGTGGTGGGTCAGACGGCATGGAGGACTATAGGAGAGCAGGCCTGGGATCAAACCTTCCCTATAGAGCTGGAAAGGGTAAGCCTCAGCACAGCACTACAGACCTGATGTGTGATCAGGGCTACTACAGCTCTGACCTCAGTCCAGTAATTAGCTCTCTAGCTGTAGAGCACATCTTGAGGGGTAGTGTGGTGAACTTTATACAGCGTTTTGTTTGAAATCATTATGGGACAGATGTTTAGAAATTCAGCTTCTGAATGCTCTCACTTAACCCTGACTTGTTTCACCCCACTCCTCGCTGAGTAATACATGTAAGATCTTATCGTTTTCTTATGTAGATTATCTGATGGTCTTGTGTAAGCTCTGGTTATGTTTTTTTTTCGTGCTGCCTGTTTATGTAATATGTTGAACAGCCTGTTATGTTTGTGTGTGTGTGTGTATAGAGCAGAGAGATGGAGATTGCTGTGTACTGGAGAGATTACCGTTCTCTGTGTGCACTGAAGTTTCTAAAGCTGGAGGACTTTCTGGACAATCAGAAGCACAGAGTTCAGTTGGAACTAGAACCACAGGGCCTGCTTCTGGCTGAGGTATACACGTGCGCACACACACACACACACACACACACACACACACACACACACACACACACACACACACACACACACACACACACACACACAGACGTTTAAGTGTTTTTATTTCTGTGGAGTCACAATTTCTCCATGTTAATTAAATAGATGTTAATATGTCTGTGTGATAATACTGTCCTACATGCATTATACATATGAAAGTGACACATCTACAGAGAACACACATAAGGCTATCACACACTGGGTGTGTGGAGCTGCGCAGCGTTCGGCAATTCTGATACCAAGCCTTCTGAGTGATGCTAAATGCTTCAGTTTTGCTCCATTTATACAAGTAGACTGTAAGAAGTACCTTCAAACCTGCTGATTATCGGCTCCCCCTCTGGTTTCTATAGAAGTGCTCTGCTACATCATGCTGGGTGCACTCTAAAAAATGAAATGTTGGATTTACTTAAAGATGTTATGTCAAGTGCTCCCATTCAACTGTGCTGATTCAACATGATTCAGTATAACTTACTTAACAAATTAAAAAGTTCAAGTATGTCACACTAAAGTTCTTTTCATAAATTACCCAGGAATTAAATGTTTTTTAATTCAAAATGTTATGCCAATTGGTTCCAGCTGTAACCTTTTTTGAGTAATTATACTCAGTAAAATAATTCACACAAGTTTTAAAAAATGGACTAGTTGTTTTATGTATTACTTGTATTCAGCTTAATGTGGTTACTAATTAGAATAGAAAATGTTAGGTTTGGGTTAGATCTACAAAACTCAGGTTACTACTGTGCTCCTGAGCTGTCATACAATTACACTCAGCAGTAACTGCATGGTAACTACCACTTTCAGTCAACAGCTATGTGGCTAGGAAGTTAACTGTGGAATATAAGAAAGTAGCACACACAGTGGAAAGCAGGCCTGGGGAAAAGACAACACTAAAACAGTCAGTAAATGAAGAAAAACAATATTGAAATAGATGCTGAGAGCCAAAGAGAAAGATGTTGAGTTTTACTCAACAAGATTGCATTCGTTTACCAAACAAACACTTATAAAGTAAATCTGACCATTCACTTAACCTAATAGAAACAACACAACTGTCTTTGTTTTACTGACTTACATAAATTTATTAAGTCAACAAAACTGATTAAAACCAACAAATGAGCAATCGCATTTCTTAGAGTGTGTGTCCAGTTTGCAGTGAGCAGCTTTACCATAGCATGGTTCCAACTTGACACCAACACCTGAAAGAAGGTGACTTAAAAACGTTGCAAACTACTGACTTGTCAGAGAGAATCATTGAACTCGAGAAGCCATCTCCACCCCCTGAACACTTATACTAGCACTAGCTACCTGGGTAGCCTACACTTCTGCGCCTTTGAGCACCTAGAATCATCTGGTCCAGAATCAATAGCAGTATTTTGTCTCACTGCCGTCAGCATCTTCTGAACAAAATCTTTCTCCTTCACATCATAGCAGTTTCATGTAGCATAGCTATTACTATGCTGTTTCTTTTTACTATGCCTTTATTATTAAGGGGCTACTATATCTGGGGAAAGGTTTTTAAAAAAATCTAATATAAAAATAAACTTTTACGCAGGCCACATTAAATATTAGTTTTATCTGCAATATGTTAAATTGAACAAATAAATAGGAATGCCAGAATGCATCAGAATGTGGCGAAGTGTATTCTTCATAGAGGACATGAGCACCTCTGATTTAATTATATGAGGGATTGGTTAGCTGACCTGGTTTTGGTTGATGCATGCAATTAATACTGGACTTCTAAAAGGAGAGATTTAGAAATGGTTAAACTAACACATTGAAGTGATTTCTGGGATGGGGAGAGGGGATTCTGCTCACTACTGCACTGTATACTATACTAAGTGCCTATACATAGAATAAGTAAGCCTAACCTTAAACCTCAGTAACTAAGAGAACAATAGAATAAAAAGGGACTTTACAGTCAGAATCATTGTATTTCTCATGGTATTGTGATGGGATGTGATTCTCTAATAGACATTTTATTTCTGGAAAAATTATGAAAGTGCACATATACACATTCCTGTAATCACTATGAAAATGTGTATTTGACTTTTTCATGTGTAGGCTTTTCTGGTGTTTTATCAGGATGTTTGTGTGTTGTAGGTGACGTTCTTTAACCCCGTTATTGAGAGGGTTCCACGCCTTAAGAGACAGAAGAAGGTCTTCTCTAAACAGCAGGGTAATGCAGCAACATCAGCACTGCACATTCACACCTACTGCATTCTCACGTACATTTGCACCACGTCTTCTCACATCATTTCTGGCTGAATCTGATGATGTGCCGTCAGACACAAGGTCCAGGCCACAATGCACAGCTCTTTAGTGAATGGATACTTTTAGACTTAAACCCTGTTCGAGCTGATACCGGAGGAGGTACAGTTATGTAGTTTGCGGGGGATGACTGTATAGTACAAGATCAAGTATCCATGTAATTTCAACACCAACAAAAACATCCAGTTACTACCAGATCGTTTTTGTGAGCGGTACTTCTGAGATATTTAATCTTACTGTCCCTCTAATTAGGCCATAACCAATAGCTTTTAATCCCAGAGTATCCCCCTCTAGTTTATGTATCAGTGAGATAACAGAAGTTCAGTAGGCTGGGTTTCAGAATGTACTGGCCTATAGACAAACTTTCTAAACCTAAAAATAGAATTTACTGCGCCCTCTGGTGGACAGAGTGTTGATGTAGCGCCATGGTCACCAGCCCTGGTCCTGGAGATCTGCCATCTATTAATAATTATCATTTACACATACATTAGTCTCCAAAGAGCAACATAAAAATCCTTCAGCTGGTTTTGCTTTTGTTTTTGTTGCAGGTTGTCTCAACATTGTTGGCTGAAAATGTTCATGTCAGTGAATCAGTAGTAGTTTACGGGTGTTGTGTTTTTGTGTGTGTACAGGTAAAGCATTCCTGCGTGCTCGCCAGATGAATGTGGATATTGGCACGTGGGTGCGGCTTTTAAGAAATGCTATTCCGACCGTTAACAACACAGGAACCTACAGTCCGAGTTCAGCTCACACATTACAGTCTGGGTAAATGGCCTCACCTGTATAAAGTCCAGCAGGGACTGACAGTATATCGCTGCGATGTATTGCCGTCATTTTCTTTCCTTCCCCTTTGGGCTTGCGTTTATGGATGGATGACTTTATATGTTCTTGTGGTTTTAGGGAGATCTCTGTGGAGAAACTGAGTCTGGACTGTGACTCTCCCATGAGAGTGGACCTCAGGAGAGACGTGACAGACGCACACACTCCGGTGAGTGAGAATCCTTATAATCAAAAGCAATTAAAATGACCGTTTGTGAAAGATGCCCACACGTGTGCTACTTCAGTTTTGTCCTGAACCTATAAGGTATTAGAAGCTCATGACAATTAGTATAATCAACACTAAGGACAGATAAATTAAACATGGGCGGTGCTGTTTACCTGTCCAATAGAAAGTGCCCAACATGACTTGAACTAAAGTCTTTGCTTGTACAGATCTATCATGAGTAACCTGGGCGATATCTGTAAAGGTTTGTGTGAAGTTAGCATTATTCTGAGGTTTCTGTCTTCTTCCTTGCTTGTTTTCAGGAGAGGCAGCCTTCTGTTGAGCTATCTTCTCCGCAAGAATCTTCTACACCGCAGCGAAACAACAGAACACATTCACTTAGCAGGTTCTCCCAGTCACTTCTACACTTCACTCCTGTATTTTGCTCCTTTTGTTAAAGACTTATCAAAGATGTCATGTTTTCCCCTTCTAAAAAGACTTTCTCAGTCTTTGCGAAAAAGCGATGCATGGAGATGGGCCCTTTCACACCCGCTGTCTGATCCGCACTTTCAGACCTGCACTCTGATCCGCACTTTAAGACCAGCACCCTCAGCCTATAACATGGAGGCAGCTATTAGGATAGTGGGTGTTGATGTTTAGGGAGGGTTCTGTGCCATGTTTTGTGGTTTTTTGAGCATAACAATTGTTAAAAAAAAAAACACCATTTATCACTTTATTATTCATAATAGACTAATGTTTACATTTTAAATGATGACTTTAGGGCTACATTAACTTACATACGGTGTATGTATGTGTTGATCTACAGTAAACAGAAGAAGACTCCTTTGGGGCTGCAGGACTTCAGGTTGATCGCTGTGCTTGGCAGAGGCCATTTTGGCAAGGCAAGTTTTGTCCTGTACTTTCTCTTTTCTGTTCATGTGTCTGTTCTTTTACCACTAACACAGTTTTTTGTCTCTCAGGTGTTGCTGGCGGAGTATAAGAAGTCCGGCAGTACGTACGCAATCAAGGCGCTGAAGAAAGGAGACATTGTGGCCAGAGATGAAGTAGAGAGGTGAGTGTGCTGCAAAGTGCTTAAAAGTGAAAGTGAAAGGCACTGTACCGGTTAGTTTGATGAATTTACATGTCCCCCTATAATATACTGTTATACACAGACAAAACTCAGTATTCAAAAAGAACAACTGCTGACCCTGTTTTATAAAGAATATCTTTTGTCAAAATGTCATAAAGCTTCCCTTAAGACATGTAGTATTATTAATAATAATAATAATAACAATAATAATAATAATAATACAGCATTATTGACTTTATTGTGCTAGTTGTAGCTATATTTGTATTGATACGTTTGATAGATAAACTGTATATCCGTGAATTAAGGCCCATAAATATGTGTGTTCCTGCCTCTCAGCAATGTTGTGTTGTCTCTCAGTGTTTACTTTGCTTTTGGAACCCTGGTCTTGACAGTGATCTGACTGCTAATGTTGTGTGTTAATTTAATTCCGGCTGTGTATTTTGAATCTGAATACTTTTGGGATAGAATGGGTGTGAAAGAGGGAATGTTTACAGCCAAAATACATATTAAAGGCAAAATAAATGTCCCAAATGTGAAAAACAGACTTACTCAAGAAGGAGAAGTAAATCTCTCTCTTGTATTATTGAATATTGAAGTATGCTTCGTAGTTGATGATTCAAATTTCTATCTCTCTCCATCTCTCTCTTTCTCTCTATCCCTCCCTCTCTTTTTTAGTCTGATGTGTGAGAAGCGGATCTTTGAGATTGTGAACAGTTCTCGACACCCGTTCCTGGTGAATCTCTTTGCGTGTTTCCAGACACCGGAGCATGTGTGTTTTGTAATGGAGTACACAGCTGGCGGAGACCTAATGATGCACATCCACGCCGACGTCTTCACCGAGCCTCGAGCTGTGTATGTAGAGCATGTGATAGTTTAGCCAGTCCATATAACTAATACGTTTTGCACATCACTTTGAATGTTTGCCACCCTTGCTATCACTTTATCAGTGGAAAGTTTTGTTATGTCTGTTGGGTTTATGTAAATGAGTTGGCACGCAAGATATACGTGTGTGTGTTGTCTCATGGCTGTATTTGTTTTCAGGTTCTATGCTGGCTGTGTGGTTTTAGGCCTTCAGTTTTTACACGACCATAAGATTGTATATCGGTAAGACATCCTCCAAATGGATGGTCACATTATGCTCTCTTTGATTTTATGTATATACACAAGTAAATGTAATATGTAGTTGTAGTTGCGCAGAACTTTAATATTGATCCTGTTCTTTTTTTAGGGACCTGAAGTTGGACAATCTTCTGCTTGACACAGATGGTTACGTGAAAATAGCTGACTTTGGGCTCTGTAAAGAAGGTAGGGTTAGGGATTTTTTTTATTTTTGCTATTTGACCAAAACCTTCTGCGTAACTGCACGAGAAGAAAAAACCACCTGTTTAATTTGAAGTCATTGTGAAGTCTGAAATCACAGCTAGACCTATTTCAGAATGAAACAGGATGTTTAAGGTGGGAAGTAACTGTGGTGTAAATAGTTAATAGGAGTCTCTCTTTTATAGGTATGGGGTACGGGGACAGGACAAGCACATTCTGTGGCACTCCAGAGTTTTTGGCTCCAGAAGTTCTGACAGACACATCGTACACACGAGCAGTGGACTGGTGGGGCCTTGGAGTCCTGATCTACGAGATGCTGGTTGGAGAGGTGAGTGATATTGCTGTACAATTCACAAAATCCAATAACTGTACATTAAAAAAATGTAATCAGATGTTCAAAAGTCTGTGGACACCTGCTCACTCAAGGTTTCTTTTCAAGTCACCAGTTACAGCATCTATTCTTCTGCAAAGGCCTTACACTGGGTGTTGAGAATTTGAATGAATTCATAACAAACTGACCCTCTTAACCAGGACTGTAGTGTTCTGTGCATGGCCACAGCTTCTAAGCTCCTCGAGTTTCTGTGAAGCCTGTGGTGGACACCACAGTACTTTGGATACTTGGATACTGTAATTTGACCTTGTATGTGGTACCATATGACTTTAAAAGAAAGTCAAACCTCAAAGGTTTGTTTCTCTCTCTCTCTCCCTCTCTCTAGTCTCCATTCCCAGGAGATGATGAAGAGGAGGTGTTTGACAGTATAGTGAACGATGAAGTCCGTTACCCACGATTCTTGTCATCAGAAGCTATCGCCATTATGAGGAGGGTGAGTTTCACAAACATGCACAAGCTAGCTGTGTTTTCTCTATCAGAGCTATCAAACCCTGAAGTAACGTATTTGTCACTGCATTAGAAAGTTGTGTTTACACATATGAAATGCACACATGTACAAGTAAGCTGGTGTTTTCAAATGGCGCAAAATAATAATAATAAAAATGGAGAGAAAGAAACGTTTGGATGTAAAAGTGGCTGAATGTTATAGTGGTGAGTCTACAGGTTTGATGTGTGTTGGTTTGCAGCTCTTAAGGAGGAACCCAGAGAGGAGGCTGGGCTCAGGAGAAAAAGATGCTGAAGAGGTCAAGAAGCAGCCTTTCTTCAGGGTGAGTGAGAGGTTTCCATCTTCATATTCTCTCAGGGTAGAGCCTTTAATTATTTTCTTTTTAGTGTATGCTGTGGAAGAGAGGGTGATATGAACGTTTAGCATACATGCCTTTTTTGTATGATCCATTTGATTTTTCTAATAATTGGATTTGAAAAATCTCCATTATTAAATAGCAAATGTGGGTGGGTAAACCTGATTATCAGCTGTAGTGAAACTGTATCTTTCAGAAAACTAATAAAAGGATAAGTCAGTTGTATTGGTTGTGGGTTTGCAGGAGTAGCTTAGATTTGGAGATTTTTTACAGTACAAAATATTTATCATGACATTTGACTTTTATAAGAGTTAATACGTTGATGAAGATTAAATGAAACAAATACTATAATATTGTTATTATTGTTAATAACTGTAATAATATAATGAATATAAATAATAAATAACTATTATAATGATTTACAAACTGTGCTGCACCAAACTAAATCTAGATAAAGAGCCTTAATTATACTCACTTTGTAATGAAACTTGTTAGGTCTGTGATATCCACAATATGCACAGAAAACTGTATTGTGACAGGATTTAACTAACTATTGATTAACTATAATTAATAAATAAATAAATAAATAAATAATTCATACAATAATAGCAAATTATGTAGTTCTAAATATCATAGCTGTCCAATGAAAAACATGTATCTCCATTTTTTGACGCTTTTTACTTTCATTTGATCACATGAGCTGCTATTTACACTGTGTGTGAATTTCATGATGAATGGACCAACAGAAATGGCCTGAAAATCACTTGGAAAAATTCTGCTTCATTTGACTTACATTAGAATTAAATTGGGTTTTGGCCTCTCCTGTAAAGGTGCTATTTTGGAGATACTTGTTTTTCTTTGTACAGAGTCAATATGGTAAAGAACAGTGTCTGTAATACTGTAATACAGACTGATGATAGAAACAAACTGATGATCGAGGTGTCCCAAGACTATTATTAATACTAATATTGATCATCTCTCTCCTCAATAATCGATCTCTCTCTTTATTACTTTCTTTTAGAATATGGATTGGGAGGCTCTTCTCCTTCGGAAGCTTCCTCCTCCTTTCATTCCCTCTATAGGAGACAAAGAGGACGTCAGTAACTTTGATGAAGAATTCACGACTGAGGTGCCAACTCTCACTCCGCCTCGGGAACCCCGTGTCCTCTCACGCAAGGACCAGGACAGCTTCCGCGACTTTGACTACGTCTCTGACCTCTGCTGAATGTTGTTGAATGTCATAAGGAGGGTAACGGCCAAGTGGGAGTTGTCCAGGATCATTTTTTGTTTTCTCTTCAACTGTGATACCAGCGTAGCTACGCTATTACCACTACACTGTGACTCGGCGAAAAATGGTGGGCCTTCAACGGCGTATGTTTTTATGGACGCCAGAATGAAGTTTGCAGAGACTGTGATTTGATGAATGTGTGAAATTTTATCCTGGAATGGAGAAAGAGTTACGCAAAGGACAAGAACCCAGAGATGGATCATGAGAGAGTCCTGTGGACTCTGAGAGGAGATGCTAAAGGCTACCAAATTTTCTACAGCGACGGATCTTCTTTCGAAGGAAAAACAGAACTGTAGTCCAACATAGTCTTTCCCATACCGCCTCTTTGTCTCTCACTTCTGTCTTTCACCTCAACATCACTTTTTCAAGGAAGAACGAGACATTGAGTAGTTTCCCTCCTTACCTGCGAGGTGCCTGAACCCAGTCAGACTCTTTTATGCACTGTGAGCTCTAAAGCGGAGAATGAAAATGCCTTAACTTTATATTCTTTCCCTTTTAAAACTTTTAACTTTGAACTCTTTTACTTTAAAGCATGTTAGTCGAAGGAACTGAAAAGGTTGTGACGTGACGCCTGTAAAAAAAAAGAAAAAAAGAAAAGAAAAACACAAATTATTGTAAAAATCCTGAACCGAGGTTGATATGAGTGAATGCACATGAGCTACATACACTGCTTTTTCAGAATGTCTGTATTGAGAAGAGCTGAAAAGAGCAGAATTGTCCCTCCAAAATCCAAGAGAACTCACTGAACACAGGATGGTACCCACCATTTTTTAAACATGAAGAAAGCAGAGGTCCTCATTTATGTCTACATGAGTTGTAAAACTGAGAACCGCAGTTCAGCACATACTTAATTTGTGGTGTAAACAGAAAGGTTCTGGTATGTGGGCTGTTTTCTAGAAACGTTTTTAACACATGTGAAAAGCATGGATCTAGACCAGTACCAATGCTGCAGCGTTCTTAAAGGAGCGCTCCAGCGTTTCTGCTCCATGTCTACTTTGGGATCAGGAGGCACAGACAGTCATTTTGAGGTGTTTCTTGTGCAGCAACAGAAACCATGGCATTTTAAACCAATTCAGTTGAAGCCATTGGGCAGTTGCTGAATTTCACCATATTAAACTAATTTAAAAGGGTTCTACCATAAAGTAAAGGGTCTTGAGATAAAGAGAATGATCTGCACATGCTGCTTTTAAAGTTTTATCCAGATTTCCAATGCTGGAGCAAACAGTGAAAAGCTGTTTCAGTTACAGTCGTTTTCCCTGCGGTTTATTTGGCGGTCAGGCCAGCACCACTATGCTGGTGACGCACCACTGTAAATGGTGGATACGAAATACATAATATAGGCCTGTTTACTTGCAGGTCTGCATTAAATTCTGAGCTTGTCATTGCTCATAAACAAACATTTTGATTGGCAGTAGAGAACTAAACAAACTGGAATTAGCCAGAAACAAACAACGTCCAATTCAGCAAACAAGACTGAATTCTGTGGAATGCTTTACAGTCTGGCTAAAACAAAACCACATGTAGGTTCATCCTGGCAAACAAAGAAGTAGCAAATAGTCTCTAAAGGGTCCGCACAATATCCATTCATATTCCCTCTGTTAAACCATGTGTATTTCACATAAACTATTACTGATGGAATTCAGCAGCTGCCCGGTGGATTACCATATAATTGAAGTTGTGTGGGGTTTTGTGTTTCTCTCCTCGTAAAGCAAAAGGCATCAACATTATTGTCTGTGATAACTGACCATAGGCAACAGGTGGAAAAATGCAGGAGCACTGGTTTTAAGGACCTGATTTTATTTTAAAAGCTACAGGGCTGCTGACCATTCTTAGTTCACCTGCTTCTCTGGATAGTCCTTTTTATCGTTTTGATGTTTTTAGGTGGAAGTGTATGTCAGTTTCTTTGATGAGTCATGAACATGTATTGTGTGTGTGTTTTTTTGTTTGTTTGTTTGTTTGTTTTTTTATCAAATTTATTTTTTTCTTTAAATCCCTCTTTTAAAATCACTGCCTCATGAAATGTTATGGATGGATATTTTTTTTTCACTTTTGTACCACAGGAACATTAAAACACTGTGATAAATATGTAGCACAACTTCTAGTACAGGCTTTGGCTTCGGAGCTTATTGATGTTTATGGCTCACAAGAAAAATCAAAGACCATCCACACAGTATAGAAGTTGTCTGGAGGTTCAGTGTTGAATCCGTTCGGCTGCAAATCATCGTGTCCACTGTACGACAATTATAGACCGTCTAAGCTCTTTGAGTTGGGCTCTATTTATAAAGACTTGCTGGAAAGGCCGCTGTGTCAGTGTTTCTCTGTGTATCTATACATTAATGGGAATTCAGAAATGTTATAAATATATAGTTACATGGATTATTTAATTTTTCACCCTAATATAGATCAGGCAAACCTCGGCGGCCCTTCGAAAGTCTGAAATATGCTAATAAAGCTGGGGCTGAAAAAATATATAATATTTTTGGCAGCAGATTATTCATGTGTATCAATATAATTTGGCCAATAGTTGATTGATCAGCTTAGAAACTGCCTAGAAATGGAAAGGAAATGGAATAATAAACTGTTCGGCAGCTACATTAAGTGATGGGTCGTAACTAATAGTGATATTGTAAAGATTAGTATGTAGAGTAACGTTCCACTCCTCCAGCTGCAGCATCCTTCAACAGGTTTACCATTTTAACATGCTAGTTCTCTAGATGAGCTACGTCTGAACAGAAATCAGAGATGAGCGGATGGCATTATGTTCACAGTTCACATGAAAACTATGTTTACAACAGATCTGTTATTTTTTAGGTCAAATAAAAAGTTGTATGTAGTTAGTTAGGGTGGTTGGTGTAGCTCAGCAGATAACACCGCTACCCGACAAGTAGCCACTACCACATGTGGGAGACTGGGGTTCGAATCCCGGGCTGGGTGACTATGCTGTGCTACACCAATAAGAGTCCGTGGGCAAGACTCCTAACACTACATTGGCCTACCTGTAATATGATCAACCTTGTAAGTGGCTCTGGATAAGAGCGTCAGCTAAATGATGTAAATGTAGTTAGCTAGGAAATGTAGTGATCTGGCAGGACCCCCAATGTTCAGTAGTTTATGAAGTAGCTGCTAAATACCTCTAATTAGGGAAAACTGATCAGATGTACAATAGGCCAGAGACTGACTATGATGATATAATTAGACTAGCTTTAGTGATTTTGGTGTGGGTAAGTTTGTGTAGCTCAGTCCGACAAAGCTCAGTGTTCACAACACGACTTCTATAGTCTCTCGAAAGGCTTTCTAAGACCGGGAGCCTCACATAATCAGTGTGTGTCTTTAACAGAGTAGGTTGTTACTTGATCTGAACTAAACAGCATAACGTTCCACAACAAGTGCTACTATCAGTAGACCTGTCTCATAGCCCGTGTCTATGGCAGTCAGCATCCACGACTCCTCAGCAATTAATAAAAGCTTTCAGCATGTCCGGCTAGGAGGTAGCTAGCTCTCAGGGCACACTTGGACTGTGATGATATGTGGTCTAGTGTTGTTTGCTAGGTGGCCGCAGCTGCACAGTCTTTTCTTTCCCCCACTTATACTTTTATGACGTAAAGTGACGTTAGCGGCCCAGTACGGGCTACTGCTTCACCCCTGAAGATGCCTGTGGACCACTATAGGGTGCTTCACAGCCCACTGGTGGTCCACGCCTAGAGAAACCCTGCACCAGTTGATAATCCACAAAAGAGGATGCAGCACGTACGAGTTTCAGCACCCAAAATCCCAGATCCTTTACTCAACGTTCTGCAGCTTCTAAGGACGGAGGGCGGATCCATACTTAAATATTAATACCTCCAATGCTGATGTATCGTTCTGTGAATGGATGCTCACAGGACAGTAACGATACCGTGTGTTTTCTTTAACCAGGAAACTGAGTTTACTGTATTATTCAGTTTTATTATCAGTGTTATTAAACTGGTGTATAAAAATATATATCATAGCAAATAAACGTGTAGGACAGAAACTACTTCTCCCTCATCTGCTTCTCACACACACAGGGCTGTAATGGGTTATTTCCCTAGACAAGCTTCATATGGCAGTTTGATTGATGATGATGATGATGATGCAGATGCTGTCATATATATTAAAGGCCCACTTTTTAACTACTGTTAACTTTAGAAATCGCTAAGAATTCCCCATTTTGCAAGTATCAGTATCAGTCTTGGGTCTACTTGATTATGGATCGAAAGAAGATTAGTGGTAATGTGAACTTCTGTGGAAAGCAAAGTGTGTTAAAGGGTTCTGTATAGAACCGATTGTTACAAACTTGACATTATATCAATAGGTGCTATGTAGAACCACTTCAAAAAAAAAAGGTATGTATATATATATATATATATATATATATACAGGGGTTGGACAAAACTGAAACACCTGGTTTAAGACCACAATCATTTATTAGTATGGTGTAGGGCCTCCTTTTGCGGCCAATACAGCGTCAGTTGGTCTTGGGAATGACATATACTGCGTCCTGCACAGTGGTCAGAGGGGTTTTAAGCCATTCTTCTTGCAGGACAGTGGCCAGGTCACTACGTGATGCTGGTGGAGGTTCGTCCTTCTTGGTGGTATGCTGACATTACCCTGGATACCGTGGCTCTTGATACATCACAAAGACTTGCTGTCTTGGTCACAGATGCGCCAGCAAGACGAGCACCAACAATCTGTCCTCTTTTGAACTCTGGTATGTCACCCATAATGTTGTGTGCATTGCAGTATTTTGAGCAGAACTGTGGTCTTACCTGCTAACTGAACCTTCACACTCTGCTCTTACTGGTGCAATGTGCAGTTAATGAAGATTGGCCACCAGGCTGGTCCAATTTAGCCATGAGATCTCCCACACTAAAATGACAGGAGTTTCAGTTTCATTGTCCAACCCCTGTATATATATATATATATATATATATATATATATATATATATATATATATATATATATATATATATATATATATATGATCTTGATTAAGGTACCCGTTTAAGGAACTATCTATGTCTAATGTTTAATGTTCAGCATGTTATGCTGATGTTGACAGCCTGGATTTCAAATAAATGAATATCTGAAATGGAAATGGGAAACCTGTAGGAGAAACAGAGAGAGAAAATGGGTTCGAAAGAATGCTGGGTATTTCTGTTCATTCTCATCAATGAAGTTACCAACTGATTCATCCTTGACTGGGGCAGAGCAAGAACACATCTAGGCACCTTAACTGTTCTTGATACATGTATTCTTGAGTATCAGAACACAATTAGGCAGTGACGTTGTGCCAGAACACGAGGGTATGCAAGAACACACCAGAATGCAAATTGAGGAACGGCCTGCACGGGGCCAGTGCTGGCTGGTTAGTGTGCTAGCTTAAGTAGATATCTCTGCAACACGATACAGAGACGTCTTTGAAGCACCATCAAAACTGTTATTTCTTCACAATCTGTTGATAGGTTTAGATAATTTCAGGATTTTTAGCACTACAGATTTTATTTATTGCTCCTTTAAGTTGCAGGTGTGGTATGACTGCTGTTGTAATACACAAATCTATAGAAATCAATCCAAGTCCTCACGAGTAATGTAAGACGAGCGTGTGTGTGTTGTCCTCCGGTTCTGTCAGCAGGGGGGACTCTGTGTGTATGTGTATGTGTATGTGTGTGTGTGTGTGAGAGAGGGAGAGCGAGAGAGTGAGTTTTGTGCCGGAGCCGCTCGATGGTGCTGCTGAATTTTTCCAAGATGTCGTCGCTGGAACAGAGACTCTCCCGAATCGAGGAGAAACTGAAGCAAGAGAATAAAGAAGCTCGGAGACGAATTGACCTCAGCATCGACATGAGTCCACAGCGTTCACGTCCGAGGCCGAGTAAGTGTCCCGAGACGACTGTCGGGTCGCCGGAGAATAAAAGAGAGAGGAGAGTCGAGGAGCGAAAGAGAGAGAGAGAGACACAGGAGCTAACAGGCTACATAAACAAACAGCGAGTGTTTATCTGCTAGCACACTGCGCTCAGTCATACTGACAGCCTGTTCACAACATATGACAGTCTGTATATAAAGTAAAGACGATAACACACACATATGGAAACGTCTTCCTAAAGAATAACCACCTTTTGTTCATTCTTGGCTCGATTCAGCGTTAGCTGGCTGGCTAGTTGGCTAGGTTAGGCTAGCTATCTAGTTAGCTAGCTAAATATATTAGCAGGCCCGCGTCCCCAGTCACACAGTATGACATAGTAACGTTAGCTCGCTGGCTAATATGTATTTTAGCGATACCGCTTCTTAAACTATTAAAAAGGCGGCTTGAAACTCGTTTTTGAGGTAGCTATGTAGGATACAAGGCGACGTAATGAGTCAAAAACACGGCTAGCGCTTTGGCTGTCTGGTTTGACCGTTCTCAAGGTAGCTTGCCACTATCAAAACATCAGCTAGCTAACAGGCTAATGCTAGACATGTAGCTCTAAAATAGACAGCTGCAGTATTTGAAGGCTAAACCGTGGCCCTGAAGAAGCGAGGTCTAGCGTGATGCACTGTTGTCCTACTCTTAACACATCCTGGGTTACCCCAGCTTCCTCCAAAACCAGATTTGAGGAGAACCCAAGCTGGGACCCGAATTAGATTTAAATGCTAGCTGAAGAAGAAGAAGCTGTTATTACTTGGCTTTTCTTTAGGTGGCTGGGCTGTCTGAAGGGTTTGGTGACCAGGTGAGGGTTTAGGTTCTTTAGATTGCCAGTTATCTTGACACCTAGCCATCCTCATGTAACCAGGTTTAAACGACAGGTTGGGGTAAGGAGGGTATGTCTCTGTCCTGTCCTGTGAAGTTCCTGATTTGCCAAAGTCTGCTCTCCATGTATGCACTTCTTCAGGCCTATGTGTTCAGCTTTCCAGAGGGGCTCCTGGTCTGGGATCAGCTTGTGCTGGTTATATTGTAATCAGTGCAGTTTGGGCAGGTGTGTGTGTGTGTGTGTGCATGTTATTATCAGCCTCCTGAATATAAATGTATGTTCATTCTTCAGTTCCTGACTGTCAAAACTTCCATGTTACCGTCACAGTGGTGAGGAGAACGTGTAGTGTTAATGACTGAATTATAGACCCTGGCATATTGAAGTACTGCTGCACTGACTTAACCTACGTGTGTTAAATGGCCTGCGATTGATTGCTGGGTGTTTGTGACCAGTCTAAAGTGGTTAGTACTAGAGATAGAGTAGCCTGTTTGTGTTGAAGGCTAATGAGATTGAATCCAGTCCAGTTCTGTAACAGATCTAGCCTTGAGTGTTCACCCTGTTGATAGATGTTTCTTTCTGTGTGTGGTGTAGAAGAGCGTTTGGGAGGTTCTTGCACCATCTATTATGGTTTATCATAAGCAAAGTGCAGATATGAAAGGTTTCAGTATTGTTTTGGAAAGGACAAAGTGGCAGTTCCATGTTTTGCTAATACCCTGGATATCAGGGGTTTTCACTTCTGTTCCTTTTGTTGCAATTCACGATTGTTTGTGTTTTGCTGAAGTTGCTTTTCTAATATTGGACCTAGTGTGGGATGTGTAAGGAGGTTAGGTGAATATGAGAGTGAGCAGTTCTTGCTCTTCTTCACAAATTCTGTGTGAAAATGGAGATTTGGTGCATTAACCATAGATGATCTGTGAGGCGACACACGCACACCTATTCAGAGCAATGGCTAAAAAACTGTGGTTATCACCGTAGGTTCATGTAAGGTTGCAAGGTGGAGTGGCATGATCTTTCTGGAGCGCTGTAGAGCTCCATCAGTTCTTTCTCTGTGTCCTGTTCTGGTGGGTGGAGGGCTGTGAGGGAATGCGCTGCTTCTTGCCGTGTTGAATAAGCAACATGTCAATGCCAGGCTTGTGGTTTAGCCTCTACCCCTCCCTACACCCAGATGTGCGATATGGCAAAACTATTGCATTTCGACACTTGTACTGATTATCTGATTATCCCAATGCACCTCATCACAATATTGTTTTTTTTTGGGTTTGTGAAGTAGAAATGAGAGTGCTGTTTAACGCCGTGCAGTGTATGTTTTGCGGATTTGAAGAACTCTCTGGTGGAAATATGTAACTGCTTGCAACATACAGAACGGTGTTTTGTAACGGTGGTTTAACATGATGATTGCAGACGTGCTGAAGGTGTATTCAAAAAGAACTCGGTCAAAACTTGTTAAAGGACGTGCCTACTGGGGATGGGAGTGAATTATATACTGTTGGCATCATATCTTCATCAATTAAATGTTGAGCCAGGTCTTCTTTTGAGGCGTATGCTGTCATCTGAAAAAAACTCAGTGATGGACAGTTGGACAGCTCTGCCTTAATTATCATTTAAGGGTTTACCGGGTGACATCCAGCAGCACACAGACACTATCATGCTGCTTCTTTAAATTTGAATTAGGAAAGTCTTTTATATAGATTTCAGATTTTAAAAAGCTAAAAGTAGTGTGTGCTATTCCTGTACACTGCATGTACAGGCTTTATATAATTATCCCTGGAGTGGTTCAGCATTTTTGAAGTTCAGATGTTGCTTGTGATGTACTTGAAGGCGTATAATGATAATAAGGAGTGTTGCTTTATGTTTAATAGTTCATCTCAACTTCGTTAAGTTGCGTAACTTAAACTGTGTAGACTCTGGATGCACACTGTGTAAGATTCAATGTGTCCGTGTTTGTGCGGTAGTACATGTCTATCAGGCAGTGCTAGCTTTGCATGACCACTATGAAAGGCCATACTGATAACCTATGGACGTTTGGAAGCATTGAAAATGTTCTTCCCCTGGAAATATAAAGTGAATATGTGGGATTATGCCGGTGGTGTGTGCCCACCACCGGAATTGGTGTTATACTGTTGTGACAGCATTGCAGTCTTATGATGGCATATCGTGTCGCCCACCATTCTTTCATTATTGGTCTTGCTGTGCTGTGTATCATTGATCCTGGTTAACCTGTCAATTCAAGTGACGGGTCAATGCAAGTAACTTTTGTCGCAACTTTGGACAAGGCAGAATTGGACAAACTTTACAAACTACCAAATTGTTGTGAAGTCTGATCTTTCCTTACGATAAATTGAGCTTTGTTTTTTTATGTTTTTGTATAATGTGTCAATTTAGAGTGGGTTTTTCATTTCAGATCATTGAGTGTAAAAGGTCTTTCATTAAGGGGCATTCAGACACTGCTGTGATGTAATGTAGATCGTTTACACTGAGTAGCATATCTAAACTTTGACCAGAATTCTTTAGGCGGAATGAAATTCATTGTTTTGTAAAGCTTGTCCAACCGCAATATGGATCCGTCAATTAGTCAGGCTTTGCTTTCTTGGTGATCTTTAAAGCTCTGGAAATTAAAGTCCTAATAAGACATTGAGGGTGATGTTGAGGTGTGTGTGTGAGAGGGAGTTCTGATTGAGTGAATGAAAAAGAAGACCAGTATCACAGCTGGTTAAGGTGTTTGTGAATGAGGGAGATAAAGTAGAGAAGCAGTATTTCTACTCTGTGTGTGTGTAAGAGAGAGAGAGGAGGAGTGTGTGTGTAAGAGAGAAAGGAGGAGTGTATGTGTTTTTCTTTCAGTAATGAGCGTGTGTGTTTTTCTCTCCTGAATCTAGTCATCGTGATCCAGCTCAGTCCTGCTCCAGCCCCCTCCCAGCGTGCAGGTACCATTCACTAAATCACCCACTGCCACTGCATCTACCTCTCTCTTTCTCTCTATCTCTTGTCTTCCTCCCTGTCTCTCTCCTGACCTCCTACCTCTCTACGTCCCTCCTTCTCTGTATGTATAGAATATATATATATATATGCATATATATATGCGCCACTTTATTAGGTACCTCTGTGTGTCTTCATTGTATTAGCTCCACGTACCATATAGATGCACTTTGTAGTTCTATAATTGAAGACTGTAATTTGCCTGTGTCTTGGCCTACTTTGTTAGCACTCTTTAGCTCTGTTCCTCAGTGGTCAGGACCACCACAGAGCAGGAATGTTGTGGGTGGTGAATTATTCTCAACACTGCAGTGACACCGTTGTGGTGGTGTAGTAGTTTCGTCAGGGTCACTGCTGGATTGTGAATCATCCACCACCGAAAACTATCCCGCCAACAGTGTCCTAGGAGGAGTGACCACCGATTAGTGGAGTACTAGAGGATGACCAACACAAACTGTACAGTAATGGATGAGCTACTAACTCTGACTATGAGGTGGACTGAGTGTAGTCGAGTGGACTGTATGGTAAGTGGAGCTGATAAAATGGGTGCTGAGGGTAGTAACAAGGAGGTGTTCATGAAGTTCTTGGTGAATTTATTTATATATTTATATAAATTATTATAATATTACTTACTATATATATATTTTTATGTATAAATTTTACTGTCTCCCTTTCTTCTTTTTCTCCTTTACTCTCTTTCTGATTTTTATCTCTTTCTTTTTCTAACCTCCTCTTGCTGTCTCCCTATCTCTGTCGATCTTACTCTTTATCTTCTTTCTTCTCCCCCTCACTTTTCTGTCACTTTCATCATCATGCTGCCTCTTTTTCACACCCCTCTCCTCACATCCACGACCAGACGTTTCCAAGCACAGACCTTCTTAATACATCGCCATTTCACATACATTACATTACATTACATTTCATTTCATCATTTATTGATGCAGTACATTCAGGAAAATGAAGGAATAGACTGGAAACCTTCCAGGTGTCCAACTCCATAAGAGAAGACATTGCTGTCGGCCTGCATCGTCTGTGTTTGACCACTTTTCTACTCATAAGCCTTTCTCCTGCCCCTTCTGTCCTTTACTCCACTCATTTCTCCTCTTGTCCATCCCCCCCAACACTCTCTCTTTTTGCTAGAGCGAGTTTCAGTGGCAGAGCTCTGTGTGTGCGTGTGACTCTGTGAGTGGGTTGGAGAATGTATTTATTAACCCATTTTGATGGATGACGTTGTGCATGACAGCTGTAACTGCACGGCTCAGTTGTGAACACTTGTGAACAAGCATACACTATGGGTGCTGTGGTACACACATGAACATCTATTATTTTGCTTATTTTATTTTTTGTAAAGGAGTTTTTATATTTTAAGACCTACATGTATAGGAAATGTGCAAAAGTCAGCAGCCACCCTTGGATTTAATCATTTTCTAGTGTTAATGACTCGCGGTGATGAGGTTTGCCTGGCCTACAATTTCAAAGAGCTTTGCTCGGGCAAACTATCCGACAAATAGGCGTGCCATGAAACAAAGATAGGCGATTTTGAGCAGCTTCAATTCACATGAAGTATTTGACAGAGACTTGTTTCAGTGTAAAATAATTTAGTTAAATATACAATAAATACAATACAATATACTTCTAAAATGTAAAACATTAAGTGTATTTTAATAATACTAATACATATGTTGTTAGTAGTACCAAAACACATCCGTTATTTAATATTAGATCACGAGATGAGGAGGAAGAAATTGACTTCTTGTTCCAAGTTGCCAATTTTCTCGCTGCACCAATACATTCCCTGTTTGCATGATGCCATCACTACGACTGTCATAGTTGTTCCTTGTGCAGTTGAGCCTACACAGCTGCAGAAAGTATGTAAGCTTATAAACTAGCAAAGGTACTTTCTTCTTTGCCCAACCCTAGGAAATGCGCTGAGCACTTGACACTTTTATTTCCCCATCCTAAAACTAGCAGTTCACAGCTGCGTCCTCCCAGCAAAGGCCAGCAGCGCCGCTGCTATTAACTTTAAAGGAAAAGACACTCTTACATTTACGTTGCACATCTCATTCTCATAATGCACCTAAAACGCCTAAATGTCTATTTCTGAGGAAGTAGATGGAGCATAACCTTGTGTAAGGATGAAGAAAAACAAGACATTTGGGGGTAAACTGGGGAATAAACAGGATCAAGTGGAGAAAAAAGGGAGTTTCCAAACCTGTAGGTTAAAACACTGTTTGAGAACACAGAGAGAACTCAGAGGGCTCTTAACAACCGTGCAAGTCTTGATAGTCCACCAAAATGGTCACCATGTTTAAACCTTGTGTCTTTCAGAGTGAGGAGAAAACGAAGCTACGCTTACTTCAGATCTGTATCAGGCGACACTATGAGTCTAAAATGACGTGTAACTCTCTAGGAACCTTTACTGACAAAATATTAGAACGTCTGCACTAGAACATGGAAACTGGACATCAGACGTGGAGTAAGGTTTTATGGGCTGATGATTTTAAACTTCTGAATTGGATTATGTGGAAGCAGAGAATCTGAACATGCAACCAAGTTCTAAGACTGACTTTTGGAGATGTTAAAAATGCAGCTTGCTTTAAAAACTGAAGATAAGTCTCCTGAAAGAGTGGAAGCTGTAATAGAGGCGAAGTGCAGACGCTATAAATACAGAAATTGTGGCGTCATATTTAGTTGGTGAGAACCTGCTGAAAGAAGAATAACGTGTTAACAGTATTTAGTGGTTGTTCTGACTGGAAATTAAATCAATGAAGGGGTGGCCTCTGACATTTGCACAGTCCTGTATACGGTATCAGACAATTTAACCTGAATTGGAAGGATTTCTGAAGTTCTGGTAGTTCTAGAAGTTCTAATTGGACTTTGATCAAAATAATGAGAGCAACATGAATGTTGGCGTTTATGTATCGATATTCCATCAAATATTTTCTTCTGTGTCAACAACAGTTTGTGTCGGGGTAGTGCATACCATGTCATAGACTTTCATTACACCCCTAATGTACACACACAAGCTAATACGTTCACACACGCAGCACTTGTCCGGACATGTGAAGCGGCCTTTTCTCCTGGTGTGAAGTAGTCTAGCCTTTTTTCCTTTCTCTGGATTGATCTGTCTGTCCGTCTTTCTGCCTTTTGGAATGGCTGGCAGTTTTCAGTGCTCGATGCTGAGTGAGAAAGAGTGTGTATGAGCGTGCACGTGTGTCCTGCAGGTGTTTTTAAGTCGTGTGTATGTGGCTCAGTTGCCTGACCGCACTGACTAACCCACACTAACTGATTCTGTTCCACACACACAGGTTTTCCAGTGGAGCAATCAGAAGCACAGCAATCTCTCTCTTTTTTTTTTTTTTTTTTTTTCTTTCAGTCCTCTCTTTCTTGAACACATTTCTGAGGTTATCTGTGCTTTACCAAAACTCCTCCACGTTCTCTTAAGGCCTGATCAGTCAATAGAAGTCTAGTAGAAGTGATGCTGGAGGCTTGTGGTTTCAGCTTCCCAGCAGTCGACCACAAATCAACGTCATCGTAATTGCAGGCTGTTCTCTAGTGACCTGTCCATGATCCGCCCACAGAGGCATTCTTTCTTAGCAACCGTTGTGAGGTTAGACAAGCTTGAGTTTCAGGAGAGGGCAAAAACGTTCTTTAGTTTTTTTCTGGAAGTTATTGTAAAAAGAATATATATAATATTTTATATTATTATTATTATTATTATTATTATTTTAAAAAGCGAAAATTTGGTACTCCGAACATGTTTATAGAGCAAAGAGTAATTTGTTAGCTATGTAACTAACTGTACTCTTTTAGCCTGCATGCTAGCAGAATGTGCTTTTTTGGTGAAATGTTTATTCGTGTCTCTTGACTCTACACACAACTTCGTAATTCACTGTAGATGTTTGTGTGCTCAGTATGGATTTGACAATACAACCGTTTTCAGTTACTAAGCGAATAATGCATCCTGTGATGAGCAAGTAATGTAGCTAATCAGGCACCGGATGCACCAGGTTGCTTTAGCGTTCAGGCTATAGATATTTTTTGCTCATATGCCTCACTAACCACTGCCAGAGGTGAGCAAAACACTGCATTTCTAAGGTAGCACGTTGTAATCCGTTCATCAACATTGGAGTCATCTAATTAACTCAGACACATGCTAATTAGTAGTAGTAATAATAATAATAATAATAATAATAATAATAAATAAACCAATGAAGAAAATAATAATGGAGATGGATACAGAGTCATCCTACAAAGCATGTCCAGCCTCACAACAGTAGCTATGGAAGAGCACCTTGGGACCCTACAGTGCTATATGAGTTTTCTTCACCCAGATGCATGCTGGGAAATGGCTAATGCTAACTCCAGGGGCTGGTTTTGCACTTGTTCTTTGTGCGTGTGTTCGTTTTAAGAGATGCTGTTTAAAATAAAAATGTTTGTCCAGATTGTGATCAAGAATAAACTCGTCCCCTTTACAAGCATTGTGTTTAATCCACCAGGACGTGGTAATTGGTGTCTGAAGTTTGATTGATGTTTGTTTTGCTAATATAGCTAACAAGTACACACCTCACACTAAAACGTTCTGAGACCTACATCACAAGTTATGTCATTTTAAATGGACCTGCAACCTCTGAAATAGACGTTTGGTATGTTAGTGTGAGTAGTGGTGTTGATCACAGTGACCTTGCTAGTTAATCATATAGCTTCAGTATATAACTTCAACAAACTATAGACACCAAACATTTTCACCACGCTTGCAGAAGGGAGAAATATGGTAAATTAGCTAAAGTCTCCAATTGACTGTCGATTGATGGTCCTGAGAAGAAGGAGCCGTCGGCGCAGCCTCTCTTTGTCTCTCTCTCATCCTTTTTTTCTTGTTCTCCTTATGTTTTCTGTTGTTCGTTCACTCAGCTTTGCAGTTGCCGCTTGCCAACGATGGCGGGAGCCGTTCCTCTTCTTCAGAGAGCTCACCCCAACACCACTCGTACCCTAGCAGACCCCGACACATGCTCACGCTGCCCACACCGCCATACGGCCTGCAGAAGAGCTTAGAGAAGTACGCTGCTCGCACATACATATAGATACAGCTGTTATGATTCACCAGTTAAACTCAAGTGCTTATTTATAATAAACAGGAATTCTATGAACATTGAATAGAGTTTGATTGTGTAATTACTAATGTATTTGATGGTGACAGTCCTGTTAGATATGAATTGACTATTAGTGCTATAGAGAGTCTTTTGGAGGTTGATTGTGCTTAAAAGCAGTCCTGTTTCTACAGTGCTGAAATAGACCAGAAGCTACAGGAAATCATGAAACAAACGGGTTACCTAAAAATCGACGGACAGGTAAAATCCATCAGTTAAAAATCTCTTTTTGATTTAAGTAATATGTAATATAATACATGTGTGTTGTTAATAATTTTAATGGGTACTTTAAGCAATAACAGGGACTTTATTGCTTAACCCAACTTTTGAAAGGATTGGGTAATTGAGTGTAAACAAACAATTTGGTGTAATAATTGCATTATTCATTTTGTATGTGTGTGTATGTGTGTATGTGTGTGTGTGTGTGTGTGTGTGTGTGTGTGTGTGTGTGTGTGTATATGTTTAATTGCCTCTGATGTTTTTTCTTGCCTCCTCTGTGAATAGTTCTGGTTCTATAGACTCTGAATTAATTTATTTACGAATTCCTAAGTTAACGATCTGTGTCGCAATAATGTTGTTCACCTGTTACTCCTATACATACTGAACGGAGCGCTATGCATATTTTTGTGTGTTTGCAGCGTTACCCTGCAGAGGTGACGGACTTGATTAGTGAGGGGGAGATTGGCAGTGGCACCTGTGGGCAGGTGTTTAAAGTGCGCTTTAAGAAGACCGGCCATGTCATCGCTGTCAAGGTGAATGTAACAGAAGTGCAGCGAATATGTACTTACTTAGATTTGATCATACTGAATCTGTACTTGGGTCAGGTGAAGACGTCTGGTCCTTGTAAGACAGGCCTGATATATGTAAGCCAGGTAATGTTTGCCAAGGAATGTTTTAGATTGGACAGATATCCGATACATCTATAATTAAGGATGCACAATAAGATTTTTTCTTTAAATGTTACAACCTAAATAACAGTCAGGTAAGTATACTCAATCTTAATGTCGCTGCTATACCTGTACTAAAATCACTTACCTCTTTCTGTAGCCATTTGATTTCATGTTACTTAAACAGAGAGATCCTTTTTTAAATGTAATATCCGTTTTAGCTCGGTACATTTGCAACGTTGCTTAGTAGAGTACTTCAACAAATTCTTGTAATGAACACTTGTAATCAAATTAGAGTTGGCCATTAAAAATGTGATCGGTGCACCTATAGCTGTAATAAAAATGGATCGATGTAGCAGTTAACTGGTATTATTTCCCCGTATCCCTCTGATATTATGGGACGCCTATGGACAAAAAGCCTAATAAATATGAAGTGTTTTAATTTTTTTACGTTAGTTAAAACAGGAAAATAGGGGGAAAAATAACAGATTATCAAAAAACAGAGAAACAAAACACTAAAAAATAAATTGCCACCCTCAGTCCTTTTATAATTATAGGATTCACGGTTGACAGACATATCCATCAGTAAACCAAGTGTAATAATTTAAAAATTAAATTAAGGTAAAGACCTCAGTCAGTATCTTATAGATATCGATATACTTCGCTATCGATATAGATATACTTCCTCTACTAGCTGGAATATTATCCAACATAACACTAAGCACGGTTGTAAGTCGCTCTGGATAAGAGCGTCTGCTAAATGCCTTAAATGTAAATGTAAATATCGTAGCTAATTTAATGTGTCTGTTTGGTTCAGTAAAAACCACATACTGTTTCATCGTTCTGTAAATGCTGCTTAAGAGCTTAAGAGAGAAATGTCCTTGGGTGTGTGTGGGGGTTTGTTTTTGATTGTGACTCTTAATTACTGATTCTGAATGCCTCCTATTAAAGCCAGTAAGTAATTACTGTTTACTAATTACACTGTTTCAAACTGCAGGCGAAGTGTGTGTTTGTGACCAGGGATAAAAAGAGCTTTGTGTTTGTTCATTTCTTTCTGCTTTGTGTGTGAATTCGTGTTTGTCTACAGCAAATGCGGAGGACGGGTAATAAGGATGAGAATAAGAGGATTCTGATGGATCTGGATGTGGTGCTGAAGAGCCATGACTGTCCATACATCATCCAGTGCTATGGAGCTATAGTCACCAACGTGAGGCACACACACACCCTTCAGTAGAAATGAATTAATCAGTAGAAGTAAAAATATCAGTGGAGTAATGAAATGTTACATACTTATAAACCTTTTGACTGATTCTGAACTCCAAACTCTGTTGTCTCCACTAACAGACGGATGTGTTCATTGCCATGGAGCTGATGGGCACGTGTGCAGAGAAGCTGAAGAAACGGATCCAGGGGCCCATTCCGGAGTACATCCTGGGGAAAATGACCGTGGCGGTGCGCCTGCCTCTTTTTTTATTCCTCTGTCATTTATGACACTGTTTGAAAAGCTCAAGATAACAGTTCAAAAACACACTAGGGTGATTTGTCGGTTTGCGGTTGTCTCATGAAAGATTAAAAAATATAATCTGTAGGTTACAAATGCAGCCCAGTATCACGGAACCGCCCCCCCTTCTTTTTATCTGTCCATACTGGTATGATTGTAACCTCTCTCTGTTTCTACAGATAGTGAAGGCTCTTCTGTATCTGAAAGAGAAGCATGGTGTAATCCACCGAGACGTGAAGCCCTCCAACATCCTGCTGGACGCTAAAGGCCAGATCAAACTCTGCGATTTTGGCATCAGCGGCCGCCTAGTTGACTCCAAGGCTAAGACTCGCAGCGCTGGCTGTGCTGCTTACATGGCGGTGAGTGTTAAGAGACACACACAGAGAGAGGTTTCTAGGGATACATACAAATACGCACAAATGTTCAGTGACTCACTGACAGATGCTCCAATGTGGGCAAATGTGTGACACATATATGGCTCTGAAGTGTGGCTCTGAAGTGTGTGTGTGTGTGTGTGTGTGTGTGTGTGTGTGTGTGTGTGTGTGTGTGTGTGTGTGTGTGTGTGTGTGAGCATTCTCTTGTACACATTTATTCTCATGTTTGTCTTTTCAGCCTGAGAGAATAGACCCTCCAGATCCCAGTAAGCCAGACTATGACATCAGGGCTGACGTTTGGAGTCTTGGAATCTCTCTGGTGTGTTTTTTCTACCTTCTTAAAACATTAACTATCACTGTTTGCCATTTTATAATGCATTCTAGCACAGCATCAGACATTATATCTAATCATACTTGCAGTGTCAAGCTGTATTAATATTTGTTTATCTCTGTATGTATTTTGAATAGTCTTTATAGTACTTTGTATATGTTTCCATTACCTTCTTCCTTATGGGGTGATGGGTTTTCTTTCTATATTATAGCAGGGGCAGTAATCATTAATTAGTAATCTGTCCAAACAGTGTCACTGCACATTTTATTTTTTCTTAAAATGTATGCACAAATGTGCCATGTTATTAAAATATGCATTTCAGGTAAACAACTTAAGTTGAAAGTATAGACATGTGCTTTGTGTGTCAGACTTTCAGTTCTGCAGTTCTCTAGCTTATTAGTGGTCGGTTTCTAAACACTGGACCACGTTGGACTAGTTGTTTTTGGTTGCACTATCATTTTTATGTTATTGTTATTTACAGGGTGACTCTATATTTAAACTGGTGTTATACCATCATCTTACAATGTAATTCCTCTAAATTGAGCTGTAGATTTTAAACGACAAATCAATATTGAATTACTGTAAATCATTGCCATTGGTATGTGATGCTTCGCACCATTAAAAGCCCACTCTATGCAGTGATGCAGGCAACCACACAGAACATTTGCAGCCTGAGTGAATTTGCCAGTGACTTCTATGTAGTATCCTGTCGTATCTATTTTTCAAACATTTCATGCCCTTGTGTTTTTTGGGTATTATAAGACTTTATAAGAATTATTTTTGTTCCTCCTGCTCTGTAGGTGGAGCTGGCCACGGGTCAATTCCCATATAAGAACTGTAAGACAGACTTTGAGGTTCTGACCAAAGTGCTGCAGGAAGACCCTCCTCTTCTGCCTCTCAGCATGGGCTTCTCTCTGGACTTCCAGTCTTTCGTCAAAGACTGGTATATATGCATATACGTACTCGCACCCCACAAAAAAAGAATGGGCTTTTATCCCCTAGACTTTGTTCTTTTTATTACAGGCAAAATATACATTTGTATGCAAATGATGGTACCTCTGGTCAAATGAAGTAAAAACAAGCCTTCTTAACACATCGCCCTCCTAACACAACAAACTTCTGTGCACGTTAAAGTGCAATTACAGTTTACTTTTTAAAGTGTTTAAACTTTTCCCTACAGCTGTGTACAAACACATGCGCACACACATGCTTATTTCTTAAATTGATTCATTTGTTGATTGTCTTCTCAAATGTAATATTGTATTAAGTGTATTTATTTTATCTCTTTGTCTTCAGTCTCACAAAGGATCACAGAAAAAGGCCAAAATACCACAAGCTGCTTGTAAGTGTCTCTCTGTGCTAGATACTTGTACTGTAGTAGGTTCTGAAATTGTCACCTATTATCACAGAAACAGACAATATCACTGCTGTCCTATAAACCTTTCTTCAGTTTTTTTGGACCAGTATAAATGATTAATGCACAGTGGTTTTGAAATCATGTCTTATTGCTAGTGCATCAGAGCAATAATGTTTAATTGCATTTCGTCGCTGTCCAACGAAAAACATGTATCTCCATTTTTGTCCATTTTAACTTTTATGCATCATTTGAAAACAGCCGCTGCCATTTACACACTGTGAGATTTGCATGATGAACGGACCAACTGAAATGGCCCAGAAGTGCTCGGAAGGATGTCTGGTTCCATTTACTTACATTAAAATCGAATGAGGTTTCTGGCCTCTCCTGTAAAGTTGCCATTTTGTAGATATTTGTTTTTCTTTGGACAGCGACAATTTGTAACCCTACAAAAATGTTATTTGTAGAACTATTTCAGGTTAAAATCGTGTCTTAGTTTCCACATATTATTAATGTTTTTATTTTTTATTATTATTATTGGCGTCAGGATCTGCGTCTCAAGTTATGTTCTTATATACAGATCGACCCACAATTGTCATCTTGGTGCATCCATACGATTCATAGTCCTGTCTCTTTAATATGTGACTAGTTCAGCCATTTAATCAGTTCTTCTCTGATAATAAAATGACTACTCAATGCTGCATTTGAGTTCTCACCTTGTAGGATTTTATTTAGTCTTGCAAATTACATTTAAACATGCTCATAAAATATTTATTATTGTTCTGAGTAATAAATTAATATTAAGCACATACTGATCCGGGACAGTTATTACACAATCTCCTGATTGATGACCCTTATTGTAGCTGCTTTCAGTTTTCTTTCACAATCATATGTTTACACCACAGCACAGAGTGTTTTGATCAGCTGAGTTTAGGCGAACCCAGGTAAATAGAGGAAAGCAGAAATGCAGTTATTGCAACACAACATGTGTCTTACAAAAACAACTAGAGTTCCCATTTTTTGACTTTCTGTTGTCAGGCTACTAAGTATTGATGGCTAAAACACAAAATCAAAAAATTAAAAAGTAGCTTTATACTTCGTAACAAGCCCCAATGAATTATTAAGCGCAATTACTTATATGGCAGTGACTCATCACCTGAAATTTAATTACAGTGCCGGCCTGCTCATCCAAACAGCATTCTGAACGAGCTTTTGCGCTTACTCTGAGCAGTTCAGGTTATAAATGTTTATATGTGGATGTACACATGCTGTAATTTCTCTCGAGAAAGATTTACAGGAGCTAAAGAGTACATCAACAGATTCTCGGAACGGATTACCACGGAGATGCTCGGTTTGACTGTGCAATTTCTGTGGTTGGTGTAGCTCAGCGGATAAGACCACTACCTGCCCCAGAGCCAACACCACATGTGGGAGACTGGGGTTTGAATCCCGGTCTGGGTGACTATGCTGTGCTACACCAATAAGAGTCCTTGGGCAAGACTCCTAACACTACATTGGCCCACCTGTAATATGATTAACCTTGTAAGTCGCTCTGGACAAGAGCGTCAGCTAAATGCCGTAAATGTAAATGTAAATTTCGTAAAAAGCTATTGTTTTTAGGACAGCAGTGATGTACTACCTAACACAACAGTGAAACGTATACCTCACAGCCTGTTTCAATGAGCCTTTGTCCCCTGACCTCATAATGTGTTTACCACAGGAACACAGTTTCATTCGGCGTTACGAGGTGCTGGACGTGGACGTGGCGGGCTGGTTCCAGACCGTGATGGAGCGCACGGAGTCTCCGCGCAGCAGCCAGTGCTACAGCCAACACCACTCACTCTTCAGCAGGTAGCCAGACTGAGAGAAAGAGCAAGACGGAGCAATGGATGGAGGGAGAGCAAGAGGGTTGTGTGCAGGTTGGGGAGCGATAAAGGTGCTGTTTGAGAGATAAGAGAAAGAGACTGAGGGATGGGGCAAGTGATTTATGGACATGGTTTGAGAGAAAGTAAAGGTGAGAGCCTGACTGACAGACAGACAGACATGGGCAAGTGTGGTGTAAATTTGAAACGTATTTATATATCTATATAACTATATATCTAGTTTTTTTTTTTTTTTTTCTTTCTTTCTTTTCATCCACCAGTCTATCAGGACGGACATTAGTGTTAGCAGTAGCTAGTTTGTGCACATTCACTTATCATAGCCCGACATGTATAGTGTCATAGACTTCCACTACCAGCATAAGCTATAGTCCACTGTACAGCTGTGAATATTCTCAGACAAGGAGTTCACGTACTTACATTATGTGTTCACTTCCGTTCAATCAGTGTAAGCCATAGGTGGCTGCGCAGTGGCTAGCCACTCTATAGATAGTGTACAGTCGTGTTGATCTAGATAGCAAGTCATTTAGCACCATGCTCATTAGCATTCAGATCCTTCATATAGCCCCTTACTCAGGGACTGAACAGAGTAGTCTAACAACACTGAGCCAAGGTGAGTGCGTGTGTGTTTGTATGCGTGTAGTACAAGTCTTATTAGAACTGTGTTTTAGTGTGTGATGAGTCTTCACTTCACTGTACGAGAGCAAACCAGTACAGGAGATCGAAACAGGATTTAGATGGTGTACTGAAATGCATTATTATCATTTTGGAGCTAACACATTTCTAACACACATTTATAGAACTTGTTCATTGAGCATTTGATTTTGACTGACTTTCACGCGTCATAGGTACGTTCCTGCGATCTTGTTTGCGTGAAAAGATAAAACACAAAAAAATTAGCATAGTTTACGGCGTTTGGTATCTAGACTACACCTTATGTACACCTCAAGAGGAGGACTGAATGGATGTTACTTGTGAAGAAAGGCATCAGACAAAATGCTGACCACTTAAGACCATATGTAAAGGAGAGAATTCGTGCTAAAGAGACGCGAGTAATGGACAATTAGAAAGACAAGGATACGTGTAAACGGTGATATCAAATGACAAAGATGTCAAAACAACAATGGAACATTTTTGCTCTGAAACTCCCCCAGCTTCGTTCAGACTCATCCATTTCCTTCCATTTACCCATTCTTATACTATACGTTCTCATTTTGTTCTGCCCTCTTCACCGTTCTCACTTCGTTCTTTTTCCGCCTTTGTTTTCACGTGTAAAGAGCATTTGAGTTCCAGCAAACCAAAGCAATTTTGATTTTCACTGCTTTATTTGACGCAACACTGGGTCTACTTCAGTTGTCCGCCATGTCTTTTGTCACCACTCCACTCCACACACGCGCTGGAATTTCTTTTGGAAATTCATCCACGTTTTCCAGAACCAAAGCTGTAGACCTTGAGACTTCACTGCTCCTCAAAGCCAAATCACTGCTAGGCTGGATGAGGAAAGAGAGACAAAGAGAATAAGGCGACGTTTAGGGCGGTAAGAAATGGGACACGGTACGTTGACAGGAAAAGTCAGGATTATAGAAAAGCGCAGGGAAGTTGAGGTTGGTCAGGAATAGGAAAGGAAAGCAAAGAAAGGTTAGGAGGTGAGCTAGAACGCTCTAGGCATTGGAATAGGGCTGTCACAGTCAATTATAGTAGTTCATATTTTTACTAACAGTTCATTAAGGAGTACCAATTATATCGGGGATTAATTGAGTAATCATTGTTTAAGAACAGGCCTGGTTATACAAACAAGACTTAGCATTAGCAGGCCATTCTTACTCTTTTAAAGATTCTGAAGTCTGCAGAAAGATAAACTAGGAAGACTTCTAGCATAGTTCACATCAGCTTTTACTATTAACTGTTTTGGTGAATCTGATTATTGACAGATTATTATTTGAGTAATCAAGGTTTTTAAAAAGAGTTTAAATGTGTACTTAACCAAACAGTATCAATGATTATAAGATTCTAGACTTCATTATGTAAAACATGAAAACACTATGGCAAAAAAAGATGTTATTGGTTAGCTAACAAGATGAGCAGAGGAATTTAAAATATCAGCTATTCAACTTATCATTGCTGTGTATTGATCAATTTTAATCGCTCTTTTTTCTTTTATTGATTTACTTTGCCTAACCGAGGTTATTTGAGTAACTGTGACAGCCCTCCATGGGCAGAGAGAGAGAGAGAGAGAGATGTGAGAGGGAAAAGGGAACGTATGATTAGAAGGGCTTAGTAAGGTCTAGAGTGTCCAGAGTGCTGGACATTGACATGTGCAAGTCAGGACTTCTCAGTAAGGGGAATTGATCTTCACCGACTGCTGTGGTGAGGCAAACTAGCTGGACATTGCATAAAAGCTTTCAGTGGTATCGAACCAATGTACTATTTTTTTATTGCTAGGGACAAATTAGTTTGTGTTGTTTTTGCTGTCGTATTGATCATTATTGAATCTTTTTAAATCAATTATTCTATTTATTTATTGTTACTGCTGCTGCTGCTACTTTTTGCTTTAGATGCTGCTGTCAATTATTTTGTTCCCCAAAGGACAATGACTTATTTTCTTTTTCTTTTATTTTCACAAAACCAAAAAAATCTCGTGAAAAGCTGCAATGTCTATACATTTACCAAATACATTTGAGTAAGGACTTAAACAGAGATGATACGACCACGGGGCAAAGTGAAAGAAGAGGTGTGGAGATGTAGCAAGGTGAAAATGTATATATGATGGGCGTATGCCTGTCATAGGCTTAGCGTAGAAACACGGTCACCATGCTAACCCACTGTTCACACCTCACAGCAAGCTAATAGCAATTGGTAGAATAATAAGTATTAAGGCACAGAGTAGACACATAGTGGTCATATCTATATATAAGAACTATATTTCACCGGTAGGCGTTTAGGTAGGTGTGTTTGGTAGTAGTTGTAGCTGATTCCGTCCTGTGGTGGATGTAGTGTTTGGGATTTCCCTACTGTTCTTTCACGCTCTTTGTCCAAAAATAAAAACGCATCAGTGGAATATGTACTTCAGGTGGAGACATTTTTTATAGATCACAAACCAGTTTGAAATCAGCCTGTAGCCTGTAAACATCATGCCCACTCCCTCAGTGTTCATCTATATGAATATCGTCACTGTCATTTTGTTGACACCAGTTTACACTGATGATGTGTAAAACCTTCAATAAGAAAAAAACTGAATTATTATTATTATTATTATTATTATTATTATTATTTATTATTTCATTTTATTATATATATTTTAGTTCTTCTCGTTTTGACAGTGAGCGTGTTTTAGCATGCACTTAATAATCTGATAACTGCAGGAGATCAGATTTTATTGGTAATTTTTCAAACGAAGTTTGGATTCAGCATTTCAGAGTGTTGAAAGCAGCCTTCAAAAAGATGTGACATGATCACATCATCTGTAGGGCCAGTCGTTTTCAATCCCGGCCACAAATGCCAAATAATCGGAGGGTATAGGGTAGTGGTGAGAAGTCTGGCGTTAAGTGTTTACCACTTTGTATGCGCTGCATGGCAAGCAGTAAATCATTGGGCAAAGCCATCATGTGACACACATTTGGATAAACTCGTCCATCACATTACACATTACATTAAACCTTTGTTTTTAGAATCTGTTCTGTTTTTTATTAAGGGGGTCTTGCGCATGTTGGCAAAAAGTTGCAAAACCCACCTAAGAAATCCATAAGAAATAAAATGAAGGGTGGGTTAAATTACCACCCTTTTTTATAAGCAGCTTTGTAGACCTCTGTCCGATCTAAGAATTCAGCACTTGCTGTTAACACGTCGCCTCAGTTGATCAGATAACTGCAGAAATCCGATTATGATCGCATTATTCAGTGCATGTGAACACGCTCCTGTATTCAGTTACGGCACTAAACTCCTCAGATTACTGTAAAAACCATCACATGCCTTCAAATGTGGTCGCCACTCTGAATGTATCATACTTTCATTGGAATTGGATGTCGAGTTTTGTAGATGCTTGCCCAAAACAGTGATGTAGTTCTGTGTCAGTGTGTCAGTCAGTCACTTGCTCTCTCTGTCTGTCATCGTGAAACATGACCGCGACTTCACCCACCAAAGGCGCCACTGATGAAACAAATTTGACC